>CM076575.1:1150656516-1151077089 GCA_034641835.2 Pinus albicaulis | reverse complement strand
TGACTCGACTGAGAGGGCTGCCCTAAATGAACAGGTTGACCCGGATAGATAGGTGGCTTCGGTTGAGCAGGCTGACCTGGTTGTGGATGAGCCCCAGGTTGTACCGGGTGGGCCGATTGGCCTGGAGGTGGAACACCAGGTTGTACCGGATGGGCCGGTTGGCTTGGTGGTGGAACAGGGTCAGGTGCTTGCTGAAAACCGGTTTGACCTGAAGCAGAACCAAAGGATGGTCCTTGCGGATATGCAACGTTAGAGACAACAGGATACTGCGGTTGCATCGGTAAAGAAGGCTGGATTGGCCCCCAGGACCATAGACCGGTCCTGGTTGATACCCTGGCTGAGGCTGAACAGGTTGACTAGAAGGGCTATAATACTGTCCTTGCGGACCGTATGATGGCCCTTGTTGGCCGACAGGATAGCCTTGAATGGCCGCCCTCGTGGACTGCGAAAGACAGTTGTGTTGGCCCGCAAAGGCCTTGAAAGGTCGCGGCTTGCGGTTATAAGTCCGGTTATAAGGTAAACCTTGAGCATAGAGGTAAGCTCGTGGGAGCTGTGAGACGTTAAAATTTCTGCTCACTACCGACTCCGGAAAGCACACACTGAGTACCATCCGTACAGTGGGTGCTAAGAACGGTTAGGATCTTGGGAGGACGGTCCAACCTCGGCGTTCGGCTGTTGCAAAGACAACCGATACTCCTCCGGAGAGATATTCTCCGGTATAGTAGTCGTTAGATAAACATCTTCAGGAGTTGGCACAACCCTCGCAACGGATGCTATGACAACAGGAGAAGAGGCGGCCACACAGACAGTGGGCCGGACGGGAAAAGAAGTAACGGGCGTCCGAGGAGACACCCCGGGCGTAGTGGCAGCCGGCCTCGAAGCAGGAGATGACACTCCCATAGAGGCTGCGGCAGAAATGATCTGAACCAAAGATCTGTATCCCTATGGTAAAGAAGGACTGGCTGTTGACATGTCAGCCAGCTCAGAGTTGTCTCCCTGAAACAATCTTCGTGGGAAGAGCTGATAGTCTTCACCAGACGTTGGGATTTACTCACCAGAATCACTCATGGTTGATCCTGCCATTAAATCTCGCAAGAGACGGCGAGGAATAGGAGGAAATACAACAGCAACAAAAGGCGAACCCGATGTAAGAGAAAGGAAATCAGCTCCTAATCTCAATTCAGACACAGGGTCCGAAAAGGGCCAATTGAACTCAATTGGTCCTCCAAAGGGTTGCTCAGCAAGAACCGGTCCCCCGTCAGGAAACTCGGAAACAACAGGCTGCTGCGGTTCAGCAGAGGATTGGGAAGCCTCTGAAGAATCGTCCGTGTAAGGACTACCAGTAGACGAAACCGAAGGTTCCGCCACTGTGGCAAACGACCAGAGAAAAAGAAGCAAACACACACATGGGCTGAAAAAGAGTCAAGACACACGATCAAACGGTCAACAAGAAATATCTAACAGGGCGTATAATCATGGGTGATTAATTTTTACCACATTGAAAAATAAGAAACTTCACCGTTTCATGTTTTAAGAGTCGAGAAATGATAAAAGATGACTCTATCTCTTTCAGATTTGACACAAGCGTGAAAGGACAAGCGCTTGACAGTCTTTTCAAATTTAGGGAGTCAGAAAAGACCAAATGACTGCTCAGGAATACTAGGCACAAAGGGTGTACCAAATAACCGTGAACTGCAATATACACCTTGGTTTTAACAATGAAGAAGAAATCAACCAAGGACTTTCCGTACGTGCAGGCAATCTCCCCGAATGCTGTGTTCGGTGTATCACGGGTATAGGGCGGCAGACTCGGCTTCCTGTGGATAAAGGATTGAAAACCTAGAGGGGTCTCCCTTTATATACGCGACGGTACGGGGAGCACAAGTCTGTACTAGCGCTGTCTAGAGCCAAAAGGCGAACGACAGCTGCTAGGTTTAAAGACGCTGGAACACGTCTCTAGCCTAGACCTCTAAATATGTTTCGTTAGATTTCAATGCTGCCTTAGGATAATTGAATAGATTTTAAAGTTGATCTTCAATTAGGTTTCAATTTTCAGGCCCTAACGAATGTATTGTTTCAAAAACTCCTAAATGCAAAGCTACATGCCACAGTAGACCATTTTGTTCAATGAAAACTAGCTACAGGAGAGTTGAGAGTCTTTACACAAACAAAATGATTCGGAAGACAAACAATGAGATCTCTAATGCAACTAATGAAATTGAAAACTTTTCATTCAAATCACTAATTACTAGTAAAATCAAAAAATTTCAATTTGCACTAATTCAACCAAAAGCACAAGAGATTTTTTTTTTTAATTTTCAACGTTTGATAGCTAGATGCACTAAACAAACTAAAAATAAATGCAACAACTTGAGAAACGATATTGAGAGAGCAAAACGAACAAATTTCACTCAATGACACAAGCAATCAGATCCCAAATCGACCAAAGTCTCTCAAAACCAAGAAAAAGACTCAAAGGTTCCAATGGACCGTGTGATCTAGGCCCAAAGCAAGACCAAACGAAATTTGAATGAAGAAACGAGCAATCACTCAAAAATCGCAACAAAACAGTGAACAACTACTAAAAGAATGCAGAGGAGCAATCAGAGAGTTGACTGGATGAACGAAACACCAAAACTCCCAAGGAGGGCTCGATACACAAAGCCACTAGATGCCCTAGGGCTTAAAACGTGAAATCGATAGATAAAAGCAAACAACCAAAGGACGAAGGCAAATTCCCAGTCAAACAGGACCCCAACACACTCAGGTAGTCGAAAAATCAAGAAGAAAAGCACTGACCAGACCCAAAGAGCTCAAAACTGAGCAAACTCAAATACCCTACAAGAGTGGTGCGACTGTAAGGCTGCAACCGGCGCCAGCAAGCAATTGGCGCGGGCTATACAAAAGCAACATGCGCCAATTGGTGCGACTATTGGGCTAAAAAGTGCGCCAGTCGAGTTTCTCAGCCAAAAACAAAAAAGAACTACTCCAGAAGAAGATCAATGTAAACTAAGCAAACCAAGAAGCAAAAAACATCAAAAGAATCCAACCCAGAAGGCTAACCAGGCAAGGAAAATCATAAAACAATCAAAACGAGACAATCCAAATGAGACAGTGAAATCTAGACGATCCCCAGCGAAGTCGCCAAATTGTTGAGGAGGTAAATCCCCTATGCGGACAGAGGCGATCCCTACTAGCCCAGCAGGGGTCTAGCAACAATCATCAAATGTTACAGCGCAAGTTCCTAGTTACAAATAAAAGACCAAAGATGGAGGCCTACCTGGAATCCAATTCTATGATTCGTAGAAGAGAGCGTTCCCGTTCCTCAGCCTTGGCAGATCACGATCCTCCCATGATCTCCGCGGATGGACACCTGCACATGCAAGAAAAAACATGAATACAAGCATAAAATCCAGAATACGCAACTATATATTAGTCAGAAAGGATATAACTCATATTAACATAAGCGAAAACAGAGTGGAACCATAACCGTAATCATTCATTAAATAACAATCGAAAGAGAGTACAACCAATGTTCTGACGTCGTGGTCTCCTTCGGATGGGTCTCCAGTCGTTCACGTCTCACAAAGCTCGCCAGGGAAAGGGCAAACCTCTCTAGAGTCTCTCGACAATAGTCTCCTTACTTGAGTCGGCCTTAAAGGAAGAAAGAGGGCTCTTACAACACAAAGGCTCTTGGGAATTTGGAGATTCAAAGCTTAGGCACTTCAAGACTAGCTTGCAATGGAATTGAGCAGACTTTTATAGATGGGGAAGGAGGGAGTTGGGATCCCTATTATTGTGGGATTTGCCCTATCATGAAGGAAGGTTCCATGAGAGGTGGCAAGCCACTTCCCTTCCATGGAACTCCCGCAGCCAAACCTCCCAACTCAAGATAGGCAATGGTTTCTGAGTTTGTTGAAACACAAATTCCACCATCTTTATTTAAAAAACACTCATTAAATTGGCTGGCGCGACTGTTGGGGACAGAACGCTAGTTGGCGCGGCTTCTTTGTAGGATTTTCCCCATTGGCGCGAGTGATGAACTGTCTTCCCGCGCCAATGCAAAAGGAGATGTTTTCATGATTTTTGCAAGGATATGTCTTTAGGGCAATTGAAGCAAGTTCATTGCTGGAATCCATGCAATTTCCTTAATAGGTGCATCATGCATAGCCACAGTCACTGGCTGACCCCGAGTCAGCAGTGGCCACATTTTAGCTTGTTTATCACAACCAACAGAGAAAACAACAATGCCATCGTCCTTCCATGTCGAGCAAAGAACCTGTCTACGAAGAATTACATAATATAAAAACTTAGAAGCATACTCTGAAACTTCAGTAATGGTTCTTGCCATAAGTAAGCTACATCGTTGGTTCCTGCATGCATATTACAACTTCTGGATAAACTTCACAAGAAAAATGAACAAGTAATAGAATTCCAACCACAATTTGAAGAACCTCACCGGTTGGTCATGTGACATTGTTGTTTTTGGCATTCCAGCCCCAATTTGAACGACCTTCCAGCATCTAACCTGCCAATCTACGTTCCAAAATATAACAGAAGATCAAAACAAAACAAAGCACCAGTCCCAAATTATTACAATAATATCACTATCCCCAAAATCTCAGATGAACGAGTCCACATTTCAGTAAATGGAAACAGTTGAGAACACGAGGAAGCGCAGAAGAATGCCTAAATTCACACTTACGATGACCTCAATCCCTCAATTTTTCCTGTTTAAAGGTCCCCGGAAACCATCACTGCAAAAAAAATTATTGGCCAAAAATGCTCAACCCTCAAATCTCCAGGAACTGCAGCCTCTGTTGTTTTTCCAGTAAGAGTCTCCTTGCGCTCGTCTCCCTGCCCCCTCATACTTTAGCTTTCCCTCCAATTGATAAGCCACGAAATTTCAAATGCTTAACACACCCACCAAATTTCAAATGTTTAACATACTTTTTGACATATGTTTTGTCATATTAAAAATAAATAAAACAAGTTGTAAAATTTTATTAATTTTATTTTTTCATTAGAAAAATAGTTATTCAATTTAATCTAGGCTAAATAGGGGTAATATTTGTAATATAGTCATAATAATCTATTTTTAAGTTTATAGCTAAGCTAGAGAGTGAGACTTTTTGTGATCTCATTGTTTGTAGGCCTCTCATTGTGATCTCATTGTTTGTAGGACAAAGGACGTGAGTTCGCTAAACTCTATAAAGGTGTACATACTCTGCCCCTTTAGATTTGAACCTATTACCTCAGGAAGCACATGTTCTTAACCATTGTAAAGATATAGAAAAAGTTGGAAATTTTCTCCAATATTCAAATATTAGGACCCATGGCTTCTACTCAAAAAAAGGTAGAAGCTTCTACTCAAAAAGGTAAAAGCTTCTACTCAAAAAAAAATCCATGAGGTTTGAAGAGGATTTTATTATGCAAAAGCATAAATGGAAACATAGAAAAGATATTGCAAAGAGTACATTAGTAGAAAAAAATCCAAATTCTATTAATGAATGAAATAGAAAAGAAATTATAAATTGCAAAGTGATACAAACTAATTGGAATGGTGGTAGCTTCTCTATGAAGAGAGATGTGGCAACTACTCTTAATCACAAGAAAACATTACAAGATGTCAAAACTACCTTTGAACATAAAGTATCATGTCTAAAGATGAAAAAACCCTAAAATCCAAAATCCTATCCCTAGGAAATGATGTGTCAAAAAGGATGTGGGCCCGAAGAGGCTAATTGATATATCAACTTCCCGAGGATACAAATTTTGCATGCAAACTCCATGTAGGACGTTTCTTGGACCATTACAATCCATACTACATGTCTTTAGCCTATGAAAAAAGCCAAAAATGCAAGGGAAATGCCCAAAAAAGGCACAAGAAGTTTGAGACCTAAAACATTATAATATAACTACCAAGACGTGGAATAATGTTGAATCAATGGAACAAGTGGGTGGTCACTAGCATTCTATTGAATCAATTGCCTCCCCTTATGAATAAGTGATCCATTTTGTGTCGAGTTCCTTCGTCAAGTGGGGAGACTTTGTTGAATATGGATCCTAGTGAGACGTGTGTGCCAAAGTAGGAACATGAGGTGCCTATGAGATGTGGAAAATATGGTTGAAGTAACTCCACATTAAATATAAGGTTTGAGCCAAACAAAAGGGAATATTTGATTTAGAAGCATATTCACCTACAACCTTTGTGTTGGGGTAAGGCTTATATCATAATGGAGAGTTGAGGGGGCACTTCCAATGGGATCTTAAGAGGTGTTCTTTATACAAATGCAACCATACCTTATCTCCCACCCTAAACTTATGTGGCACTCTAATCTAGGTGGATATTGGTGGCCACCCACCTCTTCCAGTAACTCAATGGTTCTTTATCTTCTTATCATTTTTTCTATGGTTTTTTGGGTCTTGAACTTCTAGGGTCATTTTTAGGCCCTAAATGATGTTTTTTGGGCCATTTAGGGGTCCAGAGGTTTTCATGTCATTCCCTAGGCCCAGCCAAAAGTTGTAATCTTAAATATAGTTCTTTCAAATGGACTTATTGTGTACCCCAAATAGAGATTTTATGCAAAAGATGCACCACTGGGAAGTTGATTCTAGGGTTACGGTTTTAACTTTTAAACCTATAGGGTTCTTTATTTATGTTAAAACATATGATGAAACTAACGTAAACAATGAACAAACTATGCAGTCGTGACCTACGAACACCTTGATCACAACATGTTTGTAAAATTGAATAACTTGTACCGAGAAAGCTTGAGCAAGGTTAGAGCTTAGAAACAAAGCATGAAGAATCAGGAACCTTATTTTTGTCTTTAGGGAAAATGTAGATGCAAGCAGGGAGGGAACCCTTTCTCTCTCTAGTGAGAAAAGGTAAATGTTAGTGTTTTATTTTTGTTAAAACAATATCAGCCTTTTCCTCTCATTCTATCGAAGGGACTGGGCTATTTCAAGTGTATAATTTTTATTATTATATCACCATAAGGTATGGAAAATTATTTGGCATGGTATGCTAGGCAACTATAAGTCATGCTAGTGTGCCATAGTAGCATGCGGCCAAGATGTTTTAGGTGCCAAGGTGTGCCAACACATGCTAGGAAGTGTTAGGGAGTCATAGGGACACACAAGGGAGCATTAGGTGAACATAATGCATGCAAATGAACAATTAAGAGATTGTGACAAGAAGTGTTTGTGAGTTATAGGTGTGCTAAGGAGGGAGTGACAAGGTATGCTAGCCACTGCTAAGGCAGCTAGAGGCCAAGGAAACTTGCCAAGATTTCTCACGCTCTAGGGTGTGCCAATGCACGTCAAAGAGTGTTATGGAATGCCAGGGAAAAACAAGGGAGCACTAGTTTCAAATGCATGGAAATGAATGAATAAGAGTGTGTGACAGGGATTGTTAGCGAGTTCTAGGTGTGCTAAGGAGGGAGTGACAAGGTATGTTATGTAGTTCCAAGGAATGCTAGAGTGCCAGGGAGACCTGCCAATATGTGCCAAGTGTCAGGGTGTGCCAATGTGTGCTAGGGAGTGCTAGGGAGTGCCATGAAAACACAAGGGAGAACTAGTTCAAAATGCATGGAAATGAACAGATAAGAGTGTGTGATAGGGTGTGTCAACGAGTTCCAAGTGTGTTAAGGAGGGAGTGGAAATGTTATATGCTAGGCAATATCAAGGCATTCAAGAGTGCCAGGGAATGTCAGGTAATGGTAGGGTTTTTTATGGAGTTCCAAATCATGCCAAGGAATGCAAGGGATGCTAACATGTGCCACATAGCTCCAAGGGATTGTTAGATATTCCAGGTGTTATGGCATGTCAAGATGTAAACTATGTTGCTTAGTTGTTTTATGGCCATGGTTGGCCATGAGCCTTGAATTGGTAACTTTCTCAGTGGGATGAGTTAAGATTGGACATGAGTAGCCTAAGATGAGTCAAGTAGTAAATGCAACTTGGTCAAGTTGTTGTAGTCGAGGCAGGACTTGGTTGGGTTCCCGAATCTAAAAAAAAATAAGGGTAGTTATGAGGACATGATAGTTAAGTAGTGAAAGGGCGTGCCAATGAATGAAAAGGTGTGATGACACATTCCATATAGTGTCAATACATGTTGCGGAGTGTTTGGGAGTGTTAGGGAATCACAAGGGAGGACTAGTTCAAAGTGCATGGAAACGAACAAATAAGAGTGTCTTCTAGGGAGTGTTAGTGAATTCCAAGTGCCCCATGGATGAAGTGTGTTAGGATAATTTCATAATAGGACTTGCAAGAGGCAAGCCTATGATTGTGATAAGGGGATGGACAAAGAAGTTTCGGACAAAGGGAGACTTTGGGCTAGACACAAAACTATTTTTTCATTGACTTGGTTGGGTTCCCAAATCACAAAAAAAGGTAAGGTTATCTATGAGGGCATGGAAACTATGGAGTTTAAAGGTGTGTATGGAATCCCAGGAAGTGCCAACACATACTAGAAATTTCCAAGGCATGTTAGGCAATCCAAGATGTGCTAGGTGCTAGGGTGTAGCACGAACGCATGCTAGGGAATGTTATGGAAACAGAAGGGAGGACTAGTTTCAATTGCATGGAAATGAAATAATAAGAGTGTGTGATAGGGAATTTTAGCAAGTTATAGGTGTGATAAGGAGGGAGTGACAAGGTATGCTAGGTAGTGCCAAGGCATGATAGAGTGCTAGAAAAGCATACCAAGATGTGCCAAGTTCCAGGGTGTGCCAATGTGTGCCACAGAGTGTTAGGGAGTGCTAGAGAAACACAAGGGAGAATTATGTCATAATGCATGGAAATGAATGAATAAGAGTGAGTGACAAGGAGTCTAAAAGAGTTCCAAGTGTGCCAAGGAGGAGTGCCAAGGCATGCTTGGAAGTGTTGAGGAATGTTAGAGTGTTAGTGCGACATGCAGCCAAGATGTCCCAACGCGTGCAAGGATGTGTTAATTGGGAGTGCTTGGGAAACACAAGGGAGCACTACTTCAAAATGCATAGAAATGAAAAAATAAGAGTTTGTGACTGGAAGTGTTAGTGAGTTCCAGGTGTGCTAAGGAGGGAGTGACAAGGTATGCTAGGCAGTGTTAAGGCATGCTAGAGGCCAAGGTGACATGCCAATATGTCCTAGGTGCTGGGGTGTACCAACACGTGCAAAGGAGTGTTAAGGAATGCTATGGAAACACAAGGGAGAACTAGGTAAAAATGCATGGAAATGAATGAATACGAGTTTGTGACTGGGAGTGTCAATGAGATCTAGGTGTGATAAGGGGAGAGTGACAAGATATCCTAGGTAGTGCCAAGGAATGCTAGAGTGCTAGGGAGAAATTCCAAGATGTGATAGGTGTTAGGGTGTGCCAATGCGTGCTAGGGAGTGTTAGGGAGTGTTAGGGAAACACAAGGAAGCACTAGATCAAAATTCATAGAAATTAATGAAGAAGAGTGTGTGACGTGGAGTTTCAATGATTTCTAGGTGTGTTAAGGGGGGAGTGACAAGGTTATATGCTAGGAAATGCCTCTATAGAGAAACCCACAAAATAATTATAGGTGCTTTTAGAGAAGTAGGTGTTTTTGTGCTCTCATAGATGTTCCCCTAAGCTTTCCAACCATCTTTGTGCTCAAGGTGTTACTAGAATTTGTTGGTTTTATGTGCTCCCTTCAAAGTTGTTCACAACTAGAAGATGGAAAAGCACCCATGATTTGGGCATGCAGGGTTCTTTTGTTGTGGAGTGGGATAGGTTCACCAAATCCCTAATTGTCAATGGTATTACACTATCTGAGGAGGATGATTCTTTTGAATGGGCCTGGAACTCCTCATCCTGGCATGTCATAGCTCACCATGCCTATTGTGCTATATCATAAAGCTACCCTTTTCAAAGGGTTTGTTGGTGACATTCAAAATTATGGGATTAGCCTATTGCCCCTAAACTAAAATGTTTTATCTCACTTTCCTTAGAGAATTGTATTCAAACTTGGGACTTCCTATTGCGGAAAAGTTTTCATGGGCCAAATGTATGTGTTCTCTGCACAAAATATTCAGAAATTGTCAATTGTTTATTTTTTAATTGTGCCTCTTCTAGGTCCCTCTAGTCATTTATCTTAGGGATACTAAAATCATAGGTTAATGGCTCGATATCGCCACTGTACCAGTGCCTTCATTGGTGTGATAAAAATGGGGGAAATTATAAAGAACTATACATTTTCATTACATGGGGTATTTGGAAAACTCGAAATAATCTCATATTTGAAAGTAGACCCAAAGATATCACTACAATCATGGGCTAGATTTTGGGATTTTCGATTATATCAAGCCTTGGAAGCCTCCCAGAAGTCAATCCTTCTGCCTCCACCTACTTCTCTATTTGAAAATGTTGGATTCTTTGATGGAGTGTATCAAGACGAGGTTTGCAGAGGGGGAGCCACCATTTTCCTTCCTGATAATGTTTCCTTTTACATCTAGTTGACTGCAAGTGCAGGCACAAATACTAAAGCATAAGTGGTGGATGCTTGGACACTATTATTTTTTGTAGTCTCTTTGAATATATCCATTATGCATGTTTTTTTTTATTCAAAGTGTGTGGTGTATTGGTTGTTTGGAAAGGGCCATTTGCGGGTCCTCTCACTAAAGCACTGGATGGAATGAATTCAAAATCTCAAAGGTCTCATTAATTTTTTTTTCTTTTAGTACATATTGAGAGAATGGAATCAGAAGGCAGACCTCCTATCCAAAAAAGCTTTGCAAGTGGAGGATCATTGCATTTTTTTTATTTTTATTTTAAGAAAAGGTAGAAGCAACTTAACATTTTTTCTTGATTATATTAAGTTGTTTCTCATTCTATTCTTTGTTTATTTTAATTTTTCCCAAACACCTATGTTGAATCCAGCAAGGGTGAGCTTTGAAAGCAGAGCCATATTGCAATAATTCAAGAGAGATTTAGTCATTTTGTTTTTCAGAATTCTTGTTTTTATGGAGAATTCCAAATCAAACAGTGAAATGAAATGAAAACATTGAAAACAATAAAATGACCATAAATAAATGAAATGCATGCCAAGAAAACTTAATATTTAATGAAATGTATGTGTTTTTATCATGGAAATAGGACAAAAGAAGTGTCCAAACTTTTAATAAAATATTTAATCGTAGATGTATAAATATTATTAATAGACAAGGAATTGAATACCTAAATTTCAGAATGATATCTCTCGAGAAACAATTATCTATCCATCTATGCACAATGATGTTTCTCATATTGAGAAAATTGGCTAACATGCAGATTTCCTTCAAATAGAAACTCTAAGAATGCATATGATTCATTAAACAGTTGATCATGCAAAGAAGGGAGTACTAAATTTATGAAATGAGTGGTCATAGAGTAGTTTGTAAAGGAAAAGGATCTGATGTAATATTGATTCCCAAAAACCATCAAATTAGTTTCCATTAATCTCAGCCAACTATTATGAAAAAATAGATAAACAAGGGCACAAAGGGATGTTTCTCCCCAAAATTGGTCAATTACAAAGGAGGGTAATTAAAAATAAAAGACATTAAGATCAGTAGGTGAATACTTCATTTGATGTCAAGGTCGAGTTGAGCTTGTGCTAGTTGGGTTAAGCTTGTGTAGAAAAAGAACTTAATATAATGAAGCTCGTTCAATGAACTTGCACAACTGATATCAATAAGATAAAAAAACCCAACATGAAATAACAACGATAAAATTGAAAGCAGAGTGGTTTACATAGTTAGTTTTATGGATAAAATAATTGATTTCCTACTAGCAAGAATCATAGGGTGGGAAAACATGATTAAAATGAATGAATATGCTATGAAATTATGTGGGATAAAATTTGACCAAGGGAAATAAGGGTATAATAAGATACGATGTGTAGTAATTACTCAAACCACCATTTATATATTTAAACTATCAAGATGACACATTTTTATGAGTAAAATTATGAAACACCATGGAACAATTCAACATAGAATTTATGTCCAAAACATTTAAGAGTTAGAATAGAGTCTTTAAGTGATCACAATAAAAATAATACACATTAGAGATATATACATGGATCATACATATCAAGTTAAAGTGATCGCTAAAGTAACATCTTACTACACCAAATGTCCTAGATGGCCAAGGCAAGGTGTCATCAAACCAATTATACAATCATTCGTATATCTCAATTGGAGAATTATTAATGTCATAAGAATCACAACGGTTGATATCTCAATCAAAATTTAAAATTATCCTCTAAAAACTCATATATAAAGTGGGGTAGCAAGTCCTTTGACATCCAACTTGTGACTTGCAATTGGAAATCCTCAACAGTCTCTTTGCAGAAATAATGTCCAATTAATGGGTTCAATAAGAGGTATGCGGCCCCACCGATTTGATAGTTGAAGAAGTTTGAATATTGGCTTGTAAATTTTTGTCCCTAAGTAGGCAAGGCAACATGGAAGGAGGTGACTCCCTTGGAAAAGTTCAAAAGGGGAAGGCCACATAAGGTCTTATATAAAGATCCAAATCCAAGGACCTCCCTCATAAAAATAGTTAGACATGTATTGAAAGAAAGTATATAACGACCATCTAAATCTTAATAAAAATAGAACATCCTTTGAATCCCATAATAAATGGAGCATCTATAGATGAGGTGATCCTCTAACTAAATGTTGTGTATATGGAAAAGCTAGAAGATGTTATTGAGAAGAGGAGTATCATGATGTCATTAGTTTCAACTAGACACTAATGTAAACCCACTTTGAAACCACCAAGGGGGATATGAAGGGTAACATCTAGTGCTCTTGTGTGTATGAGGGTTAAAAAATAAGACCCCTCTTATTTGCATGAAGTGTTCCTAGTACAAATCTGTCTTAGAGTCAAGGCCATAAAAAGATGAATTCCAAGTACTAAATTTATTGTTTATAAATAACCTCTTTAACAACTTGACACAAACATATAATGATGTCATTTAAATTGGAGGTGTATGTCACTTGAATCGTGTTACAAATTTAATCTCTCTCCCACAAAAAGGTGTCATACTCCCTTGTGATGATGCATCAGCCCTAATGGATAACAATCTCGTGATGAGTTGAGATTGGACATGAGTAGCATAACATGAGTTATAGGTAGTTCTTAGGTGAACAAGGCATATGTTCAATTTCCACGACACATGAGAATCTTGGTTTTGTCTTAGAATGTTTGATGCAAACACACTCAAGTGCCACAACACATCTACTTTAATGCACAACTAAATCTACACAAATCAAGGAATCAACTAGTGCACATGATAATTTTACCTTTTTCAAACCCTTCTTCATTATATTAAAAACTACAATACAACAGGCTAGAGCTCTTGTACCATGGATTGTGACCCTTTAAAATCACATTGATATAAGGAATACAACTAGGGCTTGTTGTTAATCCTTTGACAACTGATCTATCTTGAACAAGACAACACTTGACCTACTTGTTGATGGTGGCCACACACAACCCTTTTAGTCCACTAGGGCTAGTTGGCTAGCCCACTTGACTGCTACTTAATTCCTTCAAAGTTTGCACATCCTTAGGCCCTATACACCTGACCTTCTACCAATCTTGTTTTCCTTCACAAGTACAAGAGTTAGGGCTCTTCTTTGACAGTCACTTAACAACCCTCCAACTGTACTTGGACTGCCATCAATCTGCCCAACCACAGTCAATTATTTTTATTGATCTAGGGCTCACAATATTGTCTTCATCTAGGGCTCTTCAAATATTCCACCTACAATGGTTTGAGTTCTCTCAAAATCATTGTTCTTGTGTATTGACAATTTGATCTTTTTTGTGAAATCTATGAACAAATTTGAACTACTCCTATTATCGTCCTTCTAATATTTTTGTAGATGACTGAAGTAGGGTCACAAATAAGCCACTGACAATCCATTGACTAATTTTTTATAGGTTGCTTCAGATCTCCGTCTAAAACTCTATGGATATTCCACCGAAATCAACTCCTCTGCATGTCAATCCATTCTTCATATGACACATTTCTTCTGAATGCTCAATATTCTACTCAGGTTCCACCCTCTTTTGGATCTTGTATCCCCACACATACTGAATTTGAAAACCATCTTCCAGATCTGTGATCTATATTGCATAAATAAACCTCGCTCTAAGGGTCACAACCGCTCTTCTTCTACGAAAATTTGTCACAGTCTTAAGGGCATACCTTATGAGCTAAACATGCTAGGAAATTGTCTTGTTTAGGGCACTATACTTATGTACTTATAATTTTTGTAAAACGAACCCTATCCACCCATAGAAAAAACCACGACTCTTGCCTCCATAAGAGACTCAACCTAGCTCACATGGATCCATAGATTATGGGCATTTCTTCGATTGAATCTTGACATGAACTTTAAATCTCAATGTCTACCCTCAAACTAGGGTTACCTCTGTCAATATCACACTTGCATCTACTTTTGTTATGTCTCTAAATTACAATGCAAGACGTCCTCCATTTATGTTGGTCTTATCACAGACCTTGCGGCCTACTAACCACCACAAGACAAGATCGTATCAACCCTCTCTTCTATTTCATGTAGAAAATCTAACCAATGGGATTTAATTTGATCTTGTAATGTACTAAAACAAGATACTAAATCCTTCCTACAATTTGTGGAAACAAAACACGATCGCACAATACATATAAGTAAGAGAAATAAATTATCAATCGCACAACACAATATGTATATGGGGAAGCAACTACTCAAAACCCCTCTATCTCTATTTTGTATTGAGTCAAGAAATCATGAAACAATACAATGCTTAATATCTCATGAGATTCTCTGACACTCTGCTAATTGTCTCCTATTGATCTAGGCAAAATCGATCTAGTACTTAGCCAATTATCAAACTTCCTTCAGCTTGTGTTTCTCACGTAATTCCTAGGAAATTAGCTCCCTATTAATTAGGAAAATCAACCTTCCTTTATTTTTGCAATCCATCATGGCATCCCAATGACTTTATAATTGCACATGGGAAATTTTGTATAAATAAAATTGATAGTTATGTTCCCTTTAACTTTTGTCTCAACTGGGTCTTCCTCAGAACTGACATGCATGCAACTATTAATAGTGAATTATCAGTTATATGATTGATCACTCATTTTGAATTAAATCTAGTTTAATTCAATGGACCTCTCACTAGCTCATGACTCAGTTAGAACTAGTTAAACTGATTTTAACTCAATTAATTGAGTTCACTAATTCACACCTACACCCCACTAATGCATCATCTGCAACTGGACCCCAAAATATTAGAATCCCTCTACATGCCTCATCTTAGACCCTCATGATCTGGACATATGCAGGAATGCAATAAAATACAGAAATAAACATAAACACAGAGATGCGGTAGGAATAACACTTCATTTTATTAATATCAAATATTGAAAATGCTTATAGACATAATGGAAAAAAAATAGCTCAGGCAATGGTAGCATATCACTGAGAAGGGATGTGGTGGCTACATGCCTCTAAACTGTGTTACAATAAGGCTCAAGGGCCTTTTTATTATAGAAAAATAAGAGAAAACTCTAACCCAAGAAGATGTAACACCAAGAGTTTATGTGCCCCGTTGGGGGTAGTTGGGCAACCAACTTCCCGGGGTCATAACTTGGTCATATGATCTCCGTT
Source organism: Pinus albicaulis (assembly GCA_034641835.2). Lineage (NCBI taxonomy): Eukaryota > Viridiplantae > Streptophyta > Pinopsida > Pinales > Pinaceae > Pinus > Pinus albicaulis. Next base: position 1,151,061,411 of record CM076575.1, on the reverse strand, counting down.
TGATGCACATGATACCTCATCAAAAATTAGATCTCTCTGAGGAATACAACTTCTAACGCATTTTGTATGAAATCGCCAAACCTTCCATGCCCAAAGAATGTCGTTTGGGGACTCAAAACTGCTCCAGAAGTTCAGGACCCGAAAAACTAACAAAAATAGTAAATTGTGCTATAATTAAGGAAACTGAAACACTGAAATAGACAATGGTGAGGGCCCAAGTGGAATAGGCGGGTGGCCACCAATATCCACATTGATCAACTCAACTTGAATTTCTTGGGCAAACTCAGTCATCATGACTTAGTTAACTGACCTAAGTTGTTATGAGATGAAATTACAATTATTAGCCAATTTATTTAAGGGAAAATAAATTAGACGCCTCACATTCCTCACTCTGGGTACATCAAAATTCCTCACCAGTGTGGGTGCATTTTTTTTTCCTTTCTGGTTACCAATTTCACTGTTTCTTGTTGCAAATTTCAACAGTCGCTTTCAACAATAAAGGAATTCAATCTATCCCGATCCGATACCTTTGGAATTTTGCATGCAACACTTCTCGAGTGTTGTTTGCACCTGCAAATCCTAAAACTGAATAGCCTCCGAACAAATGAATCAATGTAATGCATTTGTGATCAAAGTCTTCTGACTGCTACTAGCTATTGCACTTGTCTACTAGACTCTCTGCGTTGCTGCTGACCTCTGAATCCGTGCCCTTTGCACTGTTGCCCACTCTGATATGCGCTCCAGTATCTGACATCTATCACTCTGATTTATGTCTTCCTGACATCTGACTGCATCAATCTAACTGATCCTTCCTACTACTATTATATTGTGGATTCCTCGTAGCTAGGTTCAATCCATGAGACACACCATCTCAATGTACCTTGCCCAAATTTCTTATCTTGGGATTATGTCTACACATCACCCCACCTTTAACTTAGAGGTGTGGCTGCATGTGCTCCCTCTGGCCATCTGCCTCGAAATTCCCCTCTCATGTAGGTCTCTGCTTGAGTGAACACTTCCACTCAGTTTCCTCTCTTCTTCTCCAATTGTGGCCACAACCTCATGAGACTGCTTCTAAGGCTACATGTTGAGAGGTAATTTGTACTCCCTATCAACAACCAAGTCTCTAACCTCTGCTTTTCTCCTCAAACCTTTGCATGCATCTGGTACCTCAAGTGCATATAGGTTCTTGACTCGCGCACATTGTAATTGTCCCGCCATTGTAAAATTTTCTAAAAAAGAGTTGATTTTAAATTGACGATATCTCCCTCATCCGAGCTCCGAATTGATTTTCCATTTGGGTAGTTTTTTTGCAAGGAATCCAAATATGATTTTTTTTTTTGAAAATTTCACACCAAAATCTTCAGATATTCTCCGCAAACTCACCGCCCAAAAAATTCCTTCTCTGATACCATTTAGAAAATATAACCAATGAGATTCAATCTGATCTTGTAATGTACTAAAACAAGATATTGAATCCTTCCTACAATTTTTGGAAATAAAATACGATCACACAATCACATATAATTAAGAGAAATAAATTATCAATCACACAACGCAAGATGTATATGGGGAAAGAAACTGCTCAAAACCTCTCTATCTCTATTATGTATTAAGTCAAGGAATCATGAAACGATACAATGCTTAATCTCTCATGATATTCTCCAGCACTCTGCCAATTGTTTCCTGCCGATCTAGGAAAACTTGATCCAGTACTTAGCCAATTCCCAGCCTTCCTTCAGTGTGCCTTACTCATAAAATTCCTAGGGAATTAGCTCCCTATTAATTAGGAAAATTGGTCTTCCTTGATTACACAATCCATCATGGCATCCCAATGACTTTATAATTGCACATGGGAAATTTTGTATAAATACAACTGATAGTTATGTTCCCTTTAACCTCTGTCTCAACTTGGTCTTCCTCAAAACTGACATGCATGTAACTATTAATAGTGAATTATCAGTTATCTGATTGATCACTCATTGTGAATTAAATCTAATTTAATTCATTAGCCGACCTCTCACTAGCTCATCACTTAGTTAGAACTATTTAAACTGATTTTAACTCATTTAATTGAGTTAAGTAATTCACACCTGCACCCCACTAATGCATAAATTGCAACTGGACTAAAAAAATATTAGATTAATACCTCTACATGGCTCATCTTAGTCCCCTCAACTCGAATTTCTTGAGCTAACGTAGTCATCATAACCTAGTTAACTGACACAAGTTGTTATGAAATGAAATTACAATTTATTGTCCAAATTATTTAAGGGAAAAATAAATTAGACGCCCTACATTCCTCACTCCTCGCGCATCAAAATTCCTCACTAGTGTGGGTGCATTTTTTTTTTTCCTTTCTGGTTTCCAATTTCAATCTTGTTGCAAATTTCAACATTTCAGAATTTGATGCAGCCTTCACACAAATACACCATTGAAATCACATGTCCAGATTCTCATGAGCGACCTCTCTTAAGCTCGATCTGCCATAAGAGAACCAACAATATGCCATCCTACTTCCTATCTCGAACCGGTCATTAAGGTATGCAACATTCTTGTGAACCCTCACATGATGATCTTTCTCTTGGAGAATGATCATGGCCTCCCTTTAGCAACCCTTACTCAACCCTCTTACTCAACCTACTTTAGGACTACATCTCTCTTCGTCCCCTTGATCAAATGAGCTCCTTCTCACTTGATGTTCTTTCCTTCATCCTAAGGCCTCCTTAAATAGTTTTTCCTAGACCTATTAGGAACCCTCTAGAACTTACAGGTGTTATCCACTTAGACCTTAGGAAATATTAATTTTCCTTTTTATTTTTCTTTTAGATTTTAAACCCCATCTTGGGTCCAAAATCCCCTTGCTTGGCTTCCTTTCCCACAAAGCCTTTTGTGACCAAACTCACATAAACCAATCTCACTAGGTTTGCAGAGTACCTCCCAAGCTACACAATTCAACAACATAGTCTAGTTGTAGTAACCGTAACTTGGTCAACCTCTTGTATTCAAGAGAGGGCTCAGTTGGGTTCCCAAGTTGCAAATTAAGTAAGGGTAATTGTGAGGGCATGATAGCTAGGGAGGGTTAGGGCATGCACATTAGGAATGAAAAGGCATTCTAACACATGTTGGATAATGTCAATGCATGGTGAAGAGTGTTAGGGAGTGTCAAGGCATATCAAGGGATAACTAGGTTAAAATGCACGGAAAGGAACAAATAAGAATGTGTGCCAGGGAATGTTAGCGAATTCAAGTGTGCTAAGGACGAAGTGTGTTAGGAGAAGTTCAAAATAGGATTTACAAGAGGCAAGCCTACGGTTGTTATATGGGGCTTGACATAGCAGTTTTAGACAAAGGGAGATCACTTTGTGCTAGGCACAACATTGTTTTTCCTTTAGCTATTTTTTTTATATGAGATGTGACACAGTTTGGCTACATTCTCATGTTTTAAACTATTCTAGATAATTTCATATTGTACATTGTTGTGTATAAGTGTTGGGGCACTCGAATTGTGTCGGCTTATATCTTGTGTGCCTTATGCATCTTGTGGTTCTTGCAAACTCTCAGTTAATGTTCTATTATTTATATGAATTGAACATACATGTGAAATATTTATTATGTAATCTATGTTTCTTAGTTGTTTTATGGCCATGGCTAGATCATGTGATCCTTGTCTTAGTAACTAGTCAAGTGGGACAAGTTGAGCAAGAACATGAGTAGAATAAGATGAGTTATAGGCAGTTCTTAGGTGAACAAGGCACAATATACTTGTAGTAGGTGCAATTGGTCAAGTTGTTTTGGTTGAAGCAAGCCATTATTGTCACGTGAACTCCAATATCCAAGGAATTGATTGGGTTCCCAAGATGCGAAAAAATGTAAAGGCTAGTTGTGAGGACATGAGTGCCAAGGCATGATAGGGAATGCTAATATATGTTAGATAGTAGGAAGGCATGTCAAACATGCTAAGATGTGCCAAGTGATAAGGCATGCCAAGATATGCAAGGGCATGTCAATGCATGCTAGGGACTGTCAATGCAACAAAAGGGAGAAACAAGTTAAACTACAAGGAAATGAACACATAAGAGGGATAATAATTCATCAATTTACCTTTTCCAAGAGGGGCATACTAGGCACACCAACACTACTAGGTGCCAATAGGTTCAAAGTGCAAAGTCTTAGTGCATTCTAAGTGCCAAGTATTCCTTTTTTTCTTCTCATCTACTTTCCAACAATTGATCTCAAATAAATTTAATATTAAACCATGCCAAATTATACCAAGGCATGTCAACATATTCCATACATGCTAAGACTTTCCAAGCTCCAATACGTGCCAAGTGCCAATATGTGTCAGAGTGTTAGGCATGCTATGAAGTGGAAGGGCATGTTGAAGAGTGGTAAGGTGTGCTAGAGAGTGCTAATGCATGTTGGGGAGTGTTAAGGAGTACTAGGACAAAAAATCAAGGGAGCACTAGGTCAAAATTGATGGAATTTAATGAATATGAGGAAAAAGTGCCAGTGACTAGTGTTAATGAGTGTTAGTTGTCATGACAAGAATGGAATGATTAGGTATGATAATGATTGGTAAGGCATGCTAGGGAATATCAATGCATGTCAAGAAATATCAAAGTGTGATTGGGAGTTATAGGGTGTGCTAATTATATGTGCCAAATAGTGCCAAGATATGCTAATACATGCCAGGAGCTAAGGATGTGCAGGGTTCCAGGGTATGTCAATATGTGTCAAGAAGTTTCAAGGGAAAAAAAGGAAGAACCAATAAGAGGGTTAATAAGTCGAGACTTTATCTTTTTCAAACGGGGCATGCTAAACACACTAATAATAGGTCCCAAAACATGCCAAGTGGAATTGCGTCCCAAGTGCTAATGTATGTCAATTCATTCACCCAAGGTGTTCCGAGGCATGCTAGAGACTACATTCATGCCAACACATGCTATGAGAGTTCTATGTTGTGCCAGCGCATGCCACCATGTGCTTGGGCATCAGTGTCATGACAATATGTTCTAGGTACAAAGATGTTCCAAGACATGCGAGGTGCCAAGAAATGTTAGTGTGTGCCAAAGCATTAATTTAAAGTGTGCCCGGATTGTTGAGGAGTGTTAGGTATTTCTCATTAATAGAATTGAAAAAGCTTGATTATGTATTAAATAATATGTTTCCTACACACACTAGTGGGACTTTATCTAAACGGAATTTTCTAGATAATAAACTTGATAGATATGAATCATGTGTTGACTCATAGGTCTATTCGACTAGTCATTACTTGAAGGAAATGATACACACTAATTACTTCTTAAAAAATTGACTGAATATAACCATTATGGCCTTGGAAATATTATAAAAGAGACTCCACAATAATGGTATTAAATCATTATCTTTTTAAAATAAATATATTAACATGCACATAACGTCATCAAAATCTCATTGGAATGATCAATGGTGATGAACATTTTTTGACCGTCACCAAAAGTAATAAAAATAACATTGGTGAGGTTCATTAAAAGTCTGTCACTAGAAGTGTCACCAAAGAGAGAATTAGTGATGGGCCTTTAACGACCCTCACCAAAATTTTCATTGAAAGTGGCTTTGGTGACGGACCTTACAGGACCATCACTATATACATTTACAATGACACTTTTTTAAGGACCGTCACCATATGTGACATTAGTGACGGACCTTAAAGGTCTGTCACAAGCATGACCCTCACCAATGTCCTTTTTTCTTGTAGTGAAAGGTCCATTGATTTTATTTATGTTTTTCCCAGTAATTTTCATCCAAGTTTATGCATGTGACTGAGAGGCTCCAGTCACTCAGAAGTAGGCTTATACATGCAGTGAGTCAAAATTCGCGATTTTTGTGCATGTGACTGTGACCTAAATCATGTTTTTCTCCACATTCCTCACACAAATCAGATGAAAATTGGCATGGTAATTCCCAAAGGATCTTAGATTAAGTTATAAAGGTCATTAATGGTTTCAAAAGGTACTCCAATGATGTGAACACCTTTACTGCACAAGTAGTGGTGATAGTGGATTCATTTTGTCAACTTTGTGCACTCTTGATCCCAACCCAAAGGTGAATTTCACCCTTCATGTTTCATATAATTCATTTTGGAGTTAATTTTTTGTTGGTTAAGGATGTGAGTGAGTTATAAAATACTGCATAGAGTTAGTATGCTTCAAACCTATTGGTTAGCAAGATTTCTTTAGTGTATGAGTGTTAATGGAAACATTATGAACATAATTTTATGAAGCATAGTATAGATGCATAGTTTCAGATTGTAGACTAGAGATGCAAAGAGTTGGAGCAGAGTTTATGATAGAGATTGAGAGATTTCTATGGCTTTATATTAGTGACTGTCACATTTTTTTGCAGGAGATTCTAGTGCATTTGGCAGATAGCCATTGTTTTGTATGTTGCTAATTGTAGTATGCAACAATTATATTTTGGTGTGAGGGTTTGATATTATGGTAGAGTATGAGATATGTTTTTGTGTAGGTTGGTGATGTTATTTTAGATTTGATGTGGCCACTATTTTTCTTGTGTGGAGAGCATATGTTTGTGGTATTTCTATTTGATTTGATGAGATTGTCTTGCTACTAGAGTTCACTATTACAGAGTTGAATCAAGTTGAATAGAAAATATTGGGATATAGTAGGAAAAAAAATGAAATGAGGTCCACAGAGGGTAGAGGAGAAATTACTTCATGGATGTGGAGAAATGAATGAAAATTTTCAGTGAAAGTAATAGTTTCTCAATCCAATGGTAGTTGGAAAGTCTAATCAAATTTCGGCGAGGATTGTTGATCATGGTGGATTTCAGTGGATGGTAGTTCATAGATCCATGTGAGAACATAGCCTTATGAGATTATTAGTAGAATCAAGTCTCTTGGATGATGGGATTCAACTAATTGTATATGGGGTTGAGTCTCCATGCTTATAAATGTCGGCAATCTATGTAAGAGATACATTTTGATTAATGGAAGATTCATAGAAATGCAGCAGCAACAAGGGTAATTTTTTTCCCGGTGAAGGATTTTCCACCAGATATATTGTGTCTCTTGTGTGGATGTATTTTTTATGTGTTGATTATTGTTTCTCTCATGGTTATATTTTTTTAGCTACTTATACATTTCATATACATGAGATAATACAATGTGTTTCTAGCTAATATATGTGATTTAGTAAGAAATTTAAATTGGTGAAAATTGATAATAAGTAGCACTATTGATTCACCCCCCCCCCCCACTTTCTCAGTAGTGCTCAAAGGTTTCCAAAAATAGGTATCATAGCGGGCATCTTGGTTGCAGCTTGATCGTTGGAGAGTAGATCTAGGGTTTGTTGGTGAAAATTTTGATTTTTTTTTTATAATGACTTCTCAAAGAGTGGTTGTCCTCACTACTGCAAATTTAAGGGTATGGAGAAAATATATTAAATCACATTTTTTTTCTTGTGAATCTAACATTTTGAGATTAGTATGTGAAGGTTGTGGCAAGGATCCACTTGTAGAGGAATTTTTGCAATAGGATGTACAAGCTAGATGCATAATCTATAAGAATATTCTTGGTGATGATTTGAAGAGGCTAGTAGGTTTTAAATATGCCAAAGATATGTGGTACAAGCTAGAGTCTGTATTTGGAGATGGTATGAGAAACAATAAGGAACTTGAGAAAAAGAGCAACAAAAAGAAAAAAAAAGAAGAAGGGCATTAAAAAACAATAATCTCAGCCACAAGAGTCTCATTCCTCTAGTGCACATGATTCAACTGACGATGAAAAGACATCAAAAAATATTGAACCCAAATGTATAAATATTAATGATCTTATATTGAGTTATATTTTTTATGATTCATATTTTGATCTTGTTGACGCACATAGTGAATATATTAATGTTATTAAGGGTCTTAGAGCTAATATTTCTAGACTAAAAACTACATGGAAGGATCAAGAAAAATTATTGAAGATCTTTAATGATAAGGAGGCCAAGCTCAAGGAAGAGATTGTCAACTTAAAGATTAAGTTGGTTGAATGAAAAAGAGTTGAAGAAAGTATGAGGAAGAAGTATAAAGAGAAGGAACATGAGTGTGAGAAATTAGAAGTTAAAGTGATGTCCTTTAGAAAATAATGACAGATGGAGAAGAGAATTGTAGCCTCGGATAGTTTTTTTGAGATCCATTGGATAAATCTGGTCTTGGATTTCAAAAGGGTGAGTGTAGTTTGCATGCGGGCCAAAAAACTAAAGAATAACCCAATAAGATTGTAGAAAACAATACCAACAACAGGAGTGATCCGTAATTACGTAGGAATGAAACACAATACAGATATAAACATAAACATAGAGATGCAACATAAATAATCTTCATTTCATTAATATCAAAGAATTGAAAAATGTGTGCATACAAAATGGAAATAAACTAGCTTAGGGGATGATAGCTTATCTTAGAGAAGAGATGTGGAGACTACATGCATTTGAACTCTATTACAATGAGGATCAGAGGCCTATTTATGATTGAGAAACAATGGAAAACCATAAACATCCAAAAACATAACCCTAGGAGATGAAGCGCCAAAATTGTGGGCCTCATTGGGGAAAATTGGTACATCAACTTCCTGGGGTCATAAATTTGGAATACGATCTTCGTTTGACACGTACGATACCTCTCTATAAATATCTATCTAAGTAATACAAATTTAAACTGAAAAAATTGGTAATAGACTCTTGGTTGCCCTTTTTTTTTTAAAACATCATTTAGGGCCTCAAAATGACTTCGGAAGTTCAAGACCCGAAAAAACTACCAAAATAGTACATTGTGCTACAATTAAGGAAACTGAAACTATGCTACAATTAAGGAAAATGAAAGAAACAATGGTGGGGGTCCAAGTGGAATAGGTGAGTAACCACCAATATCCACCTATATCATTCCTCCCCCCTTAAGAAGTAATGGTCCCCATTGCATTGAGTGCCTCCATGAGATGGGTAAACTTCTGTTGAAATTGGTCCCTAGTGAGCTATGTGCCTTGGTGTAGGATTTGGACATCTTTGACAACCCGATATAGTTGGATCTCTTGCTAGCGAGTGTTATTGATTTGTGTATCCATGATCCAATTAGTTGTGTCATGTTCCATGTAGTCTAGCTTTAGTTCTATTGGTGTGAGTTGTTTTGCAATGTATGATGTGTGCAATAATGGTGGAAAGTATGACAGAAGGTGGTACACATTGAACACTAGGTGCAGGCCAGGGAACAATGGAATGTTGAGCTCAAAAGAGTTGTCTCCTATAGCGTCAGTGATGGTGTAAGGCCCATATCAGAGAAGGTGAAGCTTGCGGTGGGCCCCAGCGAGGCGCTCCTTCAGCAAATGTAACTAAAATTTGTCGCACACCTGGAACTTGTATGGTGCCTGATGTTGATCATGACATTGTTTGTACTTAGCATTTTATCTATCCAATATGTCATGGACCTACTGGCAGATGTGTTGAATGTGCTCAATGAATTTGTTAGCCCTATCAACTTTGTGCTGGACATGAGCCGAATCTTCTTGAGTAGTTGTAAATGGTATGGAAAAATCAACGAGACATAGTGGCTGTAATCCCAATCCCACTGATGAGCCTCAGTATTGCAACAAGAATGTTGCAACTCCCAAGGCTACCAGCTTTAATTATCAACTCGGGGTTCGTACAAATTTAAGAGGTATCGACACTATACGTGCAGCATAAACTGTGTCCTTATTTTTTTGAACTGGTGTAATGGAGTGAAATTCATGAAATTAGAGCCTAAATGTTTGCAGAAATGGAAGTGTTTCTTTGAAAATAAATTAATCGTAGGCAAGAACAACAATTTGTAATTGAAATCCTAAGAGCATGAATTCAAATAAATAGGCCTAATATACTTTGTAAAAATGCATGTCTTAAGTGTTTTTTTATTATTCCACAATCATGTATTTAGATCCTAGGGGTGATGATTCAAACCTAAGAGAAAAAAACCAAGCTTTGGGAGAAAATCTGGTCGACTTTACATGTGCTACAGGAAGTTTAGTTTTTTTATAGGAAGTTTTCTTTTGGAGATAACTCACCGAATGACTAAGTAAATCTAATGAAAATTGGATGGGAAATTTTTTTATTAAGTATGATTTCTTAGGTATCCATTCCAAGTGGAATCACTCCAAAATACCGTTGTTCACATGTGCTAACAAATAACATAAAATTACTACACTAAAAACTGTAAATTTAACTAGTGAGCTAGTTAACCTATTAAATTCCTAACCTAATTAAGTGAAAATGAAATGGGGTAAATTTTTTTATTCAATTGAATTTTTTTATGCCATAATCCAAGTGGAATCAATTCAAATTAATCTCATTAAGTCATTCTAAAAAATAGTATAAAATTACTACTATTTCGCTACAAGGCATTGCCAGAAATCCTATATTCGTGAACTAGTAACCAAATCTAAGTAGATCATTGATGAAGATTACCTCAAAAAGTTATTATAAGGATTAATAATTCTTTTGAATCTGTAAATAACCTAAAAATAACTTACTTCAATAATTTAACTCAATCCTATAGCAAAAAAGCATCAATACTAAATACAAAAATAAGCAAAACAAGAATAAGAGATGCAAGTGAATATGAAGTGAAAAGAGCATAAATAAATTGTGAAAGATGGATTTGAGGCTCCTAGGATATCCAAGCCCATGGAGGCTCAGAGTCCTATGGAAGAAACCAAGCCTTACAAGCTAAAAATGGCACCAAACTTCATTATTTGAATCAATCCAAGTACATCCCTGCAAGAAACGAAAATGGAGTTCCTAAACAATATGTTTTCTCCACAAGAAGACTAAAAAATGCATGAACCTAGAGGCCAATTCGAATTGGTACTTATAAAAAATGATGCGGAAGCATTATCATTGAAAGGAGGAAGCTTTCCCCTCCAAAATCCCTCAAATAGTGGATATGGTTCCCAAAACTAGGAGTTTGCATTAAATGACAAGGAACACATTCCTAGATTTTCTCTATCATTGGAGTTCCATAATATCTCAATAATTTCATGATATTTTGTTCATTTATTCTCTAATTTTGATCCTCCTATAGTAGGAAGAAATTCCCTAAATTATCTCCTTCTTCAAATCTTCATTATTTTTTCAATATTCTCACAATATTCTTCAAAAATAAATAATATTAGGTACAAATATGTAATTATCTCTAAACCCTTCTAAGAACATATTAAATCTTAAAAAAAATTATTAAGTGTAGAAGGAGAGATTTAATATAGACTTTATGTGCTTATTAAAGGTTATATGGGCCTTAATTTATGTATAATTTAGAGGCCCAGCACCCACCTAAAAGGATTTGTGGCCAGTAGAGTTGTGGAGAGCTCCGTTGTAGTTGTGTTGGACATAGGGAAGTCACTCATCCCATGCGCGTTGGTGCTTCGAGTTGTACATGCGCAGGATGCGCATGTTCATCATGTTGGTGACCTTTGTTTGGTCATCAATTTGGGGGTGGAAGGTCATGGACTTAGTGAGATTTATATCCAAAAACGATTACAATATTTACCATAATGTGCTTAGGAACCGACTGTATCGATCTGAGATAATGGACTGTGGGATCCCAAATTGTACCCATACTCGTTCAAAGAAAATTTTGGCAGTGTTTTGTACTATGATGCTCTTCTTGTAGGCTTCCATAATGACCATCTTAGAGAATCTGTTGATGACCATGAAAACATAATCATTTCCATGCTTGGTATAAGGAAGGCCCGACATGTAATCCATGGAGATGGATTCCCAAGGTCGACTAGGAGTAGGCAGAGGAGTATTCATACCTTGCTTCTTGATTTTAGATTTGGAAATGCACAAGAAGTGTAGGATCTAATGTACTTCCTAGTATCTTATCAAAGCTTTAGACAATAAAAATAATTATGTAGCACTTCCACTATCTTATCTACCCCAAAATGTCTAGTAACCCGACTATAGTGTGCCTCCCAAATAATATTAGAATTCTCACTTGAAGGAACACAAAGGAATATCGGGTGGCATAACATTGTGTCCTGGCAGTGGAAGTATGTAACTTTCTTACCTTTCAGGAGCATCTAGTATGTGGTATTGAGTTCTAGATCACTCTTGTAAATATGCGGTCATCCCGAAGTCTCGTGTCCACAAGGGTCGAGCACAGTGGTCAGTGCCAATACCGGTAGTAGGTTGAGGCAATATGCAACATTATTGGTGCTTCCATTCTTGTACTTAATGTTCAAACAGAATTGTTGCATATATGTGGACCACTTCTGATGGTGATCATTCTACAACTTTCCCTGTGTTTGTATGAACTGAAAGGGTTGGTGTTCTGTGTGGATGACCATTTAGTTCCACATAATGTAATTCTTCCATTGTTTGAAAGCATGTACAATGGAATACATATCCTTGTCATAATGAGATACTTTCATATTGTATTTGAAATTGTTTCATTGTGATATGCCACTAGATGTCCTTGTTGGGTAAGGACTGCACCAATAGCATAGTCGAAGGCATCTGTCTCAATTTCAAATGGTTGTTGCAAGTCTAGTAATGTACACATTGGTGCAAAGCAAAGGTGATGCTTCAACTCAGAAAACACTTGTTGTTTGGATTTAAACCAAAATAAATTATTTCTCACTCCACCATTAGTGGCTTGACTCAAAGGCCAAGTGATATTAGAGAATCTCAACATAAACCTATGATAGAAATTGGAAAGACCCAGAAAGATGTGGAGATCTGCTAGAGTGGTAAGGGTTGGTCAATCTTGAACAAATTTTATCTTGGTTGGGTCCACATGCACACCCCTCTCATCAATGATGTATCCCAGATATTGAACCTAGGTAATACCAAAAGTGAATTTCTCCAAATTGGCACACAAATTGTGTTTTCGCTAGGTTTGGAGGACCTGTCAAATACGGTGTATATACTCTTCCTAACTCTGACTAAATATCAGGATGTCCTCTAAGTACATTACCATGAATTATTAGGTGACGGGTTGCAATATGTTGTCCATTATCAGTCATTCAAAAATTCCATCCTTAGATTTGAAGGCGGTCTTCCACACATCGGAGGGTTTAATCGATATCTAGTGATAACAAAACTTCAAAGAAATCTTGTTGAAATATTTTTCCCCCTTGAGCTGGTCTAGAAGGTCATAAATATGTGGGATTGGATACCTATTATAGACAGTGATCTTATTCAGAGCTCGATAATCAATACAAATCCTCCAGGTTCCATCCTTCTTCTGTACTAATGTGATTGGGCTCCCACAGGGTGATGAACTTGGTCAGATGTTCCCTTTCTGTAATAGCTCCTGAATGTGCCTCTTGATTTCATCATTCTCCAAAAAAAAGCATCAGTAGATTGGTCCATTGGGTAGTGGCACACTCGGGGTTAGATATATGGAGTGCTATTTGAAGTACATGATCACACTACATATGCCTCACATCCTGGAGCTATCTAAAGAAAAGGATGATAAACTGTTGGATCTAGTTGTACCATCAATCACGGGGTGTCGAATATCTTTAAAATGACTGCTCACACATTGAATGTTGACACCTGCAACTCCACTTTGAAAATTGGCCAAAAATGGAATGGTCAAATGGAAAATCTAAATACACCATAAAATTTGTGGCATCGAATAGTGCAAATCGACTGTCAAATTTTTGAATTCGGACAAAGTGAAATTCTGGGGCTACAGGAATCTTTTAGATTCCCCCAATATTCCTAATATTGAAGAGAATATTTTGAATCACTGCTCAAATGGCGAATCTGGGCACACGATCATGCTCCCTCTAAAATTTTGGTTAAAATTCATATAAAGTTCAATACATTCTAACACAGAGAAATTTTACCTTATTGGAATCAAAATATTCCCTTGGCATCAAAAATATTCCCTCGAACTACATGCACGATCCTACCTCGAACTGCGTGTCTATCTATCTTTCGACCTGGCCTAGGTGCACTAATGAAAAGAGAGGTTTAAATATCTTTTAGTTAGGCGGACTCCCCAAGGGAGCTACTTGGTCCAACGGTTAGAGATCCGAGTTGGAGGGAGGGGGTCGGGCAGTCAAACCCTGCCCCATCCAGAGACAAATATTTATTGTTTTTAAAAAGAAAAGCAATGTTAAAATAGGTGGGCCAGGCCCGCATCGGGTGGCCCGCCCACCAATTCTCCACCACGTTGTAACTGTCATATATATGGTAGTGGGTAGAGGTGGTAGGGTTCACATCTTGCGCCCCTCCCTTAATGCATAGTTTGTTACCACCGTTGGGTGCTGGGGTCATGGCTGTCGACCCACCATTTTTAAATATATATATTTTTTATGATAGTACGGGTTGGGGCGGGGGTCATGGCCCGCCCCTATTCTGTTATAATTTTTTATTTTCATAACAATAATGAGCCCTTTTAAAACTTCTCGATTTTTACCAAAGGAGACAAACTAATTATCCCAAAATTTCACCGGAATTCTGGCTGGAGTTGGCTGAAATATGGCCACCGGAAATTGGCAAAAATACTACCTCCTTAAGGCGGCAACCTCATCAAGTTAACCCTCCAACTTTTAATGCCACTAACTTTTGCATACGAGCTTGGTTTGACGAACCATTCACACCGTTGTGATCTAGTCGATGAGATATTCAACCTAAAACTATGTTTTCCATGTTTCCGTCACTTTTATTTTTGAGATTTAATAAGCCCTCTTTGTCTTGTGTGTGTCTCTGGAGCCACCTAGATCATTCCTCCCCACTAAGCTGCGTTTGGTCCTCCAAAAGCATCAACAATAATCTGCAACTGCTGTGTACAATGTCTAGACCACAAGTGTCCTGAAAATGGTCACCCTTCCATCTCCTTCACCTTTGTTCTTTGGAGCCTTAAGTGATGAGATGACACATGCATCCCCTGCAAGCCTATAGTACAATCTCCTACAAATTACATACTCAAATTGACCAACTATGACCCAAAAATTTCCATACTTGCCACGAGTTTATAACACGTACTCGGTGGTCAAGCTTACACCAAATGTAAATCACACCCCAGTTATCATTACAAGGCCAAAACATCATTTTCACATTTCAAAGTGATGGAAAACACATCATCACTTTTACATAAAATAAATGCATCACAAGACTTATAAAAAAAGGCCAAAATATCATGGTTGCTTAACAAGTGATGGAAAAACACATCATGACTTTTACATAAAGAAATGCAACACATGATTTACAAAAATAAGGCCATGAAAAGCTAATACAACTAGAAAAATAATCTAGAAAAAACCCTCTTTAGCAAATTGAATGGGCCATCTCCCTGTGGGGAATTCGCTTTTCGATCATCTCTTTCGATTGGTTTCTACATGGACGTTTTCTCTTTGAGGTGCTACTCTAGATAGAGTCTCCAACACATCACTCTTTGATGGCCACTTCTGTCATAATAACTGCAATGAGTATTTTTCCTCCATACCCTCTTAACAAATTTCTTTCCCTACTATGGAGAAGGCTTTTCACGCCTCATCGTCCTTTGTGCTGCCATTTTTTTCCAACACTCAGAAATGACATGCTTACGTAAACCACAAAAAAGACAAGTTTTCTTATGCCATGATTTATGTTCATGTTTAGCAACATGCTTATTATCAAAATGAACTCGAGAATATTGAGACTTATTATACCTTTCCTGGTGGTCTCTGGTGCGATCATGGTAATGAGAGCCTACCTCAGCTCTTTAACTACAACATGCACTTCCATGGGATGATGGTGAATTGTTCCCATCAATCCTTTCTCTTGACGAGTTCAACAATGTTTGTTTTCCTTTTATGTCCTTAAGGTGATGCGAGCTTGTCTCAGATTTATCTCTGCAATATGCACTGCCATAAGATGATGGTGAAGTGTTCCCATCATTATCTCTCCTCAATGGTTTCATCAATGTCGTGGAAGCTTCAAACACCTTTGAGCATTCTCCTTTAGTGTATCCCAAAATTGTGTAGTGAAGTCTCTGCACAACCTACAATGGCTGAGTTATGCCTTAGCCATGAATGCCTAGTCCTCCTCCTTTGTACCCCATCCTAGTAAGGAGTCTCATGCCAGTTCTTGTAATGGGGATATCCACATTTACAACAGAAATAATAGTATGTGAAGATGAAACTAAAGAAAAATCAACACTATTTACCTTAGCTGTCGATTTTAAAACAGGTGAAGAGGGCTTCTCTAAGCCTTCATTACGCTTCACTTCCTCCAAGGCATCTGTCGCGGCTTGTAGTTGAGGCTACAATTGCTGCTTTTCCTCCTTCTCTTCTCAAAGAAGTGTCTTCAATGCCTCATGATCTGCTTGATGACTTTCATCGTTGCACTTCAATTATTTCATTGCCTTTGTCGTGGCTTACAACTAAAGCTATAATCAATGTTTGTCCTCCTTCTATTCCTGTAGGAGTTTATTTAATGCATCATGATTTTTTTGAATACTTTGGTCATTGCGCTTGAATTCTTCCAATTCCTATGTCGTGATTTCAATTGAAGTTATAATCAATGCTTGTCCTCCTTCTCCTCTTGTAGAAGTGTTTTCAACTTAGAGTTATCTATTGCTTGCTTCTCATAAGCTTCATACAACATGTCTAATTTCTCAGACACCCTGAGCATGGTCTCGTACATGTCTTTTACATCCTCCATTGTTGCACATTCAATGGCTCATGCTTGCGATTCACATCAGCAATAATACCACTCTGATACCACTTGATCTGGGTACATTTATGATACCCTTTTAACCAATTACTTTTACTTCGGTTGATGTGTTAGAATTGCATTTTATCAAAGCATTAATGAACATAAATGAACATATATGCATGTTGTAAAGAAGAGGAACATAACAAGCATTAACAACATAATATATTGATAACAGAGTTCGTCTAGGAGGGACTACGTCTCCGGACCTCGGTGTCAAGATGGTGTAGGCCGCTGCATTAAGTGTTGGAAATAGTGATGATGTACATGGATGGTATTTTCTCTATCATACAAGGAAAATTCCCTCATGCGGGAGTGGCTGGACCTTTCCACGAGATGTTCCACTAAAGGAACTCTCATTCACAAAAATGACTCCTATCAGTATGAAAATCTCACTCAATGGCGACTAAGATTATCCTGTTGAACATGGAAACAAAGGGATCTCAAACAACATAAAACAAATCCGTGATAGAAATTACATCTCACATCAAGAAGAAAACAATATCCCACATCAAACATAAAACAGGGATCTATCCAACACACTATATCTCATAGCAAAGAGACAAATAAATGCATGATCACACTACATAAAACTCACATGCTTGAACTATCTGAAGAAAGGAGTGATAAATTTTTGGATCTGGCTGTACCATCAATCTCATGGCATTGAATATCCTGAAAATGATTGCACACACATTGAATGCTGACACCTACAACTCCAATTTGAAATGTGGCTGAAAAATGGAATGGTCAAATGGAAAATATGAATACACCATAAAATTTTTGGCGTTGAACAGTGAAAAATCAACTGTCAAAGTTCTGAATTCTAACAAAGTGAAATTATGGCACTACAGGAATCTTTTAGATTCCTCCAAGATTCTTGATCCTCATATTCTGAAGAGAATCTTCTGAATCGCTGCTCAAATGGAAAATCTGGGCACACCATTGCACTCCCTATGAAATTTTGGTTAAAATTCATATAAATTTCAATACATTCTGACACAGAGAAATTTTACCTCCTTGGAATCAAAAGATTCTCTTGGCATCAAAAATATTCCCTCGAACTATGTGCACCAACTTGCCTTGAACTACATGTCCCTATGCCTTCCGACCTGGCCTAGGCGCACAGTGAAAAGAGAGGTTTAAATATTTTTCAGTTGGGCAAACTCCCCAAGGGAGCCGATTGTTCCAACGGTTAGAGATCCGAGTTGGAGGGAGGAGGTCGGATGGTCAAACCCCGCCCCCTCCTGAGACAGAGATTTATTATTTTTTTAAAACAAAGCAATGTTAAAATTGGCACTCCGAGCCCGCATTGGGCGATCCGCCCACTAGTTCTACGCCACATTGTAAGTGTCGTATATATGATAGTGGGTAGGGGCGGCGGGGTTGACAGCCCGCTCCCCTCTCATAATACATTGTTTGTTACCACCGTTAGGCTGTAATATTCCTAATTAGATTTCATCTAGTTGGAATATTAAATTTTTCAAGATGAACAAGAGGGTAGGGAGACCCATAAATCTCCTTAGTAGGAATAAAATCACTTCCAATGTGAATGTGCATCATTTTATCATCTGGATAAAGCACTCTTAGGTGTGAATAGAGGTTGAAGCATGTGGCTAGGGTCAAGTTTGACCAAATCAACAACATTGGTATGGAGGTAGTAGAGAGTTATTGAGGGACAACGTAGTGTTAGTGGGAGGGAGTATCCATGAGAGTATCATCTTTAATGTGTGGGACCTGGGGTGAGGAGGCTCACAAAGCATATAAGGAAGGGGATGGCAGCCATAGAGGGCATTTTGAATATTGTTTAAGTCTTTGTATTTTATGACTTTCTACACACTTCAGCTATTTAGCGGAGTCTGTTTTGTTGCTTAGCGCAAGGGTGTTTCCGAGCGGAAATCCCACCCTCATCCTCGGGGGAATTCGAGTGCCCACTCAGGAGAGGTTCATTGAGTTTCATTTCCACCATCCAGCATTAGGACAAGCTTCATCCATTATCCATAGCACAATATCCTTCAGAAATGTGTTGTTTTGCAGGGAAGTAGTAGTGGAGGATTAATAGATCTAGTTTTTGAGCTTGTTTTCCAATGAGGGGAGAAGCCCTTCATCTAGGAGGCTAGAAAGGAGGGCCCTTGAGAATTATTTTTTCATATGGCATCAGGCCAAGTTTCTGCCACCACCTATAGTGCAGTCTCCTTTAGAAATGGTGTTATTTTGCAGGGCAAATACAGTAGAGGGCTTAGCTCCCAAGTTTGCGAGTTAGATTTCCAGTGAGGGGAGAAGCCCTTCATCCGGGGGATCTATTGGAAGAGTATTAGTCATTATTACATCAGATCAGCCACCTCCTATCATTTATCAAGTTGCAGAGAATTATTTAGCCCAAGGGATGCATTTTATCATTTTGTATTTTGTGTATTTCCAAAAATCCTTTCTGGGTTGTCTTGGAAATGTGCTAGAAAGCCTAGATCTCTAATCCTGACATTTTCTAAGCACTATATCAGCAAATACATGTAATTTCATCTATACCAGTAGTACCCCCTACATAAATGGCATTGTCTTAGCCTTTAACATTCCTATATAGCAGTTGTTCTTCATGTTTCATGTACTGGGTTCTTAGAGGCTTTTTTTGCCTAGCTTGAGTGTATTTTTCCTCAAGATTTTGTACACATACTCTACTATAATGTCTAATATAATGGCTTCATGATCTGCTGTCATTTGATGTGTTGATATTTCACTGCAATTTGTAGTTATATGTTCTACATTCTTGTTTTTCCTAATTTGGAATATTACATAGGCGGTGGGGTCATGGCCGCCAACCCACCTTTTTTTAATATATATTTTGTTATGATGGTATGGGTAGGGGCGGGGGTCATGGCCCGCCCCTATTTTTTTATAATTTTTTTTTTTCATAAAAATAATGAGCCCTTTTTAAAATTCTTGATTTTTACCGAAGGAGACAAAATAAGTATCCCACAATTTCACCCAGATTCTGGCTGGAGTTGGCCAGAATCTAGCCACTGGAATTTGGAAAAAATATTGCCTCCTTAAAGCTGCCACCTCATCAATTCAACCCTCCAACTTTGACTGCCTCTAACTTTCGCATACAAGCTAGGTTTTACTAACCGTTCACACTGTGGTGACCAGGTCAACGAGATCTTCAACCTGATACTGAGTTTTCCATGCTTCTATCACTTTTATTCTTGATATTTCATAACCCATATTTTCCATGTGTGTGTCTATGGAGCCACCTAGATCAGTAGGCCCAACCACTTCAAAACTCCTACTAAAATGAGGTTCTTTTGACTCCCGCTATCAACAATGAACTGCAGCTAAGAATACTTCACCCACATCTATGACTGGAAGAGATTTTTCCCCTCCTATGGATCTTCGGGCTCAGTCTTCTCAATCTTGGTGGTGGCCATGATGGCGTTGGGTTCCACCTCAATAATATAATTCCCTTTCTCATTCCCCTTGTCAGGTTCTGACTTAGAGTCAGAACATGAATTTGACTCAGAATCCTTCATTTCGGCCACCAGTGACTTTGTGGCTCGACACTCACTTATGTTGTGAGTGACTCTCTTATGGAACTCACACCATTTTCTTATGTTCTTATTTGTCTTCGTGGTGTTTTTATTTGATTTCAACTTTAGCAGGTTGTCCTGGGTCACCCAGCCTTGGCTTTGTCCTTTGTTTTGTGGTTTGGGTGTGCCTTTCCCTTGCTTCAGATTCGCAGATCCAAAGTCTCCCTTCTTATGTTTAAATTTCTTCTCAATATTATCAGCATATCGGTATGATGCACCAAGCAAGGAGATGTCTAGGAACTCCATTGCCTCATGAATGTATTTGTGCAAACAATTATGGTACTTGAGCACCAGATGTTTCTCAGAATATTTGATACCCAAGTTTTTGTGAAGGGTATGTAAAATATTACTCAGATCATGCACATCTTGATCCCTTTGTTGCCATAACGTAATCCATTGCATGTATTTGTACTCATATCTCCCCATGAGGTAATATTTTTCCTTGATGGTGTCTTGGAAATAATTACAAGTGGGTGCGGCTGAAAACAGTGAGGGTTCTCTCTCATCCCTCTGTTCACAATAGGTTTCCCACTATTCCTTGACATGGGGGGTGACTTTGAGGAGTGTGAAAGTAATAATTTCCGCATTGGAAAAATCATGAACCGAAAAATATCATTCCAACAGATTTAACCATCTATCTACGATGTCTACATCTATCTGTCCTTCAAAGATCGGAATTTTATAGTTGACTTGTACCTTGAATGGAATAGCGCCTTTAGAGTGGTTTTTAGATGAAGATGTGTTTCCTGTGGGCATCCGCTAAAGGATCTAGGAAAATGTGTCCATCATCATGTTCCTTTTTCACTCAAGGGATTCTTCGAGCAATATTTGGAAAGGATATCCTGCTCCCTCATGTGTATTTTCTTTTTTGATGGGATTTCATCGGGGTTTGCGAGGTTGTTCTTGTAAAGGATCAACCTGTTCGAGCCCTAACTCCTTATACCCTAACCTTGTTGGGGACACGCCAAGAAAAACAGAGAAAGAGAATACTGCTACGATACCACTAATCCGGACTTATGCAGGAATGCAACACAATACAGATATAAACATAAACACCAAGTTGCAGCGAAAATAAATCTTCACTTCATTAATATCAAAGAACTGAAAAAAATAATTACATACATAATGGAAATAAACTAGCTCGGGAGATGGTAGCTTATCTCTAAGAAGAGATGTGGTGGGTACATGCCTCTGAATTGTGTTAAATGAGAATCAAATGCCTATTTATTATTGAGAAACAATCGAAAACCATAAACATCTAAAAACCCAACCCTAGGAGATGAAGCACCAAAATTATGGGGCCCATCGGGGTAAATTGGTACATCAACTTCCCAGGGTCGCAAATTTGGCATATGATCTCTGTTTGACAAGTACAATACCTCGTTATACATATCTATCTAAAGACTAGAACTTTTGAGTAAGAATGTGGGTCAAAGAAGCACATTTTTCTATTTTCCAAAAAAACATTGTTTAGGGCCTCAAAGGGGAATTAGAGGTTGAAGACCCGAAAAACTACCAAAATAGTAAATTGTGCTACAATTAAGGAAACTGAAACTATGCTACAATTACAGAAAATGAAAGAAACAATGGTGGGGGTCCAAGTGGAATAGGTATGTGGCCACCAATATCCACCTGGATCAAAGATAACGAACCAAGGAAATAAGAAGCACATCCAGCAATAGATCAAGCAATAAAACCATCGGTGGTAGAAAAGAAAACCTCAAGGAGAACCTACATTTAGAATATATTTAGCTCCAAGAGAATATCGTGGAAAATCTATTAGATTTCAAATGAAACAAATTATTTTTATTCCTTTGATGCATGAGGTACAATGCTATAACTATCACAAGTATAGACATGTTGTAGACAACTATAAGAACATAACAAGATTTAGTTTGTGGAGCTTGCAAAAATTTCAGTAGCCAAGGAGATTGGCCAATAGGTATAATCATGTTTTTTATGGTTATTTCTATTCATGTAACCTATTTGTCTAGAAGACATCTGATTGTAGATCTAACCAATAGAGGAGAAACACATTTCATGCAAGGTATAGATCTTGTATGAGAAACAAAAGATTTGATCCTCTTGCTTCATATCGTGGCCACATGGAGTGCTACACATTTCATAACATTGGCCATATGAAAAAATATTGTTTATTGCCTTGTTATTCAAGGAAAATTTGACCAAAGTAGCAAGAACAAAAAGAGAATGTAGCAGAAAACCAATGAAGGAAGAAAATAAGCATCCAAATACCATGTGGATGAAGTAGAAACAACTCTTTAAGTAGTGAGGAGCATCCCCTCTTGCAGCCCATGATTATTTATTGCATACTCATAGAAGACTACATAGTTCATGAGAGGTGCACAACCGCAAGGGGAGTGTATGGTAGCAGTGTGATAGTTTGATGAGTACCAGTTGTTGCAACAACATATGATGAGTTTGTTTTAGCCTCATGCACATTCATGTCCACATGATCATATTGTCTATTGGAGGTATATTGAGTTCAGGGGGAGTTATGCATGGTATGAGGTTTGCATGAGTTATTTCATTTTTATATTCATCATTTTCACTTAGTTATTTATAGCTACTTTACATATGTTTCCTAAGTGAAAGTAATACATTTTTCAGCCATATATATGTTTTTGGTCTCTATTGACAGTTGGTTGAAAAGTTGTACAACCATGCATGCAATAAGATAATTTTTACATGATACATAAATATTACACTAGGCATGGACCAGACTTGTATGAGTTGTTATATCATGATTACTACAACCATGTATTTTCTATTGTTTCATCATTATTTATTGTTGAGATTCCTGTCAATAGTATGTTGAGTCATCATGGTGTTAGGCAGGTTATGGAGGAGTCTTATGGAGTCATTTTGAATCCACATGTATGGGCTAATGATGATGTAATATTCATGTTGTATAAATTTTTTGAGTCATTTCTGCATAGGAGATGATGAAAACATCAATGTAATTCATTGTAATATCCATGTAAAAATATCATGACACTATGTACTTGTATTGTGTTATGTTTGAGTCATCTAGTCAAGAGTCATGAGGTTATGTAATGGCCATGTATGAGTTCTTATGTCACTACTACAACCATGTATTTATCATGTATATTTCATTAAGTCATGGTCATTTGGATTCTATGGCCTATATGGTGCTTCTATTTTTTGGAAGGAAGCATGTATTGTAGCGAAAGAGGTTCACTACAACCTTGAGATGATATTAGAGATGGAACGTGTTGAGGGGAAGCATCATTTTCTCTTATTTAATTCAGAAATACATTTTTGGCATTATGATCTACTTGGAGGTGTTCATGGTGTGCCTCATACTATGCTATGACAGTTGGAGTTTTTGACCTCATGTTTTAAGAAGAGAGGTTGATTGATGTTGTTGCTATGTGGTATCTATGAAGAGTGTTGATTGATTCTCGTGTGCATATTTTTACACATAATTGATGACAATAATGGTTACCATTATGTTTTTTCTCATTTTTGAGTCTTATGGTTGCCTCGTGTTGGCATGTTGTTTCTTAATGCTAGAGGTTGTTGGTTGGTATGTTGCTCTAGATGATGATTGGTATATTTGTTGCTTGTTGCTACTAATATGAGAGCCATGTATGTAGAGATCATTTGCTTCATTGTTTGTTCTTCCATTCTTGCTACCCTATCATATGGAGTTGTCCCTTTGCCATTGATTTCAAAGGGGTAGTGATAGAGGAGATTGGTCTGGAGTTTGTGTATGGTTTCCATCAATGCAAAAGGGGGGGATTGATGGCATTCTGGTGTGCATGGTTCCAGCTAGTTGATGTATGCATTGGTTCATGATGCAAGATAGATCATTTAGGCATTGATTTAACCCTATGTATCCTAGCTTATGTTTGGGTGTCTTCATTATAGCATGGTTGCAACTGGGTGAGTTGGCATTGAGCTTGTTTTGTTGGCATTGATGTTAACCTTATGATGTCACTCATGATGGTTATGTGATGACATTGGTGTGGTTTATGGCTCCTCATGTGCCAGAGGTGTTCGTGGAGGTGTTTCCTTGTATTGCATTGTGTTTCATTATTATGAATTGATTGTAGGAATTGGAGATGTTATTGCAGGTTTATGATGTATATCTACATGTGATGGGGATGATGGCTCATGTGTCATTAATGTTATTGAGTTGGCACATTAGTTGAGTCATCATATTAGGCATTCATTTATGTCTTCATGCTTATGCTCATGCAGATGACTTGTGGCAGTGATGGTTTGGCATCATGATGAAGATGATTTTTCAGAGGTGCTACTGAGTGATGTTCAGAGGTTTTGCAGCTTGTGCACGTGTTTGAGGAGAGTGGAGGACTTGGTGGAATTATTTCCAACCTTTTTTGTTCTAATTTTAGGTCAACCTGGGAGTGACACTTGGGAGACTTATTTTATCCACTTGCAGAGGTGTTACTAAGTTTAGAAGAAGTTTGGAGGTGAGTTTAGATGCTAGAGAAGGTGATTCAAGAGGTGGCAGAGGTTTTGACCTAAAGTTACATTGATTTTCCTTAAGCTCTACCCCATTTTCTCCCATGCATGCTTATGCATGCGACTGAGAGGCTCCAGTCGCTAGGAAGCAGGCCTATGCATGTAGCCAGTCAAAATCAGCTAGTGTTGTGCCTGTGATTGTGGCCTACGTCATGTTTTTCCTCGCATTCCTGGCGCAAATTAGATGAAAATTTACATGGAAATTCCCAGGGGCTTCTATATTAAGTTGTAAAGGCCAAGAATGGTTTAAAAAGGTCCTCTAATGATGTGGACACCTTTAATGCAAAAGAAGTGGTGATATTGGATTGATTTTGTCAAATTTGTGCACTTTTGATCCCATCCCAAAGGTGAATTTCAACATTCATGTTTTATATACTTCATTTTGGAGTTGAGTTTTGGTTGGTTAAGGAAGTGAATCATTTAGAAAAGGTTACATAGAGTGATTATGCTTCAAACCTATTGCTGAGAAATATTGCTTCAGTGTATGAGTGTTAATGGTAGAAATATGAGCATAATTTGATGAAGCATAATGTTGATGCAGAGTTTTAGATTGCATAGTAGAGATGTAGAGAGTTGGAGAAGATTTTGTGATAGAGATGTAGAGCTTGGTATAGCTCCATATTAGTGACTCTCACTTTTGTTTTGCAAGTGCTGCTAATGCATTTTTCACATAGACATTGTTTTATATGTTGCTAATTGTAGTATGAAACAATTATATTTTGGTGAGAGGGTTTGATATTGTGGCAGAGTAAATATTTTTTTGTTGTTTTCAGTTGGTGATGGTATTTCAGATTTGATGTGGCCACTATTTTGATTGTGTGAAGAACATATTTTTGTGGTATTTTTATTTGATTTAATGAGATTGTCTTGCTACTAGAGTTCATATTGCAGAGCTAAATCAAGTTGATAAGAAAGTCTTGGGATCTAGTATGAAAATAGATGAAACAAGGTCCACATACAGTAGAGTAGTAGTGACTTCATGGATGTGGAGCAGTGATTGTGAATTTTTAGTGAAAGGACTAGTTTCTGAATCCAATGCTAGTTTGATAGTCCAATTGAAGTTCGTCAAGGATTGTTGATCGTGGTGGATTTCAGTGGATGGTAGTCCATAAATCCGTGTGAGAACATAGTCTTCTGAGATGATCATTATAATCGAGTCTCCTGGATGATGGGAGTCAATTGATTGTATATGAGGTCGAGTCTCCATGTTTATTGGAGTTAAAAATCTATCTAAAAGACACAGTTTGCTTAATAGAAGGTTCAGATATCAGTGCAACAGCAACAAGGGTAGTTTTTTTCCCGGTGAAGGGTTTTCCACTAGATATCTTGTGTCTCTTGTGTGGATGTGTTTATTATTTTTTCTCTCATGGTTATCTTGTTTTAATTGCTTATATGGTTTATATGCATGAGAAAATCTAATGTGTTTCTAGCTAAAATATGTGATTCAGTAAGAAGTTTAAATTGGTGAAAATTGATAATAAGTGACACTATCAATTAAACCCCCCCCCCCCCCCCCAATTCTCTCAGTGGTGCTCAAAGGTTTCCAAAAAACTGAAATGTGGTTTTTTTTTTTTATGGCTATGGCCACAATTTTTTCAAATGTAATTTTGTATTTGAAAACCTAATAAAATTGCAAATGTGTGTGGAAGTCCAAAAGTCGCATGTGGGATTTGAAGAGTCACTAGGAAGTCCAAAATTCATATAGGAGTTCAAGAGTCACATGGAAGCTCAAGAGTCATGAGGGAGCTAAAAAATCACATGGGAGGTGAAAGGTCACCTCATTTGTTATAAAATAAACCCTCATGACTCAATCAAAATACTTTTATCATTGGATTATCTAGCTAAGCATAGGATAGAGAGAAAGAAAATTATTTTGAGGAGCAAGGTGTGGCTTCATGTTCCACTATTGGAACAAGTGATACATCTTTGTAATTGTGTATCTTCACACTTTCACTTAATTTTTTGAAGCTCTCAGAGCCATGTGTACTTTCATGCGTGTGTCGGGAATGTTGTAATACTTTTCTTTTGATGTTTTTAGTATATGTTTATGTTTATATGTACTAAAGAGAATGAACTATTTTGTCATCTTTAGTGCACATCTTAATTGAAACGTGCATCTCATTTGATTTTCATGATCGTTGTTATTTTGAGAACTAATTTTCAAACTAATTAACGATTATTTCTATACATGTGTGTCTTTACTAGAGTGATAATAGTATTATTCTTCTAAAGGATCATTTTTATTTACTTCATCTGTGAAAGTAATTTATACCCATTATAATTTTATGTTTCATAGAGCTAACATTGTTCGCTTGTCTCAAAATTTGTGTCCACTCTCTCTTATGTTGTTATTTGCATCCAAGGCAAATATTTAAGTTTATTATAATGGAAGCGAGGTTTATTTCCTTAATGGGGATCCTATCCCAAATGGTGTGAGGTCTAATTGGGACTTCATATCGGGGAGACCCCATCATATTGACATATTTCCATCACCGTAAATAGTTCCTCTAATAGGGTGGGATCTATAATTTCCCCTTTTATTGCACCCCATGTAAATATCACTATATGAATTGTTTATGTAAATTTATGTAAAAATGGAATTTATGGGATAGTTGAAGGAGAGGGCACAGATTCAGAGGTCCAAGGAGGAGAGGTTTCTTGTGAAGTGTTTAACCCAAACCACACCCATCTTATAACTTTCCATTACCTATCCCCTGACGAATTAAATGGTCTGCATAGTAAGCAGTGAATTTTGGTATAGGAAGCATGAGTGGAGGGCAGTGCCAATATTGTCCCCGTTGTCGTGGGATGTGATGGAAAGGATGATTGTCTAGCAGAGGAAAATAAAGTTGGCATGAGGGGGGTAAACACATAGATCATACAAAGTTGAATGAGGAACGAAACGAGATGCAAAGAGAAAAAAATCCATAACTAGGAGAAAAAGTGCATAAGATAAAAACACTTGAGCAGTTGTAGAGGAAGAGAAAATATACTTATGCTAGTGCTCTGTGTTTTGGAAATGGCATTCCCTGTGATATTTTTGAGTTCAAGTTTGTGTGCTTATATTTATTACTAAATGGAGGCTTAGTGGAGATTCGAATCACTTAATGCTTTCTAAGTAAGATGATAAAATTACAAGTGCTTACTAAGTAAGATGATAAACCACTTAGATCTTGTTGAATGGGCAGATAAACCACTTGGGTGCTTATTGGAAGCTTGATAAACAACTAGGCAAGTGAGTTGAGCCATTTTTGCGCTTGTTGGAAGCTTGATAAACAACTAGGCAGGTGAGTTGAGCCACTATGGTGCTCGTTATAAGGTTGATAAAAAACCTAGGTATGTGAGTTGAGCCACTATGGTGCTTGCTGAAAAGATTTGATAAACCATTAAGTTCTTGTCGACGAAGTTGATAAACCAATTAGCGCTTGCTAATTAAAATGATAAACCACCTATATAGTGTATTCAATCTCCTAAAACTGTGCAGTAATTCAATTGATCCTTGGGTGAATCCACATCAATGATTTTAGTGAGGTAGAGAGTCATTGTGGTAATTACTACTAGAGAGAAATTGATAAACGGACTAGATAGTGGAATCCTCCTCATGTTTGTTTAACTGAATCTTGGTGAAATTTTCTTGAGAAAATAACTGCTCAAAATATAAATCTAGATCATGGTTGGTCAATTGTAAGAAATATTACATTTTAGTTGGCCTATGGATGTGTGGAGAGTTAAAGTCCCTCATTTAGTTGCCAACCATTTCAAGTTAAAAAAATAAGTATATTTATTTGTATTCATTTCTAGTATGGATGATGAAAAATGTCTGGTATGTGATATGCAAGTGTATGGATCAACAATAACAATGGAAGTTTGTTGAGTCCATTGTATATTCATGGTGAATGACTTTCTTTATATGCCTTCATGGTTATGTTGAACTTATGGATCTTTTTGTTTGTTGTTTTTTTCATGAACTATAGAGTTATTTACATGAATATGCATGGATTCTTGAAGTCCCTCATTTAATATTTTATAGCATGTGATTTCAATTATTTGATATGTTATGAATATCATGGTTGGTTGCCCTCTTTAAGACTTTATGGTTTCTAAATGGAGACTCAACTAGGACTCATAGTAATTCACTTCAAGAGGCATGTGAGAATTCTATGGTTATGTACACCTATATAATATTGCAATGTATTGAGTTCACAAAGGAAGCATGGTCTGTAATTTTTTGAGAATTATGGACGTTAAAACCATTTCTTCCATTTCTCAAGATCTAGTAAAAATTGGGATTTTTGGTTTCATTGAAATAATTTACAATATTTACATAATCACTTTGGAAGGTAGATTTCAGAGCTTTGATCCATCCTTGAAATTTGGTGTTCTAGGAAAAATTATAGTCTCAAGAATTCCTACTAAAATCTTTTGATTTCTCATTTTCCTTCAAGTTTAGTTGAACTCTAGACTTGGTATATGTTATCACTAATAAGTCTTTAAAATTTAATTGATAGGGTCGTTCACATCATTCACCTAGGTTCCATTGTGTTTTCATAGTTGGATTCATGAAATTTATGAAAAAACACATGTAATAAGCTTTATCCTAAGTCTAAAACCCACCATGAGTCATGTCATGTTAGTCACATCCACTCCATTTCATTTATTTTTCGTATACATGCTCTCAAATCACATAGAAGTCATTTTTATGTTTTACCATTCAGTAGCGAATACAACTACAGAATGGTAGATTTCACTACGGAACCTCGTGACAATTATGTACTGAATCTGCCAGGTTTTTAACTATCATTGCTACGGAATCCGTTTTTCTGCAAAAAAGACAAAGAAAGGTGAGGTGTGAATTTTTCGATGGCCAAGGGTAAAGGTGAGGTCAGCAAATTACTTACCATGATCACCAAGCATGCAAGACTGTGATTTCATTCATCATTACCTTTTGTGTTCACATTTGTCATCATTCTCCCTCAAGTTATTGAATTGCAATTTATATTTTACCTCTAAGCATCTATCTTTCATTCATTGTTCAAATATTGCATGTAGCATCATAGTGTCATCCTTGAAGAGCTGATTCACAGTGCAAACAACTTTTTGTCTAGTTTTGTTCATCTGCAGGTGTCACAGCTAAAGAAGCAGCGATGTTATAAAGAAGGATGGCAATGAAGAAGAAGGTCAATAAAGGAGGTTCTTGTGTGAGATACAAGCCTATGGACTTAAATTTACTGAATTAAGACCACAGTTTCATGGATTCTTTCAAAAATGTTGGTTTTATGCATTTATGTCAGAAGCTTCAAGGTTTTCATGCTTAGATATCTAAATATTTTGCAGCCAATTTCACAGGGACAACCTCAAAGGTAGGGGTTTTAAATTTCATAGTATCACCAAATACTATTTCGTAGGCTACAGATATACCAAGAGGAGGTGAGGAATGGTTCAAAGCTACAAAATTAAAAATGCAGAGCTGTGAGGAATTTTTCAAATTGGAGCACATCGGAGCTGACATGGCAAGTGGAATTCTCGGGAGTTATATGAAAGAAAATTATTCAAAGTTGTTGTTTATAGTCTAGAAGTATTTTACCTGTGAGGGGAGGTTTCATATCTTCTACTTATATCATTTTAGACTCCTTTTGCATTTCACTCGTAAGAAGCCCCTTGATTTGCCTTTCTTTTTGTTTAAGAGTTTGTGGAAGATGTTTGATAAGGTCCAAGTTAGGGCTAAAGGCAGTGAGACATCAATTTTTCACTGTAATATCCCAAAATGGATAATGCAGTAATGAAAAAAAACAATAGTTGAACAACAAAAAAGTAAACAATTAATCTAAATACAACATCAGAGCGTATAGAATCGCTGACCCCTTTTATTAATATGGAGGTGGATAAACCAGTACAATAGTGCTCAAAATATGAGACACTCAAGCCAAAGAGATGGTCTAGAATGACCCTGAAATAATCCCACAAGAGGGACTATGTAACTTCTGGATTGTTGGAAGGAAAATTGCGTTGTCCCTGCTGCAACTGATGGGATTGCAACTACCAGCAAAATTTAAAGTTAGATCTAGGCAGTTTGGGAGCTCTGATGATGCTGAAAATGTAGATCTGGGCTCTATGATGGATACCCCAGATAACCCAGAAAGGATTTTCCATATCTATGAATCTAAGAAAATCACCTTCATAGGCCTTCACTATACAACTTCTTGGGTATGTAGATCTGAAGCATAATCTGATGAAATATGGTTGCAATGTGATGTACAATCATATCTATGCAAGAAGGGTTGATCCCTTCACTAGATCCTCAAACTAGAAGCTCAAGATCTAGCTCCTCCAATATCTTCCACTGAATATGGTTGTTGATCACTCAACAACTTCAAGAAATTGCATTGTCAGATAGGGAGGATCAATACCCTATTGTTAGATGTGTCAAATCATATCAAGAATGATGGAAAAAATAAGTACAAAGTGAGGGGATGATCCCTCATAGGATTTCCAGCTGAAATATTGGAAACTTCCTTCCGCCAATAGATCTATAGGACTGAACTGTGCAATCCTTGAGGGGGCTATTTTTGCATGGAGGTGAAACACAATGGCCTGGATGCCGGATATAGATCTGCTGCTCCTGAAAGGCTTAAAATGAATAACAAGGTGAAAGGATGAATCCTCCACCATTTTCCTAGTTGGAATGCTAGAAACAACCTCACGAAGATGGCACCAATGCCTGATGAGGAATGTAGCTCAATAGAAACCTTCCCAAAGTATGCACTCAAATTCCCCCGTAGGTAAGGGTGGGATTTCCACTTGGAAACACCCTCTCCTAAAAAGCACTGCAGACTTAGCTAAACAACATAAGCGTGCATAGAAATGTCACATGACATATCTAGATCTAAACAGATCAAAAATAATAATATAAATCCTCCTTTCTATTGTGCCTTCATCTTCATTATATATATTATGAGCCTTCCATAGCCTAGGCCCACTTCATAATTGCGCTACCTATGTGGGTGACTAGCCTCGATGAAGACTGTGTTGTCTCTCAATGATCTCCATCATGTTCTGCAATAAATTCCCACTCTCTCCATCATGTGTGCATTAGATGCACCACTTCCTCCACTATCTCATAATAAGTGCTTTATGATCTTACTTTGAATGCACTATTATCTTAATTTACCTCCTTCAGGATCCTCATGACTTTACATTTAAGATCCATAATCTCCACTCTTCCTTCATTTATGAAGCTGCTCCACTACCCCATAATGTA
This sequence comes from Pinus albicaulis, assembly GCA_034641835.2. Classification (NCBI taxonomy): domain Eukaryota; kingdom Viridiplantae; phylum Streptophyta; class Pinopsida; order Pinales; family Pinaceae; genus Pinus; species Pinus albicaulis. Next base: position 1,151,029,315 of record CM076575.1, on the reverse strand, counting down.
GATCTAGATCTGAAATATCCACATACACACATCAAAAGTGGATTTTATTCATATTTTTGGTTTGTGGGTCCCTCCACCCTCTAATTTACTTAATTAATTATGAAAATTAAGAACTCTAATTTTCCAATTATCATGTGGAAAATTGGGAATATTACAGTCCTCCCCACAAAAATGTTGCTTGTCTTCAAGCAACTACAAAAGTGGATGCTGCAACAAACATCCTCCCTCCAAATGGCATCATCATATGGAAGGTCTCCCCATCTATCACAATGTGTCATGCATGTCCAACTCCCAAGATTCTTCTCTAGAATGTCTAGAATGGCCTCCAATTGAAAAGTTAGATACCCATCCTCATCAATGAATCTCCAAGTGGAAACCATATGATTACCAAAGATCTCCTCTATACATGAGATACATTAAATGAAGTGGTTTCTTCTTAAAGTGGAAAGTCCCAACTCATGAACTACCTCTCCAACCCATGATACATAGAGTAGATTGCATGTATCAATGCTCTCATCATTAGCCATGTTGGCCATGTAGGATCCAAACATAACATCAACATATTGAAAAACAATAAGTAGAGATATATGGATAAACATGAACAATTTCAAACCATAATCTCCCAATAACAACCACCATAGCAAAGCCTCCTGCTGCCATGCTATATCATCATGAAAACAAGTAAGAGAGCCATACTCTCTCAATAGAAGCCACCGCAATAATGCTTCTTGCTGCCATGCCAGATTAGCATCAATATAAATATGAGAGCCATACTCTCTCAATAGAAGCCATCGTAGCAATGCCTCTTTTTGCCACACTACATCATCATTGTACCAAATGTAGTGGCCATATTCTCTCAATAGAAGCCACCGCAAAAATGCATCTTGTTGCTCCATCACATCATCATTATACTAAGTACATTGACCAAAATTCCCCAACAGAAGCCAATGCTATAAGGCCTCCTATTTCCATCCTCCATCAATGTCATGCAATGTATGGGAGGAAATCAGCCCATACTCTCCCAATAGTAACCAAAGAAAAAAGGATTTGTGTTTCCTCCTTACATCATCATGATGCAAGTCATGGAGCAACAACAACATAATGGACGTGTGGAATGTCTCATTATAACAATACAAATAAGCTCCCTTCTACCACATCATGTGAGAGTTATGTTTTGTCCCAAACCCAAGTACATACATGAACATGAGATATATCCCAAACAAAAATACATGTAAAGACATGAGATATATCCCAACCAGAAATACATGTAAAGACATGAGACATATCCCAAACAAGAGAAAATATATGGACATAATATACATCATGAGGTGTCCAAACTCTCTCATCAACAACCAACGCAGCCATGCCTCCTGTTGTTGCATGGAATTAGTGATATACCTAGCATGGATCCTGCAAATGTAAGATGTTGATTAAAACCCATACTCACCCAAAAGTAACCAACAGCCATGCTTCTTGTTGCCTGGTATCATAGATCTGTAGGAAGGTAGGTAACCTCCTGCTCCTCATCTGGATCCATTGACCCCAATGTGGATGATGAATCATGCCAAGTTCAATATTGGTATCCTCCCAATGTAGAATACCAACATGCTCCAAGTGAATAGCTTTGCACTTCATGAAATTTTGAAGTGCACCTCCATGATATCCTCTCATCAAAGGCCCATTGGAACCCATAAGGCTCCATACATGTTGTAGTTAGAGATTCCCCTTTGAGCTGTGAGATGCTCATCAAGGAAACTTCATCTTGAAAATAGAAATTTCCCTCCATTACAATATGTCCACCATCTATCATATGTCCCTCCAATGCTTCATGCGTGAAGCTACCTTCATAATGATCCAATAAAAATGGGGCCCTCTCATCATCACTATTGCTAAGTGACAGTAGCGTAGATCTGCATGGTGATACATGTGCTATCTCATGGCCACATACAATGATAAACTCATAGTTTGGCACTATACTGAATAGGATTGTTATCCTCCCATCTTCTGAAACTCCACACTTCAACACAAAGTGTTGGGTGTAGCTCAACCATGAAAAACTAGGATAGCAATACACCTTCTCCTCGATCAAATCAAGGGTCCTCTGTGCAATGATAACTTGCTGCTCCAAATCAGCAAGGTTCTCTAATCCTTGGTTATGCACTTGCCCTAATGGCATGGTCTCATAAATCTCAATATGAGGTACTGAAATCATATGAGATGAAAGTATGTGAAAACCTTGGATAATCTGAATCTTTGGAGCATCTTGCACATCCACAAGAGTTCCTCCAACCGGTGCAATAGTCTCTCCCACTGTTGGTAATGATGATGGTTGCTCTCCTACAACTGTGCCAGTTCTATTATAAGTCTCATCCTCATCATGCATCTCATGAATCATGCATGGGGCTCCAAATTTCAAGAACTCAAGACCATCTTGCGAATATGCAAGTGATCCTCCTCTTTATGTAAGTACATTTGTAGCTGCTAGTGGTAGAAGCTCCTCCTCCTGAGTGATAATGAGGACATGTTCCTTGGGCTCTTCATGTACCATCCCTCAATGATGGGAGATGTCACTATGTGAGATGTCTCTGGTTTCTTTCCACCATACTTATTCTTCAGTCTTTGAATAAAGTATGTATAAAAATAAACTTCATGTGGGACAAGTGACTGAACCACCAATATCTTGCTTTACCTTCTAGGTTCAGCGTTGCAAACTCCAAAGCCTCTCTTTTTGATATAGGATATTTTAGAAAGAAGGTGGTTAATTCTCCCCTCCAAGCCCTCAATGTGCTTGTGGAAGATCCATCAAACGTAGGCAAGAATAATCTATGCCTATTTCTTCTATTGCTGCTTTGGGATCTTCTTTCTCCTTTGAGTTGCAATAACTGTTGGAGAGAGAGATTCTCCTTCAAAGCTCTAGGCTATGCTTTGTATTCAGACAGATATTTACTTAGGGTCTCATGCCCCAAGTCTCCTTAATATTCATACCAGTCCTCTTTCTTATCAAAGAAAGTGGAACTAGTGGAATAATGTGAAGCTCTTTGTTTCTCCGGTTGCTTCTCATGCTGATAGGAAGTGATGGGACCTTCCTCATCAAATATTCTTCTTGGATCCTTCCTTTTCCTTTCTCTCTTCATTTTATTGACCTCCTTGGAGAGATCTTGCAAAGATCTAAAGAGAAGAGTAGAAAAATTACAATCCTCCTTCATGGTAGATCTCTACTATCTTCTTCTTCTTTTGATGCAAAAGATGAAGTGTTCACAAGCTGAGCCAAAGGTCATGATCTAATACCGTTGTAATATCCCAAAAGGGAGAATGCAGTAATACAAAAACACAATAGCTAAACAACGGCAAAGTAAATAATTAATCTAGATACAACATCAGAGTGTACATAATACCTAGGCACTTTTATTAATATGGAGGTGGATAAACACTCAAGCCAAAGTGATGGCCTAGAATGACCCTGAAATGATCCCACAAGAGGGACTGCGTAACTGATGGACTGCTAGAAGGAAAAATGCATTGTCCCTGCTACAACTTTTGGGACTGCAACTACTGAAAAAATGTAAATTTAGATCTAGGAAGTTTGGGAGCTCCGATGATGCTGAAAATGAAGATCCGGGCTCTATGATGGATACCCAAGATAACCCAGAAAGGATTTTTCATATCTATAAATCTAAGTAAATCACCTTCCTAGGGCTTCACTATACAATTGTTGGGTATGCAGATCTGAAGCATAATATGATGAAATATGGCTGCAATGTGATTTACAACAATATATATGCAAGAAGGGTTGATTCCTTCACTAGATCCTCAAGCTATAAGCTCAAGATCTAGCTCCTCCAGTATCCTCCATTGAATATGGATGTCGATCACTCAACAGCTTCAGAAAAATGCGTTGTCAGAGAGGGAGGCTCAATAGTCTGCTACTATATGTGTCAAATTAGCTCAATAATGATGGAAACATTAATTACAAAGTGAGGGATGATCCCTCACAAGATTTCCAGCTGAAATACTGGAAAATTCCTTCCTCCAATAGATCTACAGGACTGAATTGTGCAATCCTTGAGGGGACGGATTCTGCATGGAGGTGAAACACAATGGCCTGAATTTCAGATATAGATCTGCTTCTCCTAAAAGGCTGAACATTAAGCACAAGGTGAAAGGATAAATCCCCCACCGATTTCCTAGTTGGAATGCTAGAAACAAACTCCTGAAGATGGCACCAATGCCTGATGAGGAATGTAGCTCAATAGAAACCTTCCCAGATTAGGCACTCAAATTCCCTCGTGGGTAAGGGTGGGATTTCCACTCAGAAACACCCTGTGCTAAACAGCACTACAGACTTAGCTAGACAGCATAAGCGTGCATAGAAATTTCACCTCACAAATCTAGATCTAAACAGATCAGAAACAATAATCTAAAACTTCCTTTCTATTATGCCTTCATCTTCATTATATATATTATGAGCCTTCCATAGCCTAGGCCCACCTCATAACTATGCTACCTATGTGGTCACTAGACTCCATGAATACTGTGCTATATTTTCATGATCTCCATCATGTTCTACATTAAATTTCCACTCTCTCCATCATGTGTGCATTAGATGCACCACTTCCTCCACTATCTCATCATAAGTGCTTTATGATCTTACTTTGAATGCACTATGATCTTAGTTGACCTCCTCCAAGATCCTCATGATTTTATATTTAAGATCCATGATCTCCACTCCTCCTTCATTTATGAAGTTGCTCCACTACTCCATAATATAGATCTAGATCTGAAATATCCACATACACACATCAAAAGCGGATTTTATTCTTCTTTGGGGCTTGTGGGTCCCTCCAGCCTCTTATTTACTTAATTATTTATGAAAATTAAGAAATCTAATATTCCAATTATCTTGTGGAAAATTGGGAATATTACATTCACCATGGCCTAATTAAACTATTAATGCTGGAGGAATTAAAGAATTTAAACAGAGATTGGGCATCTTTTATTTTTCTTAGTGGATATGAAGTAGATTAAATGACACATAAGAAGATTTCAAATCCAAATATTACTTCATCTCCAACTGTGATAGAATATGTTAATGAAGGAGGAGGACAACCTATTGTTGAGCCAATGGATATTGAAGTTGAACCCATACCAAAGACAGAAATCCCATAGCCATCACCTGCAAGTAAAAAATAGAAAATTAGCAAACATGGTAGTAAGAGGATAACTAGGATCGAAAACATTTCCTAAAGAAAATCTTGAAGACATCCTCCAAGCAATAGACATTGAAGAAACTCCAATTTTCCAAGCAAAAGACATTGAAGGGGATAAAAGGAATAAGCAGAAAGGTAATTCTGTCAAAATATTAGATTTTGCAGGAGAAGACGTTGGTTTTATATTCGAGCGAAGGAAACCACTGAGTAGGTTACATCTTGCAAAGGGTGGCATGGAAAGTAAGATAGAAAAAAATATTGACAAAGGCAAGTAGCCTATCACATAAAACATCATAGACCTATATCAAGCAACAAAAGAGGTTTTTGTGCAAAGAAAAGGAAAGGAGCAAGTGGAGGAAAATATTGGAGTACAAATATTGCAGGAGAAATTAAGAGAGGCGAGAGAAGAAGTCATTGAAGTCAAATTGGAACTACAAAAGGCCAAGGTAGACAGATAGCTAATGGTAGACTTTGAAAAGGAAATGAAGGATCAGCTAGATAAATATGAAAAAACACTGTCAAATGCCAAAAAAATGCTAAAAATAACTCTTCCTCTGAGGAAAGTGGCGAAGAACACTAGAAAAAAAAAACTATGGTTACAGTATGAGAGGAAAAGGCTTAAAGGGAAGGTTAAGGAGCTACAAGACCAAATGGAAATGATTCAAGAAGAACTGAAGAAAAAAGGGTTGAAATGAACCTGAAGAAGTACAACCTGTTGATGCTAAAGATGAAGTACCCAAAGTTTGAGAGGTGGGTCTAAAACATTTTTGATAAATTTTACAGCATGCCAGAAACATTAATTTTGGTTTGGAAGCTGACAGTTTGAAGAAAAAATGGAAATTTTGTGTTTTCATCCAATTAGGAAATTTCGTAGTGAAGCCCAGGCTTGAAGGCCGAATTTCGCTACGAAATCCCTGTAGGGTGATTTTTTACCACAAAAATAATTTTGATGGAAATCAAAGGAGGGCAAGTGATTGTATTTAGCCCATATTTCCTAGCAGGCATGTCTTGATCAGAAGAAGAAGCAAAAAATGAGTTTTGATGGATGAAATAAGTATGCTACTAAACCACGCTATGAAACTGCTAAGGGTACTCTGTTTTTGCAGTGTAGTATTTTTAATGGTTTGAAAAGTGTTTTGAAGAACAGTTGGCCACATGGAGACATTCAAGATGACAGTGGGCCACCCCAGCAGAGATTCACTACTCAACAAGAGTGTCACCTATCCAACCCAATATGAGGACAATGATTAAAGCTGTGTTTATATTTTCCTAAAAAGTAGGAGTGTTAGTTCCTAGATCTAGTGGGTACATTTATGTCTTAGTGATGGTTAGTTCTATTTGAGCACCTGATAATTATCAATGTAATCATCCCATTACTGTAGAAAACGAATGTAATAAATGAAAGGCATAGTCCTATTAGAAGTATAACTCTTAAGAGATTAGGTGTCTTTTTCAGTTCCAAAAATGTAGTCTATGGTTAAGATAGGTGTCAAGGTTATGGTTCGAGGATCTAGCCAGCTGGGAAGATCCAATGTAAGAAGAAAAATTCTATTAATAGACAGAAAAATGAATCAGAAAGGGTTGGAGAATGTCATTTGAGACGACTACTATTGTAAATTTTGGAATATCAGTAATATACAAAGATGGTGTTTTCTGATTTACTTAAGATTATTTTGTTGTTGCAATGAGTTTATGTCTTATGTTTCATTAATATATTTTTCCAATATATTGATGTTGAATTACTAAGAATTCATGCTCTCATCACAGAAAATTATCACAGGATTATAGTGGAAGGAGACTTAGCCCTAGTCACTATAATTCTATGCATATTGCAGCAAGGAACACCCTGGGAGAAAATTTCGCAAAGTTGGAGAACAGCAGGTCTCATTCAAGAAATTAGCCACCTGATGAAACGGATTCAATACCTGGTCCCAAATCATATCAGACGAAAGGGTAATGCAGCTGCAGATCATCTTACAAATTGGGGATGCAAACAGATTGAGCAATCAATAGACGCTTTCCCCACAGATGCGATCTGGGAGGTGGAACTACACTCTCTCCAATTGATTGTAAACGAGGATCTTCAACCCCCCGATCGGGGTGAACACTTGTCGACTCACAGCCCATCATTATAGCGTGATGGCGGCTATATCCTCCTCCACGCAAGCAACAGTCATAATTAGGCATTGGAATCATATCTCAAGGCACGATCAGAACGAACGAGCTTTAATGATCAGAAACGTTGGACAGCCTGTACTGTTAGATGGCGGACGACAAGGTTCACATAAGGATTCTGCGGAGTATGGGGAAACGTCGCTCAGCTTCTTAGTCCATGAAAGGAAAGCAGCCAGTTCAGCCCGAGCCACTGCCCAAGAAAAGAGGCAGGAAATCCAACCAAGAGCTCTTAGAAAAGCTAACAGACAATTATGTTAAAGGAAACTCCTCCAAGATTTGTCAGGAAATCTGGGGATGGGAAAGAGAGATTCAAACTGACCCAGAAGACAATCAAGCTGAAGCAGAAATTCTAGACTTCATTACAGATCCTGGAAACACTCGTGGTCGTCTCACCTTATTCCATCAGACTATCCATACCTACTGGACAGTTAAATTCCTGCTGGAAAAATCAATGCAGAGTTTTCCCCGTGGACAGCATCACATAGACTCAACAAAGTTGGAAGCTCGCATTATGGAAAGGCTACAGGATATGCAAGACCAACTCTATCATATCAAGATTACCCAATACCAGGCAGCTGACCGAATGGGCAGACTGGATGACAGAGTGGGCCGTATGGAAAAACATTTACAACAACTCCAACAAGTGGACATGCCAGGGTCCAATGTTAAAGACCCCGCCCCTGTCTCTTACTCAGATGGCTAGTAGTTTCTTTACTGTTGTTGTTTTATGAAAGTTGAAATTTTGTATGAACTCATCTTCTATTATCAGCATGTAGATAGGTATGCAATAGAACAGCTAGCCCACGTGGGCTATAGAAGAATGAAACTTTTTCAACTTTGGTATGCTTTTCATGCACTTAGATGGCCAGCAGACCTGGTTTCCTTCGGGCAGGTTGAGGCCATAGAAAACATTTATAATTTTGTAACCTGCTTTGCAAATATAAATAGTAAATAGTGAGGTCCTACTATATTTACAAAAAAAAAAAAGAATTCATGCCCTCATGCTTTGACTTCCTTTTGACATTAAGTTATTAAATATTTTATGTGTGTTAGTATTATCTTTTTCATTGAAACTGTAAAAGCCTCATCTTCCACAAGGAAAATCATTTGTCACTGAATACCTTCATACTGATTCCATGAGCCCAATGGTAGTGAAATATATCCCATTTTTCACTTGCAATAAAACACACTAAGACACTTATCACAGAGTTAGTCATTTGATTTAAAACTTAATTGAGAAAATCATTAGTTAAATTGAGAGAGCCCTCCCAGGCTGAGGAGGCTAATCCTTAGTCAAACGCTGGTATGAAAGAGTTACTCTAAGTTGTCTAGTGAAGCAGCCCATCGGTACCAATTTAGAGATAACATTTTGGTGCATTTGCTGGGAGCCTGAATTTTGTGCTCAAACTGTGAAAGCTGAACTCTTGGAGGTAGCAGGAGCTCAGAACATTTTGAGGCTGCAAAAACTACCTTGGTAAATCCACTAAAAATATTCATGCTTAAAGGTGGATTCAAGAAAGAGATACACAAGGAGCAATCTATATCCTAACCCGCCTACAATTGTGGATAATATAGAGAGGATCCTCAGAGGCATTGGAAGTAGCTCTTCAAAATCAGGTATTCCATCACATTCAAGAGCTTTGTCCTTTGAAATTATTCAAAGTCCTGAAGATAGGAAATTTGATGATAAAATTGAAGATGTATTGTTTATGTATAAGACTGAAAATGAACTGACTGATATAATACTAGACCTACAAAGACTAGGTATTGACACATCATCCCTAGTGTCTAAAGAAGAAAAAGAAGAATTCTGGAAAACAGATAAATCAGAGTTGTTGTTAGAGAGGGAGTCTTTTGAAAATTTAAAATAATTAGATCCATTTTTGTTTTAGTTGAAGATAAAATATGGTATACCTTTTCCTGAGTGGAGTTCATTCATATCTATATTTCAGATACCATCTACATCATCTCCTAACAGTTCATCCTCACCTACTATTTTCCAAAAAAATCAGAATTTAATCTCATCTGTTTTCCTTCCACATACTATAGTTCCTGTCATCATGGCTGGAATTGCTCCTCCCCCTCCTCCTATTGGACCTGCAACGTATGCTCCACTTTTCCTCCCTACTTTTCTTCATGACCTCCCAGATGGATACTCAACTAGAATAAAAACCTTTGGGAGTGAAGAGGAAATATCAGCTGAGGAACATGTGGACAAATTTAATGATTTCATTGATAGAGATGAGGTAGACCACGAATATGTAAAAATGAGATTATTTGAACAGAGTTTCACTGGAAAAGTAAGAATGTCTTAGCTCCAGAAAGTTTGCAGAATTGGGACCAGTTAGAAGATAGATTTTTTACCAAGTGGGGGAGTAAGGTGAATCCAGTGCAAGCCCTAACAGAATACAACAATTTGAAAAGAGCTTTAGATGAATCTATCCAATACTTCTCTAAAAGGTTCAACAAAGTTTATAATTCCATACCTGCTCATATTAAACCTCCTCCAAGAGCTGATCAATTACGTTATGCAGAGGCATATGATAATGAGTTTTACATCTTTCTTAGGGAAAGAGAGTCTGCTTCTCTAGTATAAATGCATAATTATGCAGTGGAAGTGGAATTAAACATGGCATATACCAAGAGGTCTAATATGGGCAAACAAAAATTGAAAGAAGAAGAAAAGCCTTCATCCTCAGATGCTAAATTTGATTCTATTATGAAGACCATGGAAAAAATCATAGATAGACTTGTTCTTGGAACCACTCCCTTACCTCCTGCACAACAACATGCACACATCAGAAATTCATAATTTAGGAGGCCTCAAAATCAGCAAAGACAAAGAGAAAACAAAAATCAGCTTGACACCAAGTGAGGCCTCCCTTTCAACAAAATTTATTTGATGAAGAGGAAGCTCAACCTGAGTTTCAAGAGGATAGTATTCACTGTCTATATGAAGATATGTCTGTGATGTTTCTAACTAAGGAAGAGCATGACGAGTATGGTCATGACTTGAAGAAATATGAGGGACAATCTCATTACCTAAAGGGTTATCAACATTCCATATTTGAAATGCAAAAACAATACAATTTAAGAAATAGAAATGTCCCCATTACCACAAACAAATCTCTACCAAAGAAGGATGTTCCTAAACCAGCTGAGCCAAAGAAGTACCCACCACCTCCACCTCCTGCCAAAGAAGTTGAAAAACCCACATCTAATTTCAGTCTAGAGAATGAGATCTCCAAAATTAAAATTCATGTCCCCTTTGGAGAAATTATCAAGGTCACTGAATATAGAAGCAAAATTGTCAAGATGTTGAATTCCAAGCCAGGGCCTTCATGCATCCAAAATCTGCAAGAAGATCATCCTACCATTTTCCTAGGGCCAAGGGTGGAATATTAACAGAATGAAGAGGTCCCTCCCTTTTAAGTCAGTCTCAATATTCATGATATGAATTTTCACAATGCCATGTTGGACTTGGGGTATTCCCACAACCTTATGCCTAAATTAATCATGGAGAGGATGGGTTTAGAAATCACTAGACCTTATAAAGATATGTTTTCTTTTGACTCTAAGAGAGTTCAATGCATAGGTATTATCAAAGATGTTGTTTTTGGCTTAACACAAGTACCTGCTAAAACAGTGGTGATGGAAATAGTAGTAATTGACATTCCTCCAATGTTTGGTATGCTCTTATCTCGATCTTGGGAACCCAAAATCAAAGGAACTATGCAGACGGATATGACATATGCCACCATTCCTATTTTTGGTGAGGAAAGAAGGTTGTATAGGGAAAGTAGGATGGGCTAGATGGTGAGAAGTAAAGATAATCCTCAAAATTTTCCAATTTATGTTGTTGAAACTGAATTAGGATCCTCAATTTTATTCAATGAATTTACTGATGACTTAGAAATTGGAGGAAAAACATAAAATCAACAAGTTGAAAATCAGGGAGGTGTTGAGGAAAAATAAGAAGGTTGGTGTCTTTTTCACTTTGATGGCTCTACTGGAAGAGAGGGGGCTGGAGGAGGCATATGGAACACTACTCCTGATGACGAAAGCAAGTTTTACTCTTTTAAACATAACTTTGATTGTACAAACAATATGGCAGAATATGAATCATTATTTTTGGGTGTAGAAATTTTGAAAAAACTAGGTGCCAAGAAGATATCAGTGTGTGGTGATTCAGAGTTAGTGATCAAACAATTTGAAGGATCATACCAAACCAAAGATGTAAGAAAAAGGGCATACATAAATCTGATCATGGAAATGCTTGAAAATTTTCAATAATATGCTTTCATTGTGAAAACTAGAGACCAAAATTCAGTAGTTGATTCTATAGCTATCTCTACAAGTTTATTTGTCATCCCTACACATTCTACTGAGAAGTGTAAGGTTAAGGTCAGACATAGGCCAAAAATTCTTGATAACATCATTCACTAGAAAGTGTTTGAGAATGATCAGCAAGTCCAAAATTTCCTTGAATTGAAGGAGGAGTTTGAAAACATACAAGTGGATCAACAAAATATTTTTGTTGAAACCAAGGTCAATCTCAAAGTCTTGCAGCTGAAAAAAATTTGTATACCAAAGGGCCTCATTCCCCTTGAAAAACATTTGGATTAAAATGATGTTTTTAAATCCCCTAGAATGCATGTTGATGATGAGGACGTAGAGACTTGCAATATTGGTACAACAAAAACACTTAAAATGGTCAAACTTTCTAAGTTTATTTATATGGAGATGAGACAAAAGTATGTGGATATGATGAAGAAATATATTGATTTTTTTGCGTGGATCTATGTTGATCCGGAACGGTATGACCCTAGCATTATACAGCTGTTGACGGGAAAAAATGTCCGGCCAACAGCAGGGGATCTCCCTGGTAAAAAGTCCCAACTAGACTCTAAACCGTTTGGAATAGGGATCCCATCCGGGGTGTGGTTCTGGCTACTAATTGATACTCCTTTTCTTTGGTTTCAATCGGACTTTGCAAACCTAAGGACACACACTTATTCAGATGACACAAAACACATGACTAATGAGTTATAATGGTCAAACAACACTATGCGTAGCAAGACGAGTTGTAAAGCATGGAGCCGAAGGAGATGTTGTTAGCAGCACGTCATTAGGTTCATGCTTGTAAAAGCTGTTCTGACCACAAAAGAAATAATTCCTTATGGCAGAATACCCTTCACTTCCTTGAATGATCACGGAGATAATGTAAATGTTAACAAACAAAGTTATTAGCATTCATTAAAGTAGAAACATAGACTTAACACCATTAACACACTTCTATAAAACTATAATGCATAATGATGTAAACAGAGAGACGGTTTCATTAATCAAAATATGTTAGAAACTGAAAATGTAATACTCATAGTGTTCACACATTAATCAACATTAGATCCAACAATGGAGTTTACAAGTGCTTGTATTCATATGCAACATTGTGTGGTCCTTCTATACAATACTCAATATCCTTTTCAGTCCCAAAAGAAAATTCCCTTTACAAGTTCCCGAAGGAAGTATTTATAGAGCAAAGCTTGCCCTTTCGGCTCCCTGACTTTTCACTTTCATGACTGTTGGACTACCTTGTGACCCAGTCTGTTCTGCGACCTGTGACCTGAGCCACTGTTGTGACCTGCGACCTGACTAGATTTTGTGACTTGCGATCCCCAGCAATCTGCGACCTGCAACCTGAGGAAATATGTGACCTACGACCTACCCAGATTCTGCAACCTCGCTACCCAGTCATTGGGTTGCTAAGTCGCGCTGTCGATATTTTAACAGGGAGTGCGACTATGCAACCCAATGACCTGCAACCTGTGAACTTAAACAAATTTGCGACCTGCAACCTCAAGAAAATTTGTGACTCATGGCCTTATTTTGGTCATCTCTAGATTTCATAGCAATATTCTTTATCCCGCATCCCTTGCTTTGAAAAAGGGCCCTCTTGCTTGCTGGGAAAAACTCCGGCTCATCATGTAAACCAACAGCTTCCACCTTTGTAGCATATCTTAATGATGTTGTCATGGACATATTTCGGAAACCCCACCAATCTCTAACTAAATTATTTGTGGTGCTTTCAAAACAGCCATAGGAGCTCTATAGTTGGTTTGTAAAAATTTGATAGATGCTTCCCAATAAAATCCCATCAAACTATCCACTGCCCTTTTTCTTCTGGAGCTTTTCTTTTCCCATGACATGAACTTCCCAAGCTTTTCCGCATTTGCGAGGTCACAGATTGAAAATATGATATGAAGTCTTCCAAAGGGAGGTTGATAAGTTTATATTTTGTATTAACCGCACGAAACTCGATATACGTTTCCACGCTATAAATAACTTGATGCATAAATTCCTTACTCCCAACACTGAGGGACTTGTTGTATCCATACCGGGGAACACACCTGTAGACTCTTGTATGTCCCAATCTTTCTAAAAGAAACTTGTTCATGTGGTCATAGAGTTTTAGCAGGGGTGCAGTTGATAGTTGTTAACACAATTACCTCCTGCAAGGAACCTGTATTTCCCACATAGTGACCAACAATAGGAGAAGCAGCAATGGTTGATGTGAGTATAGAAGAAACGCAATCCTGGGACAATCGATTAGCAAATGGATAAGTCTGTATCACATTAGCCTTAAGCAATTGACAGGAGACCAAGCTTTAATCCCGAGGTTGAAAATATTTCTGATGCTGTTGTCAAACTTTTCATCATGTCTTCGGGCAGCTTTATAACAGTCCTCACATCATTTCCCAGCAAATCGATAGAGTGATCTTTGTCATATATGTCCTTACACTCACTAGGATCTCATCGGATTCTATGAAAATGGAAAATTTGAATGAAAAGGGTTGCCTTCAGCATCCTTGCCACAACTACCACATGGAAAATTGATGTTGCTGATTCAATCCATCATTTAATAATATAACCATTTGAATAAGGTAACCCTGCCCTTGTATGAATGAAGTTGTGGCTTAATTGTGACCTAAAACTCCCTCAACTGGTGTGCTCTTGTTGATTTAACTTTAGTTGCTTTCCCTCGATGCGGTGATGACATTGTTGAGTATATCATCCATGGGATTGACCTGTATGAAACATTATAACATTAATTAGTTCACAGTTACCCTTTAGAGAGCGATGCCCCCAAATAATTAACATCAGATTATGAGCTTGGTGAAGTACCAAAACCAAGTGCCTAAACAATCCATGGTGCATGAGCTTTAATGTAAATACACAAAAAAAAGTGTCCATTCGAATGTATGCATGGCGATCCCTTCACACATGGCGCGGCTGTGGTAAGAGTATCTCGTCATGATGGTGACAAGGCTCACGAGGGGTTTGGGACAGGTTAAGAGGATTTCATTGTCTACAGGCCAGGTTAAAACCTTAACAGCTAAGCAAGTAGAGGGGGGGACCTGAAATTTTAAATATACCCAAAATTTTGGGTGTTGTTGTAGCGGCTACAACAAATGGCGAACCACTGGTAGAATCCAGCATCTCTGCCAATGTCACAACAATAGCCTGAGTCCAGATAGTGATGCAAGAGAATATTGAACAAGTTATGTGGGTATCCTTTTGTATTACCTTGACCTTTACAGATATGCCCAGTCCTTGTGCCCTAGCTAGGTCTCGTTAATCAGAACACATCAAAGCGGAAGCTCATGAATGCCAGTAGGTTATTGATGATGTGAAGAGCAAGGCAGTGGGTTTATTATTTTCAGGATTTTTAAAGTAAGTTTTTGGTGTTGCTCCACTGCCAGCAGGCCTGGACAGTACCCCGGCGGAGTCACTTCAAGAAATCACAAGCGTTTCTCTGCTGCCAGTGAGTTTGGTCAGTACCCCGGCAGAGTCGTTGCATTACCTCTCTGCACAGGAAGCCTTTCTCGATCCTTTACCCTTATTTGTTTCATGTACTTGTAACACTTATTTTCATGTGCTCATGGCACTTATTTTTCATGGGCGGATGAGGGATCTCGAATTATTTTACGAGCCAGAGAGGTTGTTTCTTGTTTTACAGAAACTGAAAGGCATCCTGATTTGGGTTTGCCCTTGGGCCAAACCTTCACATCCCATCTACCATAATAGGCGAAGCATGAAAAATAGATCATTAAGATGTTCGAGACTGTGCTGGGCACAAGGCTCAGGGTATGGGTATGGGCCATTCAAACTCATTAGGTTTCCCACGAACAACTGGCTCGTATCTCCCCAGCTAATGAATTTAGACTCATAGGCAATTTTTTGAGAGTGCGACTTCGATGACCTGTCCTGAGAGAAGTTGCCTCTTGAGGTAACCACCGCAACCTCACACAAATAATGGAGTTACTGCTTCAGCAATCGGGGTAAAACAAGTCAGCAAAGTGATGAGGGTTTCAATGCAAGCTCATGCAGTGATAGGCAATATGTCGAAAATTTTCAAAGGTATACCAACAACCTGCGAAGATGATGTGAGGAAGAAAGTGTACGACGCAATTCCGCAACCTATGACCTGAGGAAATCTGCGACCTGCAACCTACCCATACTCTGCGACCTCGCGACCCAGTCGTTGGGTCTCTAGGTTGCACCATTGAGCTTTTAACAGGGAGTGTGACTATGCGACCCGGTGACCTGCGACCTGCGACCTTAAACAAATCTGTGACATGCGACCTCAAGCAGATCTGCGACTCGCGGCATTCTTTTGGTGATCTCTGGATTTCATAGCAATATTCCTTATCCCACATCCCTCACTTTGAAAAAGGGCCCTCTTGCTTGCTGGGAAAAACTCCAACTCATCGTGTAAACCAAAAGCTTCCACCTTTGTAGCGTATCTTAATGATGCTATCATGGACATATTTTGGAAACCCCACCAATCTCTAACTAACTTATTTGTGGTGCTTTCAAATCAACCATAAGAGCTCTACAGTTGGTTTGTAAAAATTTGATAGATGCTTCCCAATAAAATCCCATCGAACTATCCACTGCCCTTTTTCTTCCAGAGCTTTGCTTTTCCCATGACACGAACTTCCCAAGCTTTTCTGCATTTGTAAGGTCACAGATCGAAAATATGATATGAAGTATTCCAAAGGGAAACATGAGAGGTTGATAAGTTTATATTTTGGATTAACCGCATGAAACTCGATATACATTTCCACGCTATAAATAACTTGATGCATAAATTCCTCACTCCCAACACTGAGGGACTTGTTGTATCCATATCGGGGAACACACCTATAGACTCTTGTATGTCCCAATATTTCTACAAGAAACTTGTTCATGTGGTAGTAGAGTTTTAGCAAGGGTGCAGTTAATAGTTGTTAATACAATTACCTCGTGCAAGGAACCTGTATTTTCTACATAGTGACCAACAATAGGAGAAGGAGTAATGGTTGATGTGAGTATAGAAGAAACGCAATCTTGGGACAATCGATTGGCAAATGGATAAGTCCGTATCACATCAGCCTTAAGCAATTGACAGGAGACCAATATTTAATCCCGAGGTTGAAAATATTGCTCATGTTGTTGTCAAATTTTTCATCATGTCTTCGAGCAGCTTTATAACAGTCCTCACATCATTTCCCAGCAAATCGATAGAGTGATCTTTTTCATATATGTCCTTACACTCACTAGGATCTCGCCAGATGCTATGAAAATGGAAATTTGGAATGACAAGGGTTGCCTTCAGGAGCCCTACCACAACTACCACATGGAAAATCTATGTTGTTGATTCAATCCATGATTTAATAATAGAACCATTCGAATAAGGTAACCCTGCCCTTGTAGGAATGAATTTGTGGCTTAATTGTGATCAAAAACTCCCTCGACCGGTGTGATCTTGTTGATTTAACTTCAGTTTCTTTCCCTTGGTGCGGTGATGACATTGTTGAGTATATCATCCATGGGATTGACCTGTATGAAACATTATAACATTAATTAGTTCACAGTTACCCTTTAGAGAGCGATGCCCCCAAATAATTAACATCAAAGTATGAGCTTGGTGAAGTACCAAAACCGAGTGCCTAAACAATCCATGGTGCAAGAGCTTTAATTTAAATACACAAAAAAAGGTTTCCATTCGAATGTATGCATGGTGATCCCTTCACACATGGCGCGGCTGCGGTAAGGGTATCTCGTCATTATGGTGAGAAGGCTCACAAGGGGCTTGGGACAGGTTACGAGGATGTCATCATCTACAGGCTAGGTTAAAACCTTAACGGCTAAGCAAGTAGGGGGGGGACCCGAAATTTTAAATATACCCAAAATTTTGGGTGTTGTTGTAGCAGCTACAACAACAGCATACCATTCCTATCAGAATGAGAAACCTTTCAAATAGAAGTTGAGAATAATCAATCCTTTGTTCATGCCTTTGATTGAGAAAGAGATTAAGAAACTTTTTGATGCAAATATCATTGTTCCTATAAGGTTTTCAAAATGGCTTGCTAATCTGGTACCTGTCTGAAAGAAGAATGGTGAGATCAGAATTTTTATTGACTTTAAAAATCTGAACAAGGCTTCTTTGAAGGACAACTATCCTCTTCCCAAGATGGATCATATTTTGCAGAATATTGTTGACTCTAAAAAAATTTCCATGCTTGATTGATTTTCAGGTTACAACTAGATATTGGTACATCCAAAAGATCAAGATAAGAATACCTTTACCACGTGATGGGGAACATTCATGTACGCCAAGATGCCTTTTGGTTTGATTAATGCAGTAGCAACCTTTCAAAGAGCAATGGATATTGCTTTTTCTGAGCAGAAAGACAAATCAGTTGTGGTCTATTTGGATGACATAACTGTGTTTTTAATAAAGGAGGAAGATCACTTGAAACATTTTGAGAAAATTCTGCAGAAATGCAAAAAAATCGGTATCTCTCTTAATCCCACTAAAAGTATTTTTTATCTAACTTCTGGAAAATTTCTTGGACATATTATATCTAAGGATGGGATAAAGATTGATCCTAATAAAGTCAATGTAATTCAGAATATAGACCTGCCAAGGAATAGGAAGGAGATTCACTCTTTTCTTGGAAAGGTCAATTTTGTTAGAAGGTTTATCCCAAAATTTGTTGAGATTATCGAAGACATTACCAAGATGTTAAAGGAAGGATCTAATATTAAGTGGAGTATTAAAGCCAATAAATCATTTGAAGACATAAATAAAGCCCTCAGTCAAGCCCCAGTCCTTATTAGTCCAAATTTCTCAAGTGAATTTCTAGTTTTCACATTTTCTTTTGAAAATACTATTGTTGGAGTTTTATTGTAGAAAGGACAGCAATGTACTGAGAAGCCTATTTCATTTTTCAGCATGACTCTTTCCAACTCTTAATTGAAGTATAATATTTTGTAAAATAAGACATATGATTTGGTCAAAGCTCTTAAAGATTTCAAAATTTACATTTTTCATTCCCATGTTATTGTATTTGTGCCTAACACTGTGGTTAAAGATATTTTGACACAAGCTGATCCTAATGGAAAAAGAGGGAGAGGGATAGCTACTTTGCTGGAGTATGACATAGAAATAAAGTCTACCAATTTGGTGAAGGGGAAAGGATTAGCAAAACAAATGGCACAGTCAAATTTTGAATGTCTTGATATGAAATTCACTGCAAAAATTTTAGAGCTGACAGAAGAAGAAGAAGAGTTGGTCCCTGTTGAAGAGAAATTCATCTTGTCTAAATGGTAAAGAGATGTCATTTTTTTCCTACATCATCACAAAGCTCCTCCTCAGTTGACTAAGTCCAAATCAAGGTTTGTGAAGCTAAAATAATTAAGATATTGTATTTTGAATAAGAATTTGTATTGGAAAGATATTGGTGGGATTATTTTGAATTGTTTGTTGGAAGATGAGGCTGAAAAAGTCATTGAAGAGTTCCGTAAGGGATATTGTGAAGGACACAATTACTGGAAAGCCACAACCAACAAGATACTCAGGGCAGGGTATTATTGGCCTACTATGTTTAAGTACATCTACAAGAAGATCGTTACATGCCATGAATGTCAATTTTTTTATGGTAAGAAGAATCAGATTCCTTTACCTTTGATGCCAATATATATTGAAGTGCCTTTCCAACAATGGGGTCAGACTTCATTGGTGAAATACACCCAACATCCTCAGGGTAACATCATTTGATTTTAACAGCCATGGATTATTTCACTAAATGGATTGAAGCAATCCCAATAAGGCAGGCCATTGATTCAATCATCATTCGATTCTTGGAGAACAATATTTTGTCGAGGTTGGGTTTTCCTATGAATATTATTATTAATAATGCACAAGATTTTAAATCCAAAAAACTAGTTAGATTTTTTCATCAGTATCACATTACACTTGGACATTCAATATCCTATCACCCTCAAGGTAATGGCCTTGCAGAATCATCTAGTAAAAGTATAGTGAGGATCATCAAAAAGGTGTTGCAAGAAAACAAGAGATTATGGCATCTAAAGTTAAAGTTATCTCCATGGAAACATAGAGTTTGAACAAAGTGATCCATTGGTACATCTCCCTATGAATGAGTGTATGGAGCTGAAGCTATTTTTCCCACTTCTTTGGGAGTTCCGTTAATGAAACTGCTACAAGGACTTAAAGAGGAGCCAAATGTTATCGAGGATAAACCAGCTTATAGCTCTGCAAGAAAAAACAGAAGAGGTATATAACAACCATCCGCAATCACAAAACATAGTGAAGAAAAACTTTGACAGAAAATTTAACATTAGGGGAATTTTGAGGTCTAAAATGGGCCTCCTAAGGAAATTATAAAATATTAGTAGAAATAATAAAGTAATATTTGATTACATCATCAAAGTTTAGAGGGAAAAAGGAAAAAACTACTTTTTCAACTCATATTGTCAACATATCTCCCAAATTTTTTACTCAAATTTCGATCTGAAGTACTTTTTGGATGCAAAATTTAATTCCTCATCCAAGGAGTACCCATGTTGCATACTTTCGATGGATTCTGCTACATGAAAAAAGAGAAATACATGAAAAACATGATTGGAATCACGTTTTTCATGTATTTCTGATTTTTCGTGTAGCAGGGTCCATCAAAAGAATGAAACATGGGTACTCCTTGAATGAGGAATTAAATTTTGTGTCCAACGAATACACCACATCGAAATTTGAGTAAAAAATTTGGAAGATAAGTTGAAAATACGAGTTGAAAAAGTAGTTTTATTATTTTTTAATATTTTTACCCTTTTACTTAAAAAATGGTGAATCATCCCCCATGGTTGACATAATCATCTTGAATCTTATTGGTTCTTCTAAATTTTATTTTGGTTGTACATTATTCTTAGGAGGCTTGTTTTAGACCTCAAAATTCCCCTAATGAGAGGAAAATTTCCAGCTTCAAGATGTAGTTCTGAAATGGGAAGCCAGAATTGAAGAAAAGGGGAAGCATGGAAAGTTTGAGAATATCTGGAAGGGACAATTTGTGATGGTTGTATATCATGGCAATAACACTTATATGCTTCAAGAGATGGATGGACAGTTGTGTGCAGGAGGACCTGTCAATGGAAGGTTTCTGAAACACTACTCCTCCTAAGTCCTTTTACTGAATTTCACTCCATTGTATATATTTCGTTTTATGTTATGATGTTTTTCTAATAAATATAAACTCATCATCAAGCTTGAGCCCGAGGAGTATGACATAAGAGCTTGAAGAAGTCTTTGTGAATTTCGGAATTTTTTTGTTTTCATTAAAAGAAGGCACTGGAACTACAAGTTCTTTGTTGTACCACAGGGGCACACCATCCCTATTAGAGCCACTGTTAACACTCATAAGTTTAAAAAATTTAATTGATAGGGTATTTCACATCATTCACCTAGGTTCCATTGTGTTTTCATAGTTGGATTCATACAATTTATGTAAAAACACATGTACTAAGCTTTATCCTAAGTCTAAAATACACCATGAGGCATGTCATGTCAGTAAAATCCACTCCATTTCATTTAGTTTTTGTATCCATGCTCCCAAATCACATATAAGCCACTTGTCTATTTTTTCACCATTCGGTAGCAAATACAATTGCAGAATGGCAGATTTCGCTACGGAATCACTTGACAATTCCGTAGTGAATCTACCAGGTTTTGAACTATCTTTGCTACGAAATCATGTTTTCTTGTAGAAAAGATAGAGCAAGGTGAGGTGTCAATTTCTTGATGGCCAAGGGTAAATGTGAGGTCAGCAAATTAGTTACCATGATCACCAGGCATGCAAGACCGTGATTTCATTCATCATTACCTTTTGTGTTCACATTTTTCATAATTCTCCCTCAAGTTATCGAATTGCAATTTAAATTTTACATCTAAGCATCTCTTTGTCATTCATTTTTCAAATATTTCATGTAGCATCACAGTGTCATCCTTGAAGAGCTGATTCACAGTGCAAACAGCTTGTTGTCTAGTTTTTTTCATCTGTAGATGTCACAACTAAAGAAGCAGCGAGGTTATAAATAATGATGGAAATGAAGAAGAAGGTGAATAAAGGAGTTTCTTGTGTGAGATACGTGCCTATGGACTTAAATTTATTGAATGAAGACCCCAGTTTCATGGATGATTTCAAAAAAATTTGTTGTCTGCAATTCTGTCAGAAGCTTTAGGGTTTTCATGCTCAAATATCCAAATATTCTGTAGACAAATTCATAGGGACAACCTCAAAGGTAGGGGTTTTAAATTTCACAGTATCACCTCATATTATTTCTTAGTCTACACAGATACCAAGAGGAGTTCAGGAATGGTTCAAATCTACAAAATTCAAAATGGAAAGTTGTGAGGAATTTTTCAAACTGGAGCGCATCGGAGCTAACATGGCAAGTGGCATTCCCAAGAGTTATATTAAATAAAATTATTCAAAGTTGTTTTTTGTGGTCCAGAATTATTTTACTTGTGAGGAGAGGTTTCATAAGGTCTACTTATATCATTTCGGGCTCCTTTTGCATTTCACTGGTAAGTAAGCCCTTGATTTCCCGTTATTTTTGTTTAGGAATTTGAGGAAGTTCTCTAATAAGGTCCAAGTTAGGGCTGAAGGCAACGAGACATCAGTTTTTCACCATGGCATAATTAAACTATTAGTGGTGAAGGAATTAAAGAAGTTAAACAGAGATTGGGCATCTTTTTTTTTCTTAGTGGATATGAAGTAGATTCAGTGACACATAAGAAGATTTCAAAGCCAAAGATTACTTAATCTCCAGCTGTGAAAGAAGATGTTATGAAGGAGGATAGCCTATTATGAATCCAATGGTTATTGAAGTTGAACCCATACCAGAGACAGATATCCCATAGCCATCACCTGCAATTCAAAAACATAAAATTAGGAAACATGGTAGCATGAGGATAACTAGGAGCCAAACCATTTCCAAATGAAATATTGAAGACATCCTCCAAGAAATAGACATTGAAGAAACTCTAATTTTCCAAGAAGAAGACATTGAAGGGGATAAAAGGAAGAAGCAGAAAGGTAAGTCTATCAAAAAATTAGATTTTGTAGGAGAAGATGATGGTTTTATATTCTAGCCAAGGAAACCAATGACTAGGTTACAAATTGCAAAGGGTGCCATGGAAATTAAGATAATAGAAAATATTGACAAAGGAAAGCAACCTATCACAGAAAATGTCATAGACCTATCTCCAGCAACAGAAGAGTTTTTTGTGCAGAGAAAATGAAAGGAGCAAGTGGAGGAAAATACTGAAGTACAAATATTGCAGGAGAAATTAAGAGAGGCCAGAGAAGAAGTCATTGAAGTCAAATTGGAACTACAGGAGGCCAAGGTAAATAGACAACTAATGGCAGACTTTGAAATGGAAATGAAGGATTAGCTAGACAAATATGACAAAACACTATCAAATGCCAAAAAAACTGCTAAAGAGAACTCTTCCTCTGAGGAAAGTGGTGAAGAACACTACAAAAATAAATCTATGGTTACAGTGTGAGAGGAAAAGGCTTAAAGGGCATATTAAGGAGATAGAGGACCAAATGGAAATTATTCAAGAAGAACTGAAGAAAATAGGGCTAGAAATTAAAGCGATAAATGAACCTGAAGAAGTACAACCTGCTGATGCTAAAGATGAAGTACCCAAAGGTTGAGAGGATGGTCTAAAACATTTTTGATAAATATTACAGCATGCAGGAAACATCATTTTTGGTTTGGAAGCTAAAATTTTGTAGAAAAAATGGAAAATATGTGTTTTTTTCCAATTAGGTAATTTCGTAGCAAATCCCAGGATTGAAGGCCGGATCTCACTACAAAATCCCTTTAGGGTGATTTTTTACCACAAAAATTGTTTTGATGAAAATAAAAGGAGGGAAAGTGATTGTATTTAGCCCATATTGCCTAGCAAACATGTATTGATTAGAATAAGAAGCAAAAAATGAGTTAAGATGGCTAAAATAAGTATGCTACGAAACTGCCTAAGGGTACTCTACTTTTGCAACGAAGTATTTTTAATGGTTTTTGGAGGTTTGAAAAGTGTTTTGAATAACAACTAGCCACGTGGAGATATTCAATATGACAGTGGGCCACCCCAACATAGATTCACTACTCGACAAGAGTGTCACCTATCCAGCTCAACATGAGGACAATGATCAAAGCTGCGTTTATCTTTTCCTAAAAGGTAGGAGTGTTATTTCCTAGATATAGTGGGTACATTTATGTCTTAGTGATGTTCAGTGCCATTCGAGCACCTGATCATTATCAATGTCATTATCCCATTACTGCAGAAAATGAATGTAATAAATGAAAGGCAGAGTCCTATTAGAAGTATAAGCCTTAAGGGATTAAGTGTATTTTTTAGTTCCAAGAATTTAGTTTATGGTTAAGATAGGTGTCAAGGTTATTGTTTGAGGATCTAGCTTGTTGGTAAAATACAATGTAAGCATCAAAATTATATTAATATATATAAAATCGAATCAGAAAGGGTTGGAGAATGTCATTTGAGATGACTACTATTGTAAATTTTGGAGTATTAGTAATATACATTGATGATGTTTTATGCTTTACCTGAGATTATTGTTGGCGGATAAATCCGTCTTGCGGACAAGACCGATCTCCCCAGTACTAAAAGTATCTAGCAACAAACAACCAAATAGACTAATATTTCTCTAAGCATGTAAGGTTTACAAAATCTCTATAGAGGTGTAAAAGACTTACTGTATGTCCAGTGCTTGTTTGAAGTCGTTGTTGTCCCTCATGCACTTGAAGGAGTTTTCCTCGTAAACCTGCAGTCACAAACAAGAAAAATATTACATAGAACCTGTATAGACATCATCATAAACCATGCTTATCATATTGATCAAGGAATCTATGAAATAAACCATGAACATACAGCTTATTGAGAAAAATGAGTATATTTATATTAATTTCAAGAAGGAAACCCTTACAACCTGAGCCTTGATGTTGTACAGGCCTTCCCGGGGTCTGAAGCAGGAGTCTCCTCTACTTTGATAAGCTTTTCACTCCTCCAACCAAGACAAATAGAGGTATGTAGTCTCTCCTCACAAAAGTCTTAGTCAACTGAGTCTAAATCTCAACAGCACTTAACCTCAAATCTTCTTAAGCTTGACCTCCCTTTGAGGCTACCCAATGCCTCTTTTTATAGTGGAAAAGAGGAGGTTTTCTGTTCCAACTATGAAGGGATAGAATCCTCCTTCAAAGGGATAATTTCCTCACATCAAGGGGTTAGCTCCATAAGGTAAGGGATACATGCACCTCATAAGAGCGGTTCTATCACCACAAGATATTTTCTGGAAGCTTCTAGAATTCACTTTTATTGAGCTTTTTGGAATTTACTTGCGCCTTTTTTATCTTACAGGGGTCCACACCTTTAACACAGATAAAGTGCATTCAGGTATGCAAGAGAGCTGAACATTAGGTGTGGGACCGCAGGCAAGATAGAGAGAAAGTGCGACACCAAAGTTTGGGAGATTTTTAGGAACATTTCTCTGATTTTCAAGGCTTGACATGAGGAACTGATATGTTAGACTTGCAAAGGGAGAAGTATGAGTTATAATGAGCTCATACACATAGAAGAATGTCAGGATGACAATTTTTAGTGTAACAATTATTTGGTTGTTGCAATGAGTTTATGTCTTATGTTTCCTTAATATGTTTTTCCAATATATTGATGTTGAATTACTCAGAATTCATGCCCTCATGCTCTGACTTTCTTTTGATATTAAGTTATTGAATATTTTTTGTGTGTTAGTAATATCTTTTTCATTGAAATAGTAAAACCCTCAGCTTCCACAAGGAGAATCATTTGTCACTTAATACCTTCATACTGAATCCATGAGCCCAATGGTAGTGAAATATATCCCATTTTTCACCTGCAATCAAACACACTAAGACACTTATCACAGAGTTAGCCATCTTATTTAAAATTTAATTAAGAAAATAATTAGTTAAATCGAGAGATCCCTCTCAGGTTGAAGAGGCTAATCCCCATTCAAAAGCTGGTTTGAAAGAGTTACTCTAAGTTTTCTAGTGAAGCAGCCCATCAGTACCAATTTAGAGATAACAACATATATTATTGTATGGTCTCTTGGTAGACTTGTATATAGGCCAGATACCTTTTTCTTGTTCCTCGCAGTATTGTTGTATCCAATAGTCTGAGATATATGACTGGACGGTTTTTGTGCACCTTTCAAAAACCACCAAATACCAATTGAATTAGATATTTTTGAGATTGGAAGATCAGTGCCAAAGATTTTTGGTGGGCTCTGCTTGGAGTGATCCAAGGTTGGTCCCCGGTGTACATACTTGTGGTATCGGATATCTGCAGAGTTGGATGTTTCCACCACCAAATCGAGCGGTCTAGGGATTTAGGGGATCTAGGGGTGTGACAAAAGTGCATAATTGTATGCACCCTAGGTTTCCCCTAAACTGGATATAACTAAGAACACTAATAAAACACAAAATTGCATGGTGCCTATGGGACTTGCTAGATGGTGTGAGGTGGAAAGTTCCATAGAGTTATGTAATTAACAATGTATGGGCCATGTCAGGTCCATGAGTGATGTGGGACTATTCGAAGTGATGTGGTTATTCCACATGGGACCCAGGTGGGTCACACATGGGGCCCCTTGCTGAGGTGGCACCATTTTAATGGTAAAATTTTGAAATTTCAAAGCTCTCAATCCGAGAGTCAGATTGAGATAAAATTTATATCATCAAAAATCTCTAGACGAGTCAGATACAATGGTGATATAAAAAATTAATTTCTTAGACCTTGGAGATGAAGGATTTTTAGTAACCTCATATTCATAAAAAAACTTTGGAGGTCGAGTGAAATTATAAAGTAACACCTCCCACAACCTGAGAAGGTGCAATGGGGTGGGAGGGAGTATTACAACATGTTGCAGATTTTGTAGATTATATACAATCCTAGAGCATTAATTGTCCTATATTTTTTTGGTTAATCCAACTACCCATATGTCTAGAATTTTTTTTGTTCCTTGATAATTTGAGGTCTTTTGTAGATTTGTTTTCTAATTGGTTTCGTGAGGTTTTGATACCAAACATAACTCTTTTTGGTCTAACTTGAGAGTGTGTGTGTGAGAAGGTTGAATTGAATAATTTTTTTTATGGTGACTATGGATGGAATTTCACAAAAAAAGTTCATTATTTGAATATATAGAACACTTTATCTTCTTTCCAAGCATAATTTCATCTCATTTGATATTTTCCCCATCAAAAGGCCCCTCCATGGGTTTCCCCATATTTAGGTGATGCAAGTGCTTCAATGCAATTTTCCTTAACAAATTAGGTAGTTTCCTCTATTGCTCCAACATAGATTTTTAAGGAGGTAACCTCTAAATTCCTTGTGATATGGCCTGTCCCTAAATTGAGGCCTAGTTCTAGCAATAGGGTAGGGGGAGTAGTGGTTCAATTTACTTCTAAAGGAACTAGAAATTTTTTACAAAAATTATCTCCCAACAACTTTATAGCTTCTCTAGTTCCTCTAGTTAATTTGTTGGTCTATTGAAAACTTCAACTAGTCATAGTGCTCCTATTCATGATATGGATGTGTATGAGGCATGGAAAGTTAAATACAACAAAAATAAGTGGCTTCATGTCCTATAATTTTCGACAGAGTTGATATTAATGTTAGCCCATGTCTTGGGTAAGAAATTTTAACAAATCAATGGCATTCTCGCCTTACAGGAGGGAACCATCCTTGGTGATGTTTAATAAGTTCAATATTTTGGAAAATTCTTTGTTTTTTGAATGAAGCTCTATTTTTTTCATGAATTATTAAATTTTTGATGATCTCGGGTAGGAAATAAGTTTCTTGAGGAGTTCTTCAAAATGTTAAGCCAAAAAATAACTTCTTCTTTTCTTTCTAGGAAGTCAAATCCTCTATATTTCAACTTTGTAGTTGTGTGAACTATATTTGGAATGGCCATTTCTAGGCCATGGATCACGATTCAAGAAGAGGTGAGGTAGTGTTCGTCATTTAATTATATTTGCACAAATTTGTTATCACTTCAAGGAATGACCTGAGCAATTGTTGTATGTATATTAATATGTTATTTCGAGAGAAATTATTGGGATTTTATTTCTATGTATGCACCAAACCTTAGCTCCACACTTATTCATCTCTAGTTATGGATGGATATATCTCTTCTATATATTGAGTGGAAAATGGTTGGATAATTTAAAATGGTGGACTGGGATGGTGATAAGGGAGGAGGTTTGGTTTTTCAATTAGTGATTTAGAGAAGCAGTATTAATCTAACTGTAAAGTCTCTCTTCAGCAATTCAATCCCAATTCTGGGAAGAAATGGGTTGATTATGGTGGATGGTTTACTTGGTCCAAATTTAAACAAGGATTTTCTAAGGCTTAGGCTAGGATGGATTGTGTTATAACCAATAAAATTTCAAACTTTTTATTAGGAAGGCCATTAGGCATAGGTTTTATTGTCTTGGTAAATTAAATCATGAAATTGATAAGAAAATTTGAATTAGTCATAATATTAAGTTTGAAGAGTCCCACGTGTCATGTAATCATGGTCAAATCCATAAAAATCCATAAAATTCTCCATGCATTGGTTTAAATTTCAGTTTTGGCCACCTGTCTATTTTTTCCAGAGTCCACAGCAAAATCAATGGAAAACAGGTTGTTTTCACTACGGACTCACCTGACCAATCCGTAGTGAAACCGCTAGATTTATAACAGAAAGTTCTACGAACTTATGTTTTTTTTGCCTCGGTAAAGAAAAGGGTGAGATGTCGATTTTTAAGTGGTTAGGAGTCAGTCTGAGGTCACGTGATCAATTATATGGAGTCATGCAACATGCGTGATCATCATTTGTCATTTATCATTTCATTTAACCTCTCTTATTTGTCTTCAGCCCTCTCATATTTGAAACTTACCTTTTAAATTTACCCTTGAGAGTTGTTGTCTGTCATATTTCCCTCTTACTTATAAGTATAGTTGTTTTCATCACCTTTAGAAAGCTCCAGCTTTGTTTGCAAGCTCCTTGTTGTGTGAATTTCTTCTTTGAAGGTGTCATACTATCAAGAAAGCTAGCGTTGTGTTAAGAGAGATGGTCATGCATAAAAATACTAATAAAGGGGGCTCAGTGGTTAGAAACAATGGATTTGAAATTGGTCAATGAGGATCCTAGTTTTGTAGCAGCCTTCACCAGTTTTCGTTGTATGAGGTTCTGCCAGAAGCTTCAAGGTTATCATGCTCAAGTTTCAAAAGACTTAACAATGAATTTTGTTGGCACTGCATGAAATTTGGGTGTGTTTAGTCTCGTGGTGTCTCTTGAAACAATTTCCCAAGCTACAAAGATACTGAGGAAAGGGGAAGAGTGGTTTAAAGCCACTAAATTCAAATTAATGAACTGTGATGAGTTCATGAAGCCTGAGCATATTGGAGTGGATATGACATTTGGGATCCCAAGGAGCTGCCTTAAAGAAAACTACCCCAAACTCCTGTTGGTAATTTAGAAATAATTTTCATTAATCACATTATTTTGAAATATATTTAATCTGAAAGGTATTTACCTAAATTGCTGGATCATAAAATTCTTATATCTAATTCTTCATATGTGAAGGGAGGTTCCATATGATTTATCAATATCACTTCAGAATCTTGCTACATTTCACTGGTAATAAGCCTTTGGATCTTCCCTTATTCTTATTTAGGAGCCTAAGCAAGATGGCAGATAAAGTTCAAGCTAGGCCTGAAGGTATTGAAACTTCAATTTTACATCATGGATAAATCAAGCTACTAGTTTTGGAGGAATTTAAAAAGTAAAATAGAGATTGGGCCACATTTTTGTTTCTTAGTGGTTATGAGTAGATGCATTAACACCCAAGAAGACACCTGAATCAAAAGCCACTCCTTCAAGCAAGAATGATAAACCTATAGCTGAAGTAGAGGGTGTAAATGAGGAGGAAATGGAGCCCATTTTAGAGCCCATAGATGTTGAAATAGAGCATGCACAGGAAACAAAGGTTCCACAGTCGACACCTACAAATAACAAGCTAAAGCCCATATAAAAGAGTGGAATAATAACTAGGAGCCAAACACTGGGGAAAGGAAACCTTGAAGACATTCTTCAAGCCATAGACATAGAAAAAAATCGAGTGGTCAAAGCTGTGGATATCAAAGGAAGAAAGAAGAAAAAGAAAGGCCTAGCTGCCAAAAAACTTGATTTCTCAGGTGAAGATGCAGGTTTTGTATTCAAACCAAGAAAACCACTTACCAGATTGCAGCTTGCCAAAGGTGTCATGGCTAACAAAAATACTGAAGTGACAAAAAAAGGAAAACAACCTATGATAGAATACATCATTAACTTATCTCTAGCAAAGGAAGAAATCATTAAACAGAGGAAAGGTAAAGAGAAAGTCATTAAAAAAACTAAAGTACAACTTTTAAAGGAGCAGTTGAGAGAATCCAGGGAGGAATTTATTGAAACCAAATTGGAATTGGAAGAAGCTAAGCTAGAAATAAAAATGGTGGAGTTCAAAGAAAAGGTAAATGAGAAAATCAATCACTATGATGAGGCTTTGACTAATGCAAAGAAATTTATGAAGAGAACCCTTCCTCTATACAGGGTCATGAAACATACAAGGAAGAGGAATATTTGGTTACAGGTAGAGAGAAGGAAACTTAAAGGTCAATTCAAAGAGTTAGAGGTGCAAATGGAAATGATAAAATCAGATCTTAAGAAAAAGGGTTTAAAAATAAAAGTCCTAGATGAACCTGTGGAAACTAAAGCCTCTGCATCCAAGGGTGAAGCCTCTAAGGTTTGAAAGGGGGATAAAATACCTTTTTGATATTTTTAGCATCATTTCAGATCATTAATTATAGATCCATGGGCACATTTTGAACAAGAAATGAATAATTTTCAAGTTTTTTGTCAATTAGGCAAGTTTGTAGTGTGTCTCGGGCTTAAAGCCCAGAAATCGCTACGAACTCGTTGTAGATTCTTTTTGGCTATAAATCACAGGTGTTATCTTGAAGGAGGCAGGTAAAGGTTTGTGTTTACTTATTTTGACTCATTAAACAACCTCAGATCAACAAAGGGAGAAGATAGTTTATAGAAATGGTCAAAGTAAAAGGTGCTATGAACTCTCACTACAAACTTGCCTAAAGTCCCTTGTTTCTGCAGCGAAGAAGATTTTGAAGATTTTTCAAGTTTTGGTGGTCTTTTTGAGACAAGCTAGCCACGTGGAAAGGTTAGGGGTCATTAGGTGAATGTTTTTATGAAGACATACTCTTTGACAAAGCCTTTCAATTTGGCAGCTCGTCATGGAGGCATTCATCAACCATTATGACATCACCTCCGATAATTTAGGAAGACAACTCTCCTGACTTGGTGGGAGTAATTATGTTTTATTCATTGTCAGTTCCACCCAGGCACATGACCTTCTCGATGTAAATATTCAGCTTTAAAAGTGTGTTAGTTTAATAAATATTTTTTAGAGAACTATTAGGTTTCTAAGTCCTAAAATTAGCAGTTGTCAGTTTTATCTCCTTATAATATGCTTTTGGTTAGATTAGCTGTCATGAGAAGGACTCGAAGGCTCAGCCTTGTTGGAAGAATCAATGTAAAGATGCCTAAAATTATAAATAGGTAGATTATGAAAGGAGAGGGGGTTGATTGATGTTTATGACAGACTACGATTGTAAAACATTTCATCAGTAATATACAATGGCATCTTGCTTCTCTTCACCTGAGATTCATTGATGTTCTCATCAGTATTTGTCTTTTCAATTATGCAATTTTATCTTCAGTATTATAGTTTTTGATTACTTATAATTCATGGCTCACATGCTCTAACTTCCTTCAAACACTTAGTATGTTGTGAATTTTATCTTTTCATCAGAATATCTATATGCCTCAGCTTCCATGGGAGGAGTTTCACATGTCATTGATTTCTTTACACTGACTCCATAGGAACAATGCTAATCATTTGTCTACATCTTTCACCTGCAAAAAAAACACATATAAAACACATTTTCAGAGTTAGCCATCTATTTACTTTCATTTACATAAAATCATCTTTATCTTTGAGAGAGCCCTCTCAAGCTGAAAAGGCTAATTTTCAGCTTAAATTAGGTTTGAAATAGTTACTCTAGGTTGACTGTTGAAGCAGCCCATCAGCTTCAATTTAGTGATAACAGATTGGATCTATGGCTCAAGGATGATATCTCATTTTTAGGGAACATGCATGTGATTGATGTATTTATTATAGATTTGGTTTTAGATCTCCTACCCATTATGGCCTCTATTTTGATAAGGCATGTATTGAACTCCAAACCATCATTTCTATTTAAGCTTAATATTTCCCATTTGTAGTTTGCATATTTATAAGATTTGGTGCATAATGTTTGGAATCTTATTCCTCATAATAGTTGGGAAAAAAAGTGGCTTTAATGATGTTATGTGACCAACCATTGTATTATGAAGTTTATTATGGAATGGGAACACATTATTACTCAAAAACATATGGGAGAGATTCAAGAGGCCTGGAAAAAATTAGAAGTATGTATTTTTTTTGGAGAATAATTTGCATAAAATCACCCTCCAAGAGGATGTAGATCACTTTGAGATGGTTTTTCACAAAGAGGATATTGGTATAGGGGTTAAAGTCAAACCTTAGATATTGTGGATTCAAGAGGGTCATGAGGGATCTAATTTCTTCTTTGACTTCTTGAAGAGTAAATCGGTGGTTGATAGGGTTCTTGATCTACATAGAGAGGATGGGACCCTTGAGGAAAACCCAATAGAGATATGAGATTTTCTTAGTGCTTACTTTCAAAATAGTTTGGAAAGATATATTATGATCAAGATATTGGTTGAAATGGACCTCTTGCTACAACTTTGCTGATAACTTCTGCTATAGGTGATGAAATCAATTTTTGTCAAAGGCCCATTTGATGTATTGAATAGATATTTCCAGCGATATAAGACACTTGAAATTTGATGACATGTGGGGTGAGAAAATGATTCCACACACTCATTGGACGTGTGGTGACATAGTGTTCCAGAAAGGTGTAACTTCAATTTCTCTATCTCTCAAACCGGGAAACGAAATCAAATTCCATAAAAAACCCATTTGAGATAATAATAAATAATTTTAAATGAGATATTTTGAACTCTCTAATATGAAATTTGGAGATTGTGGCACTTGCATGAATTTTACTGAAGACTACTGCAAAAAATTGAAACTAAAATATGTTTCAAACACTCATGGAGTCGTAACCTGAATATGGATTTATGCAGGAATGAAATAAAATATAGAAATAAACATAAACACTGAGATGTAGCAGGAATTAAACTTCATTTCATTAATATCAAATCATTGAAATATGCTTACAGACATAATAGACATAAACTAGCTAGGGTGATGGTAGCTTATCTCTGAGAAGAGATGTGGCGGGTACATGCCTCTGAACTGTGTTACAATGAGGCTCAAGGGACTTTTTATTATTGAAAAATAAGAGAAAACCCTGAAAAAACCAAAACACTAACCTGAGGAGATGTAACACCAAGAGTTTATGGGCCTCGTTGGGGTTAGTTGGGAAGCCAAATTCCCAGGGTCGTAACTTGGTCATATTATCTCCTTTTGGTGCATATGATACCTCGTTGGAAATATCTCTCCAAGGACTACGCCATTTAGGGCCTTAAAACAAATTTGGAAGTTCGAGACCCAAAAAACTGCTAAAAATATTAAATAATAAAATTGATGAAATTGACTATTCGAATAGGCGATTGGCCACCAATATCCACCTGGATCATTCCTCCCCCCTTAGGAAGAAATGGTCCCCATTGCATGTAGAGCCTCCATGAGGTAAGTAAATTTCTATTGAACCTAGTCCTTGTTGAACCACTTTCCCTGGTGAAGAAGTTGGCCTGTTTTGAAGTGGGCATAGCTTGCGGTGGGGTCCAGAGAGTCACTCCTTCTACAAATATAACCAAAATGTGTCGCCCATCTAGAGCTTGTGTGGAACTCGATGTTAATCCTAGCGCTACTTTTACTTGGCATTGGATTTCTCCAAGATGCTGTGGACCTGTTGGAGGACATCAAATAATACACGTGTGGATTTTGTCTGTGTGGTCATAAGAGTTATGGAAAATTCAGGAAGCGGCGCGCCCGGGGTCAGATCAATGGAGTGTCTGGCCTAAAAATGTAGAGGAACCTCTATGGATGAGGATAAAATGTCCTTGTATTCCTCCACAACTTTTTCCATTTGTTGTTGTCATGCAAGCGAGCCCTGTTTGGAGGTTGTGGCCATAATCTTCTTCTTGCACTATGGGTGAATTGTAATGAAAACAGATTTCCTATTTTGGGAAATAATATTACTGCATTGCTTTGTAGTAATCAAAGAGATTACAGGAGACGGTATTACCTCTGGTATCCTGTACAACTTATTTCCCAATGTAATAATAACAGAACGAGGTCTAGAATCATACACAACATGTCGCTTACACAAGTATTGTTGGCCCAATAATACATCATACACGTCAAGAGGAGAAACATCACATAGTACCTCATCTGTAAAGCACTTGATGTTGTACGAAAGAAGACATTGTTGGTTGATGGGAAGATATATTCCTTGGTGAAGCCACCTAATGGTATACGACTATGGTGTGATGTGATCGATAGGTCAAGCCGCTTCACAACCTCTGCTAAAATGAGGATATTTTGGCTTTCGCTATCGACAAGGAATTGCAGTGGACAACCCTTCACCCACATCTGTGAATGGAAGAGGTTCTCCCCCTCCTCTGAATCCTCGGGATCCTCCCTCTGGAGCTTAGTGGTGGCAACAGTGGCATTGGGATCCGCATCACTGATATGCTTCCCTTTTTCATTCCCCTTGTCCAATTATGACTTAGAATAAAAAAATGCATCTAATTCAGACGCATTCAGTTCGGCCACCAATGACTGTTTGGTTCGACACTCGCTTGTGTTGTGAGTGGAGATTTTATGAAATTCACACCACTTCCCTGTGTCCTTCTTTGGCTTGGTGGTGTTTTTCTAAGCTACCTCACTTTGGTTTTTCCCCTTATTCTATGATTCAGGGGCACCTTTCCCTGGCTTTGGATTTGTAGATCCAAAATGTCACTTCTTCTTCTTAAATTTCTACTCGATCTTGGTGTCATATCAATATGCCACGCAAAGCGAGGTAATGTCGAGGAACTCCATTTCCTCCTGAATTTATATGTGCAAATAGCTGTGCTACTTGAGCACCAAATGTATTTCTAAATCCTTAATACCCAACGTTGTGCGTGGGGTATGGAACAAATTTGTTATCTCATGCACATATTGATCCCTTTGTTGCTGCAGTGTGATCCATTGGATGTACTTGTCCTCATAGCTCCCCATGGAGTAATATTGTTCCATAATGTCATCTCGGAACAAATTCCAAGTGGGTCCGACCAATAATCGAGAGATTCCCTCTCGTCCTTTTTCTCACAATAGGTTTCCCACCAGTCTTTGACATGAGGGGTAGCTTTCGGGAGTGAAATAGTAATATTTTCTCGGTCAGAGAAATCATGGATCGAAAACTACCCTTCCATTAGATTCAACCATCTATCTACAACGTATGCATCCATCTGGCCTTCAAATACAGGAATGTTGAAGTTGACTTGTACCTTGAAAGGAGTGGTGCCTCCATAGTGGCTGCTGGATGCTGATGCACCATCGCTGGGCAGTTGTTGAAGGATATGAGAAAATTTATCCATCATTTCCTTCCTTTGTTTCTCAAGGGCCTCATCAAGAAATATTTTGATAGAATCTCTTGCTCTCTCGTCTTTCTTTTCCTTCGCCATGGGAGGCCAAAGGGTTTTGCAAGGCTAATCTTGCAAAGGTTCAACCATATCAATCCCTAACTCCTTATACCCCAACCTCGCTGGGGACATGCAAAGAAATATCAACAAAGAGCAGACTGCTCTGATACCATTGATCTAGATCTTGCTTGAAATGGACCTCTTGCTACAATTTTGCTTATAAATTCTGCTATAGGTGATGAAATCAACTTCTGTCAAAGACCCATTTGAGGTATTGAATAGATATATCCAGTGATATAAGACACTTGAAATTTTCTGACCTGTGGGGTGAGAAAATGATTCCACACACTCATAGGACGTGCGGTGGCATAGTGTTCCAGACAGGTGTAACTTCAATTGCTCATATCTCTCAAACCAAAAAAACAAAATAAAATTATGTAAAAAAACATTTGAGATAATAAAAATTTATTTTAAATGAGATATTTTAAACTCTCTAATATGATCTTTGGAGACTGTGGCACTTGCATGAAGTTTATTGAAGATTACTGCAAAAAATTTAAACTGAAATATGTTTCAAACCCTCATGGAGTCGTAACCTGAATATGGATTTATGCAAAAAACAAATAAAATACGGAAATAAACATAAAAATAGAGATGTGGCAGAAATAAAACTTCATTTCATTAATGTCAAATGATTTAAATATGCTTACAGAAAAAATGGACATAAACTAGCTAAGGCGATGGTAGCTTATATCTAAGAAGATATGTGGCAGCTACATGCCTCTAAATTTTTTTACAATGAGGCTCAAGGGCCTTTTTTATTATTGAAAAATAATAGAAAACCCTAAAAAACCAAAACTGTAACCCGAGGAGATGTAACACCAACAGTTTATGGGCCCCGTTGGGGTTAGTTGGGCAGCCAAATTCTCGGGGTTGTAACTTGGGCATATTATCTCCATTTGGTGCATATGATACCTTGTTGGAAAGATATATTTGAGGAATATGCCATTTAGGGCCTTAAAATGGATCTGGAAGTTTAGGACCCAAAAACTGCTAAAAATAGTAAATAATAAAACTGGTGAAACTGACTAGTGGAATAGGTAGGTGGCCACCAAAATCCACTTGGATCATATTATGAAAGGTGATTTTTTTCCCTTTATTCAAAAAGTGAATCCTCAAGTATTGATGATATACCTAGTGAATTTTATGAGGAGATGTGGGATAAGGTGGGGGAATTTTTTGCAATATTTCATATGAGGTGTTTTCCATAGGGACAGATCAAGTTTGTTCCAAATAATATAGCCAAATATTCTATCGACCGGTGGTAGTAAACACAGGGGATTCACTCAATGAAGCTTTTACATAGCATGTATGTTCATGGTATACTAAACAATACCCTTAATTTGACTACATATTGGAAAATACCTTTAAAAATCACATTATTGAACATTGTTGGGGCAGGGTCCCTTAGGACAGCAATTTTGGGCTAAATAATAGTATTTTATGTAGTTTGACTTGTGCGTGCTAATAAAGGAAGATTCAAGGGGCTTTGGGGTGGTTCAAAGTCCCTTCATGAGTTGTTGTAATGTTCCAAATTTTATGAAACATTAATTTTTGTTAAGGAGATGAATAAAATGGGTAGGAGACCCATTCTTTGCATGATTAGAGAATAAAAATCCTCTAAGTATGAAAGAAGATCATGTTGGAACTGGATTTCACACCTCTATGTGTGAAAGGAGGTTTTTTCATAAAGGTTTGGCCAAGTTTGACCAAGTCAAACTGCGTTGGCATGTGTTGGAAAGCACTAAGTGGGACAACGTAGGAGGGAAGCTTCTAGAGGAAGGAAACCCTAATTCAAAGTAGGGACCATGGAGGGAAGGCTCACTTGTTTAAAATAGGAGCAAGGCAGCCATTGATATTATCTTTGATCATTTTACATTTGAGTCTAGGAGACTTGTTGCTGCCTCTTGCTGTTCCGCAGAGCTACAGTGCCTTCGGGCACGAAGGAGTCTTGTTTAGGAATTCCTCTCCTTCTTGAGGATCTCATGAAGGATTGCACTCCATTCCCCATATTCAGGCATTCAGGCCATAGCTTTAGTCATCTACATCAACGCAGTTTCTGTAGCAGATATTGTGCAGTGTTGCTAGGTGTTGCTGGGGAGGTTTCCACACACCATCCGGAGCTAGTTTTCTAGTGGAGGGAGGTTTCATCCCTTGGGAGATCAGTAAAGGGGGTTCTTGAGCATATCGTATCATCTTTGGCATTATTCCAACCACATTCCATCATTTTCAGTGAAGTCCCTTCAGTAGACAGCGTTATTCAGAGAGAATTTTTGCTGTGAGGGATTGACATTCACTTGGAGGGGAAGTCTTGGGTGAAAGGATCAGCCTTTCACTTCATATTTTCATTGGAGAAGGGCACTTCATCTGCAACAGCTATTTCAGCCTTCTTCATCCATTTCCAACTCTTGAGTTGTAGCAGCTACTGCAACTTCGAAATTTTTGTATTATAGTCTTTTTGTATAGATTTCAGCCAATCCTCTTAAAGGTTTGATGTTATGTATTTTCAGGGGTTGAGATCTTGCTCCCCCTTATTTATTTGAGCCAACATTACTATATCTTTGTATTTTCATCATTTATGCAGCAGTTCCTCTCTAAAACTGCGCAGTCATGGCCTAGGTCTTTATTATGCAGCATTGTATTCTCATATTTTCATGTACAAGTTTCTTGAGGCTTCTAGTGCCTTACTTGAGTGATCATTCCCTCAAGGATTTGTATTCTTATTTGCTGCTATGTCTTAATATGATGGCCATTGGATTCTCCAACATCTCATGTGTATATGAATCACTGCTATTTTCTATTTTATGTATTTTTTATTGTTGTAGCTGCAATGTTGGGGTTATCTTAAGAGATTCCCAATCTTGTTGTTTTTCCCTCTTGGGGATACTGTCCCTTGAGAACACTATATAGACAGAGTCTGCTAGTGATTAAAGTAGCCTCTGGAGCTCATCCTTTGTTCAAAGGTGACAAATCCAGTAAATTCCCCTACAGTATATCTCTGGAATAGATTTGCTTTTTCGATTGACAATGTTTCTGAAAAAGGAACATTATAGTGGTATTAGAGCATCGAACTTGGCATAGCCTGTGAGTTCGATTTCAGAGGAGAATGATGAAGAAGATGAGACTGATCTCATCTATTTTTGGAATAAATAAGAGCCTCCCTGGGGAGGAGGAGAAGAAAAAGGGGAGAAGAGGAAGGTCCATGCACTACCTATTCTCTTGAAGACCAGCATGGGAGATGCTTGGATTTTCAGATCTTAAGCAAGTAACTGGGTGACTATAAACCTTATTCTATTCAGTAGATGGAGGAGATAAGTCCCTGTGGAAAAGGATAAATCAGAGGCAATAGGCTCCTATTGTCTACATTTGATGGGGTTACTTCAGCTAGAGCTTGGGATAAGAAGCTGGAGGAATTTTTATTGTTGCATCCAGTGGCATAGAAAGAAGTAGTGGAGATGGTATAACTGTACATGGAGGAGGAAACCTCTGTTTGGTGGTTCAAATCCCTGGTCCATTCAAGGGTGAGTTATTTTGCAGTCTTTGCTCAAAGATTGATCCAAACCTTTGATGGAGAAAGAAAAAAGGAAGAAAAAATCACACCACCATGGGAGGATGATTTCACCAACACTGCTACAGCTTTGAAGGAGCAGCCTTAAACATATATGGATGAAGAAGCCATTGCAGCCACACAAGAAGGTCCCAATATCCACCAAGGTATGAGTAAAGTTCCACTTTCTATTTCAGCAAATAACCTTAAGGATGGTGGAATTTCATATGAAGAGGTCCAAGGATCAAACCACATGGCCACTTTAGGGCCTCATGTTTGCACTACACTATGCAAAGGGTTCAAGGAGGAGAAGAACCCTCATCCTCATACATCTTTGATGATTTTCATTTAGCCTTCCAGGTGGGAGTGTAAACTTTTGGAGGATGAAGTAAACCATGACACCTCTATGGAGAATCATGAAGAAAATTGTAAAACCGTAGGAAGAGACAACTGCTACATCATTGGAGGAATCAGTAGCGTTGTTGAACATGGGTGGAGAGGAGACATCACCTCCATCACATTTGGATCCTCATAGATCCAACATGGTCATGGGAGAGAGGCCTTTCCTAAGAGGTCTCCAAGGAGCTGCATTTCAAACTCTCATGAAATGCAAAAAGCAAGAATTGGTTTGGGAGAATGGTATCCCTCATGGGAGGAGTACCAAAGAAGAAGAGAGATGGCAGGATGTTTACATCATTGGGTAGTAAGGATAAGGGATACATATTTCTGATATAACATATATATCATTCATGATACCTTCATCACATGAGACATATGATGTGAGCATGAGGAGGCAGCAAGCACTTGAGTTGCTTGGGATTGATGGGAGAGAGCACAAGCATATTTGCTCTCATATGATTGATGGTGTTGCAAGAGTATAGGAGGGCACTCTCATAGTGCAAAGGTATCACTCCTTAGTTGGGATTGATTGGGAGGCATTTCCCTCTTGGGATAAGCTTCATATTTGCAGCAACATCACCAGAGTTGTTCTTGACAAGGAGCATGTCAAGGAACAAAGATTGGCATGGGCAGGAGCCCTTTTGCATGAGCTCACAGCACTGTCATTTGGGAGGAGGATCACATGCATAGATCCATCTATCATCTCACTTACAGCCTATGGTAAGAGTCTTGTGTGTACCATTTCTGATTTACATACTCTTATCATTATGATAAAATGCAGGGCTTTCCAAAGAGGCAGATTTTTCATGTTGCTCCATGAACAAAATTGGGCCAAACTATGTGATGGAGACAGCCATATTTTATATGGCCTTGGGCAAGTGTTACATTCCATGTATGTTCAGCATTTATATTTATCCACTCACCATGCATTATCAGATGAAATAACATACATTATTCATGAGCTGAAAAACAACTTGCCATTTCATTTCTCAAAGCAGCAATTTGGGAAACTGCGCTGTGACCACTTGGGAGACTGTTGGTACATCTTTGCACAACATGAAACCTTCAGTATTACCTCATTTTATTGCTGAGTATGGTCTCCTTGGCTTATATTTCTGTTATCTCAATGGAGGACATGATTAGAGAAGAGACACATGGGATGAATGTGTCCTTGATGAGGAAGGACTCCCATATTTTCTGCAGTACATGTTCTAAGGGGAACATGAGAGGAGGCATGGCTACAGCCACATATTTTCTCATTTGTGGGGAGATCCATGGGCTTGGTAATTTTATCCATCCATTTTATGTATATGGGTAGGTATTTGACCTTATGTTGCTGATTCACTCATCTATTTACTATTTAGTAGTAGATGTGATATTTGTTGTGCAATACTTGCCATGATATTTTCTGCAGCTGCAGTGGATGAGGTTGCATTATAACCCTATGAGGCATTGTTTTAATTTTGTTGCACATGGTATAACCTACAGGAAACATGTAATGGGAGAATTCTATGGTGATTTTTTCCTATTCATCATAGATGACATGTCTTGGGCCAGCCAGATTATCATTGTTGGAGGAGAAACCATTGAAGGATTACTTTTCATTTTGCCACTTGATGGAAATACTCTTGCAGCCCAGGATTAGAATACACTCCACACTTGTCATAATTGGAGAAGAGAACAGCATGGGGCAAGTTATAGTGCTTGCCATGATCAGATTTCAGCCCACCTTCATTTATGGAGCTCAAGGTGGAGGGAGATTTTCCATGAGTTGCCTTGTTGGGAGGTAGCTTATTTTTATGATTGATGGCTTC
This sequence comes from Pinus albicaulis, assembly GCA_034641835.2. Classification (NCBI taxonomy): domain Eukaryota; kingdom Viridiplantae; phylum Streptophyta; class Pinopsida; order Pinales; family Pinaceae; genus Pinus; species Pinus albicaulis. The sequence continues at coordinate 1,150,987,881 of CM076575.1, read as the reverse complement.
AAGATGAGAGATTCATATGGGGGATGATAAGTCCCATTATATATCAGATCTCATGCCTCAAGGAGGCCCTTATACAACTCTTTGTTCCTTCATGGATAGTTGCTTCTACATGATAGCTATTTGGGAATGTTCACCCAAAGGCTAGATTGCATATGTTGGAGGAACAGTTTGGAGACTTGATTGCTGATATGGCATACTTTTCTTGAGGATATCATCACATAAGGATGCTACAGGAGGAAGGGTAGAAAGAAACTTAGTTCATCCTTGCAATTACTTGAGGGTAAGCAATATTTTGAGAGGGGAGGACTGTAATGTTCCAAATTTATGGAACATTATTTTTTGTTAAGGAGATGAATAAAATGGGCAGGGGACCCATTCTTTGCATGATTAGAGAATAAAAATCCTCTAAGTATGAAAGAGGATCATGTTGGAGATGGATTTCACACCTCCATGTGTGAAAGGAGGTTTTTTCATAAAGGTTTGGCCAAGGTTGACCAAGTCAAACTGCGTTGGCATGAGTTGGAAAGCAGTAAGTGGGACAACGTAGGAGGGAAGATTCTAGAGGAAGGAAACCCTAATTCGAAGTAAGGCCCATGGAGGGAAGGCTCACTTTTTTAAAAGAGGAGAAAGGCAACCATTGAGATTATCTTTGATCATTTTACATTTGAGTCTAGGAGACTTGTTGCTGCCTCTTGTTGTTCAGCAGAGCTGCAGTGCCTTCGGGCATGAGGGAGTCCTATTTATGAATTCCTCTCCTTCTTGAGGAGCTCATGAAGGATTGCACTTCATTCCTCATATTTAGGCATTCAGGCCATAGCTTCAGTCATCTACATCAACGCAGTTTCTGTAGCAGATATTGTGCAGTGTCGCTGGGTGTTGCTGGGGAGGTTTCCACACACCATCCGGAGCTAATTTTCCAGTGGAGGGAGGTTTCATCCCTTGGGAGATTAGCAAAGGGGGTTCTTGAGCATATACCATCATCTTTGGCATCATTCCAACCACATTCCATCATTTACAGCGCATTCCCTTCAGTAGACAGCGTTATCCAGAGAGAATATTTGCTGTGAGGGATTGACAGTCACTTGGAGGGGAAGTCTTGGGTGAAAGGATCAGCCTTTCACTTCAGATTTTCATTGGATAAGGGCTCTTAATCTACAACAGCTATTTCAGCCTTCTCCATCCATTTCCAGCTCTTGAGTTGCAGCAGCTACTGCAACTCCAAAATTTTTGTATTATAGTATTTTTGTATAGATTTCAGCCAATCCTCTTAAGGGATTGATGTTATGTATTTTCAGGGGTTGATATCTTGCTCCCCCTTCTTTATTTGAGCCCACATTGTTATATATTTTTATTTTCATCATTTATGCAGCAGTTCCTCTCTAAAACTGCGCATTCATGGCCTAGGGCTTTCTTATGCAGCAATGTATTCTTATATTTGCATGTACAGGTTTCTTGAGGCTTCTAGTGCCTTACTTGAGTGATAATTCCCTCAAGGATTTGTATTCTTATTTTCTGCTATGTCTTAATATGATGGCCATTGGATTCTTCGGCATCTCATGTGTATATGAATCACTGCTATTTCCTATTTGATGTATTTGTTATTGTTGTAGCTGCAATGTTGGGGTTATCTTAAGAGATTCCCAATATTGTTGTTTTTCCCTCATGGGGATATTGTCCCTTGACAACACTCTATAGACAGAGTCTGCTAGTGGGCCAGGTAGCCTCTGGAGCTCATCCTTTGTTCAAAGGTAATAAATCCAGTAAATGACCCTGCAGTCTATCTCTGGAATAGATTTGCTTTTTCAATTGACAATGTTTCTAAAAAAGGAACATTACAGTTGTAATGGGTTAAAGGGTAAATCTAGGGGTCTCAAACCATGGTTTGAGGACCATAGTATGAGCGAAGGAAAAATTATAATTATAAGTATAGATCGAGTTAGATAAGTCATTTTTTCAGGAAGTCAATGTATGTATGTTGATGATAGAACTTTGAAGTAAGTCTGTGGTAATCGTTTGTGTCTGAAAGGCTCCTGTTGGCTGTGTGCGCGGACACCTTAGTCCGACTATGTGTTGACCCCATTGGCTATGTGCATGGGTAGATTTGAAGAATTGTAAGAGTTTATGTGAAAAAATGATGAATATAGATCTATTTTGGAAAACCTGAGTATCAAATGCATCTATGATTTATACTGTGTTTTTTCTTTGCGTATGGTTTTTGTTTCCTGCATATTATTTTTGTTAAATGTGATTGGATCAGGTACGTACTATCTTAATATTAATGAATGATAATTACCTGTTGATGAATGATAATTACATAGACCTATTGTTGTAAAAGCTGAATATTACATTGTTAGAACAGTTCAACGAATTGCGGATATATTGTTTGTGCACGCACACAAGCTTAAACTGTGTTAATTAACTTAGGTTTTATTGTTCACAAGGAAGTCTGTGTAATAGGATAGATCTAAAGATGCCCACTTCATTTAATTCTCTCTCAGGGTGTGGAAACCTGGTTCCAACACCCCCCCCCCCCCATACTGCTTCGAGTGAGACTTTGGCCCGTGCAAGCAGGTCATTACCAAAAGGGCCAGTAGTAAGAGGGTTTTGTTGGTTACATGCTAACTATGAAATGGTTCAAGACCCCTCAAGCCAAAAAATGGTTCTGTTGCCAGGACTGGGATCATTTTTAGAGAGGTTACATGTTTTGGCAACCATCAAAGACTGAATTAGAAGACTGGTTTGAGAAAAATATAAATGAATTCTCCATCAAGGAGATTATAAGTAAGAAGTTTTCTGCTGAAGAGTGGGAACATAAGTACATTTTCATAGAGGTCCACAAAATATTCTTTGTTACATTTTCACATGAATTACAGGAGTGGTTATTAAGGTTAGATGAGTTTCAGACCTGCTGGAAGGACGATAAGATCACTCAGTGGACGCCTGAGTTGATCCAGCAGTTAGATCAGACTCATAACTCCATCACCCACACTATATACCATTGGGTTGACAACATTCTGGGTGGATTTGTGACAGATTTTGAAGTTGATCAATTTGTGTCATATTCTAAAGTAGAAAGGAGGTTCTTCAAATGACTGAGAGGTAACTTCATACACTCTCTTCCTTTGCTGATTAATATGCTATTGTGTGAAAAGGGTGTTCTATATCATCACACTGATTGAATGACGCCAAAAGAAGTTGAAAGAACTACGCTCATTGGAAATTACTTTCAGGCTAACCAGAGAGGAGACAAATCGGTATACAGCACTCTGAGAAACTTGTATAATAGTGATATAGAGAGTGGTGATGCTACGCGCACTAGAGGTAACCCTCCACCTACCTCGCAGTCGAAATCACGCAGAGGTAAGTCATATCCTACTCCACCTCCACCACCACTAGGAGGAAATATGGCTACACATGAAGCTACCCACCTTTTGGGGTGCGGGATATGAAGACATGGATAGATTCTAGTTTGTTGCAGATGTAGTATGGACTACGCAGAATGTCAACACTAATTTTGTAAAAAGAGTGCAACTAGCTATGGCATTTGAGGGTCATGCGCTAGATTGGGTTATGGGATATCTGGCTCAGAATTATGACCCCACTGTCGAGGAGATCAAGAAATATTTGAAGCAGCAATTCATAAAACAAAATTCCTATTCACAATGTGTAAAAGAGCTAAAATAAATCTGACAAGAGCCAAACGAATCTTTCTGGGAGGCAGATCGGCGATTGAAGCGCACTATCAGTGATGGAGGATTTTTCTATGATCATAAGCAACATAAATAATGGTTTATTTCCATGCTCCTGCCACACCTATGCGGCCCTCTGAATCAACATAAATTTGATTCTCAGGATGAAGCTCTAGAAGTTTCCATGAGGCTGGAAGGCGCGCCTAGAACTAATGACCAATTTGGTACTCTACAAATACAAAATCAGTTGGAAGAAATGCAATTGGAAATTCAGAACCTACGCAGGGACAGAGGGAAAGAAGTTGGCGCAGAGGTATGGTGCATACACTATAAAGGTTCCAGTCACACAAAATATTAGTGTACCTTTCTTCGGGATTAAATGCAAGTGGGAGGGAAAAATCCATTGCGACCCAAGGATGCTACAGGGCTGATTGGTACTCCCACGCTATGGTAAGTTGATTTTCAAGTGGTTGGGTGGCACAACACAAACCATTTCCCTTGATTAGGAATTTATGTACCAGAATTGAAGCAGCAATGGTGTAGGTTTTTCTCTTTGGTTGGCCATGATGAGCACCATTTCCGCACATTCGATCTGATGATAGATAATGCCAACCTCTATAGAGTGCAGGTCGGCCCATCTTCACCAACGTCCCCCTCTGGGCATGATGTATCTCCAACTAGAGGAAGGGGAGGATGGAGAGGTGGAGGTGGAGGTCACGGAAGTGGACAACTGATATGCTACAATTGTGGAGATGCTAGGCACTTTTCGCGCGACTATCCAGACCCTGCGCGACAATCTTGCAGGTATTGTAGATAGTTTGATCATTTTATTGAAGATTGTCATGTTTTGATTGCTATAATTTAGGAGAAGCAACATCATACATCTACACAGAATATAAAAATGGTTAGACTTGATCTTCAGGAAGATGATATGATTGTAAACATAATTACACGCAGTAGTGTTGCCACTGGAGGAAATGAGGGAAAGAAGGATGATGAAGAACCCTGGATCAGTAAGGCTTCTGAGAAGAAGGAAGGACTCAACCTGTAGAAGGAGAAGGAGACTTTTGTAGAAGCTAGAAATGATTTTGTTGTTACAGGTGCATCCAGATCCAAGTCAGTCACATATGAAAATATCACTGATGAAGTCAAGCCCTTTTTACAAGAATGCATCAAGCTATCGCGTAACCAAAAAGCAGTAGACAAACTTCAAGATATAATATATAGTTGCATGGATAAGGAGTTGCCTCAAACTGAGAGCAAGGTTGTAAACAAGATATATAAGAATAAGAAGAGGACTGGTCGGTAAATGCGATTGATCATGCAAATTGGGGAATACGAGATGGATCAGATCATTTTGGACTTGGGAGCTGATGAGAATGTTCTACCTAATCAAAATTGGAAAAATATGGGATAACCAAAGCTAGAATGGTCCACCATTCAGCTGTGCATGCCCAATCAACAGAAGACTATCCCATTAGGAAGACTCCCACGGGTTCTGGTAGATATTGCTGGAGTAAAAGTATGCAAAAACTTTGAAGTAATATTTTTTTTTGATGGTGTAGACCCCTACACTGTGCTGGTAGGACTAGATTGGGCCATCGATATGGGGTCATCATCAACTGGAAGTGCAGGAGTATGATCTTTGGAAACAATGGTACTTGGGTTATAGTACCCTTGGATCCTACAGAAGGGGAGATATATATAGAACCAGTGTGTGAAGGAGATGATGTCAACCATATCTACAAGTTGATTGCATGAGATGAGGATTGGATCAACCCAACTGTTGATGGGATGCTGAATTGGGAAAATGATAGCTCATGTTTCTCGGATTCGGATAGGGAAATGGAAAACTAGTAGAATCGCCTGCATGATTTTTTTGCTCTACGCTACCTTAGAGTCACTAAAAATTTATGATGTGCCTCCTCTGAGGTATGGGATTTGCCCTATTTTGATGGTTCTAGTAGCGTTGTTTTATTTTTGGAAAAAATGCAAAAGGTTGTCCCAAAATAACAGAGGTTCTGGGCACTCAATATTTCCATGCACGCAACTCCAACATGTTGGTGGGATACACACAAAGGGAACCTTGAGGATTGGGAGGAATGTAGCAGAATGATGCATTTTTTCTTTGAGAATGCCACTACCCAACTGACTAAGATTTTTGGTGGCCAAGGTGATCTGCGCAAACACTTGGCTACATGGATGGAGGTTTGGGATAAGAAGCCTAGGGCCAAATGGGTTCACATGTTTATCCATACGTTGGGACCAATCGCTACTGCATGGTATTTGAAGACAGAGCTATGTCAAGAGAATCTCAATTAGGTTACAATGAGCGAAAACTTTATGTTAAGCTTCAGCATAACCAATGGATCAAAGGAACTGGACGAAGCCCTACAGGATATAGAAGCAATTGTCTTTGATGATTCTTGGCCTCGAATAGAATGGGTTGCACCAACATGGGAAGCGCATATGAAAGATATTTCCAACTATAGAAATTTGTCAGTGGAAGATAATGATGAAGATCTAAGAAATATCAATATCCCGGAATCTGATGGGGGGGCGCGCAGTTGAAGGGCCCTTGTTAGGAATGATGGATGTGACTAAGCCTTTAAAAATAAAGGAATTCGACATTCAGACGGAGGAACAACCCAAGTTGGCCAAAATAGGAGATTATTTGGATGATAACGGAGTGGGAAAGGTTGTGGAGCTGTTGACTGAATATCAGACCTGTTTCCCACAAAGTTTTTTGAGCTCAAAGGAATTGTTGGAGATTTGGGAGTTATGAAAATCACTTTGAAAACAGATGTGTGCCTCGTGAAGTAGCAATCATACCGGTTAAATCCAGAATATAAGAAGAAAGTGAAGGAATAATTGGAGAATATGATTGTTGCAAGAATCATTGAGCCTGTGGAGCAGTCTGATTGGGTGAGCCTGATGGTTATTCAGGAAAAGAAGACTAAGGGAGAAATAAGGATTTGAGTCGACCTGCGCAAACTAAATGATGCATGCGTACATGACCCATTCCCTACTCCATTTTCATATGAGATATTGGACAATGTGGGAGGACAAGAGGCATACTCTTTCACTAATGGAATTTCAGGGTACCATCAGATAAGGATCACGTCGGAAGATCGAAGTAAGATCCATTTTGCAACATAATGGGGATCCTTCCAATACATAGTCATGCCTTTTGGGTTGAAGAATGAAACTGCTGTATTTTCGCGTTTAGTAGTAGCTATATTCAAGGAATTCATGCACAAATTTTTGGAATTTTACTTTGATGATTGGACTGTGTTTGGACTACTAAAGAAGCATGTTTCCAATCTACGCATGATGCTCAAAACTTGCAGGAAACATCAAATCTCTCTTAACTTGAAGAAGTGTATATTTTGTGTTCCTTTTGGAATCTTGTTTGGGAATATTGTTTGTCAGCAAGGGTTGATGGTAGATCCAGCCAAGATTTCATTTATTATCAACTTGGAGGTTCCTGCCAGTGAAAAACAGATGCGCTTTATTCTAGGACACACAGGATATTATATTAAATTCATTCAGGGATATGCTCTGACCACTGCACCCATTGAAAAATTGCTGAAGAAATATGTGTCCTTTTTCCTGGGATGAGGAATGCCAAAAGAGCTTTGAGCTGCTGAAAGAAAAGATGGTTACTGTACCTATTTTAATATTCCCTGACTGATCCAAGGTCTTCCATGTGCACGTTGATGCATCCAGCATTGCACTTGGATTTTTCTTAGCACAACCAGGAGAAGGAGATATTAATCACCCCATTGCCTTTGCAAGTAGGAATCTCTCTAGTGCAGAGCAAAAATATTCACCCACAGAGAGGGAAGGTTTGGCTATGGTCTACGCTCTGCATAAATATAGGCATTATCTGCTAGGAGGGAACTTCAAGATGTTCACTGACCACTCTGCTTTGAAGTACCTAGTCAGCAAGCCTGTGTTGGGGGGGAATATTTGTAGATGGTTGTTACTATTTCAAGAATATGATTTTGAAATCATTGTTAAGCATGGTAGGTTGAAAGTTGGACCTGATCACTTATTGCGCATTGAGAATGGGGATGAACCAACCATTCTGGAGGGGGGACTACCTGATGCACAACTCTTTGCCATTAAAGTGTTCAATGAACACTTTGTAGATATCATTCACTTTATGACTACTGTTAGTGCGTCTACTAAATACTCGGTGCAACAAAAGAAGGATTTGGTTTCGCACATAGTTGAATTTACATTGATTGCTCGTCAGCTGTACAAGTTGGGAGTAGATGAAGTGTTAAGAAGGTATGTCTTAGAACATGAAAGACAAGACATCTTGGCTGAAGCTCATGGGGGAGTGGCATGAGGCCACTATGCAAGGAAATATACTGTGCAGAAGGTGTTGCGTGCTAGGCTATGGTGGCCCACATTGCAAAACGATGCACATGCATATTCTCAAGCTTGTGATGCATGCCAAAGAATAGGGAAGCCATCATGTAGATATGAGATTCCATGACAGTCGCAGATGGCCCTGCAATTTTTTGATAAATGGGCCATAGACTTTGTTGGACCTATTAATCCTTCTAGGAAAAAGACTTTCGCGCACTACATCATCACTGCAATAGATTATGTAACCAGATGGGAAGAAGCCAAGCCAGTAAAATATTGTACTGCAGACACTACTGCGCAGTTTATTTTTGAAAATATCTTGACTAGATTTTGGTTACCAAATATATTGATGAGTGATCGGGGTACACACTTTCTTAATGAGACCATTGAAGCTCTGACAGAGGAATTCTAGATACATCACCATAAGAGTACTCCCTATCACCCTCAAGAAAATGGTGTGGTTGAAGCCTTTAACAAAATCCTAGATAATGCGCTCACAAAGATCTGCAATACAAACCGAAATAATTGGGAAGTGCACATCCCTTTTGTCGTATGGACTTATATGAGTGCATGCAAGAAGTTGACTAGTAAAACACCATTTAGGATGGTGTATGGCCAAGAATGTAATGTTCCAAATTTTTCCTTCAATAAATTGGAACATTAATTTTGTCCATTTTCACTTAGGATATGAATAATTGGGTAAGGAGGCCCAATGACAATAAAAGCATAAATAAAATCCCTCTAGTATGAAAAGGGATCAACCATGGAACTAGATTTCACACCCCCATATGTGAAAGGAGACTTTTTCAAAGAGGCTTGGTTAAGTTTGACCAAGTCAAACAGCGTTGGGTATGAGCTGGAAAGCATTACATGGGACAGCACAGATATAGAGGAGGGAATATTCCTTTATGGAGGAAACCCTAATGGATGGGGCCCATGGAGAGAGAGCCTTCACTTGCTATATATGGAGAGGAGGAGAGCCATTGTTATTCATGCTTATGATTATTCATTTCATGTCTATTCAGACATTGTACATTCTTTGTTGTTTAGCAAGAATTGTCGGGGAATTCCTATTTAGGACTTCCTCACCTTCTTGAGAGGCCTCTTGAAGGTTGGTTCTTCAGTCTCCACATCTCTTGGCTCAAGGCCAAAGCATCCTCCTCCAGGACAACATTATTGTTGCAGCAGTATAACTCTGTGTTGTAGGGTGTTGCAGTGGAGACTCCACAACACCTCTTCTATCTCATCATTTTCAGAGAGAGAGTATTCCCTTTCTTTGGGAGATCAGATTGGAGGATTGAGAGCTTATTTTTAGATCTTGGCACTTGGCCATAGTTTTCTTTTCCACTCGTTGCGCAGTCCCTCTTAGTGACTGCGTTATTTTCATGGAGTATCTGTAGTGAGGGTTTACAAATTGATTGGAGGGTGAGATCTCAAGTGTAAGGATTAGCCTTCCACTTTGGAGATCCATTGGAGAAGGTCTACTTCAGATTTCTCACCATCTTCAGCCTTCTCTATTCAGTTCCATATTTGAGTTGCAGCTACTGCCCAACAACTCTGACATTTTTTCCATTTTGTGTATTTTAGCCAATCCCTTGGAGGATTATTGTATTATTGCTTTCAAGGGTTAGAGCTTTGCTCCCCCACTTTATTTGAGCCATATATTGTCATATCTTTCAATTATTATGTAATATGGAGTAGTATCTCTTATAAAATGCGTCCTCATAGCCTGGGTTTATGCAGAAATAGCAATGTTCTCTATTTTCATGTACATGCATTGTTGAGGCTTGCATTGCCTTTCTTGAGTGGATGTTTCCTCAAGAACTTGTACTCTTTTGCTGCTATAACATTATTTGATGGCTATTCAAATCTTCATATGCTCATGGTTGTAAAATAACGTTGTCTTTCCATTTCTTTTTCAATAATTGTTGCAGTCCCTCACCAGGCACTTTCTGAGGATATCTAGTAGTGGGAGATCTGTTTAACCACTCTAGAAGGATTTCTTTGGCCCCAAATCTTGGATTTTGGTCTTAGACACATTTTTATAATGGATCCAGGTCTTGGTATCAAATCCTGCTGTCTACATTTCTGGAAAATGCGCTTTCCAGCCATGGATTGCTAGTTGTTCCGATTTGGGAACATTACAAAGAATCAATCATTCCAATGGAATACATCATCCCAATCTTGTGCATCGTAGCACTAACTAATATGGTTGAACCATACATCATGGAGGAATGCCTATCACAATTGGTTGCATTAGAGGATGATCAATTTATTGCCAACTTTCAACAACAATTATAGAAGGCGTGCGAAAATGGCTAGCATGATAGGCAGATCTAGAAGAAGGCATTCAAAGAATATTATCTGGTTTTTTTGTTTGACAGTCAGTTTTTGCGCCACCTAGGAAAGTTCAGAGAGCATTGGTTGGGGTCGTATATTGTGAAGGAGATCACTAATGGGGGTGTGGTGCGCTTGGCCACATTGCGCGACGAGAGTCTCCTCGGTTACATCAATGGAAGCCAACTAAAGCCATATATGGATAATCATGTGCCTACAAAATGAATATATGGCCGGAAAAATGGAATCCACTTGTCTACGTTCTACACAGAGGACATACGCAGGTAAGTGCGACATGAGCGTAGAGGTTATGCATGGTGGGAAAAACTAGAACAGTAACTCTAGATGAAAAATAGATCTTACCATTGGATGGAGCTGGTTTTATGCAATTAATGAGGAGATATTATGAGATTTTTGACCATTTTTACAAGGGTAAGGTGCCATTAATGAATTTTTGACCGTTTTTACCATGGATCGCCTATAAAATTAAGGAAGCGGGTCACATTTTTTTCCTTTATTGTTTGAGTGAATTGCACTGTGAAATTATTATTGTGCATTGTATGTCTGGCCGTGAGACCCCTACATCCGATGTGATAAATCTTGAGATTATCTTCAAGCCTAGAATGATAGCCACTAACCCTGTTTCTAAGATTTCACAGTCGGAAGAGCAATACGTGCCCATCACAACATCTATCAATCGGGGCTCTAAAGAATTCCATGAAGTTATCCCGGAGGTTCAAGTAGTATCACCACTTGCCAAAGGAAATGGTAAGGTGACCAAGGGATTTTTATCAAAGTCGCATACATCCCCCAAATAGATTACTTCCCTACGCCAGGCAACAAAGGACAAGTCCCTTATGGGTGACCCAACAAAGAGACCTATGTCAGCGACTAAGGAGGTTTCTCTCTTTGTCGAGCCTATCTCGTGGCTCCCTAAGTATGTGAAGTTGTGCAGACCTTATGTTAAAGCAATGAAGGATTTGGATATGGTGCGTGACTACCTGCAAATAACATTAATCCTTGAGTTAGTCACATTTGAGGGGGATATCTTTGGAAATATCTCATTGGTGAAGTTTAACGAATATGATTTGGCCAATGAGAAGGCATTCCTTGCATTGGCGCCAAAGTAATACCTAGATCATTTTATGTATGGTAGAGTCATGAAGGTAGAGCCAATGCCATGGGCGTGCGGGCTAAGCAATGTCAGGATTCTCAAGTTGTTGAGGATTCCCCACTTTGGAAGATACCCCATCACCGATGTATGTGTGCGCCAGCTGCTAACGTTGGTGCATGATGGGTGTTTGTGGATTTAGAACCAAATTCCTATAGAGTCCACACTGATTGATCTAAAAATATGTGGATAAGTTGAAATGCACATGTGCAAGCACCTCCTACTCAGTTAAACAAATAAATGATCATGCTTATACATGATTGTGCGGAAATGAATACTTGAAAACAGGTGTATGTTTTTAATTGTTTAAGTGCTTTAAGACCATTTTTTGTTGTTGTTGTTATTAAACATGTGCAACAACCATATAATGCAAAAAATAAACATCAAAACATAACAACAAATTTAATATAGGAGCTCACCCGAATATCGTGGGCTATGTCTCCTGGAGCCTTTGTCAACTGACTTGCCTCTTTGGGATTATGATGAAAAGATTCTTTTAAAATTTAATAACTCAACTCCAATGGTTATCTAAACTGAACCAATGGGTTTAGAATACCATCTATATCCCTGGAATGGTTTTCATCACTCTAAAGATAGAACTAGGCTTCCTTTGACTTGACCTCATATGTCGGTGCCCTTAAGCTTACCTGAGATTATATTTGGAAAAAACTCCCTAGAAGTCCTTTTATGTCCTTGAAACCTCATGTAATATCTCCAACACACATCATGCATCCAAAATAGGCTAATCATTTGCTCAAAATGAGCACTGGCTCCCCAATCTAGGCCTCCATCGACTAATGGCACTAGGTTACCCAAAACTTCCCTGTGGCTCTTAGACCTTCATAAGTATTCAAATGGCTCTAAAAATCCTTTCATTGGATTAAAAATGTCCAAAATAGTCAAAATAAACTATTCACTTGCATAAATTGGCCTCCGGCTGCTCTGGTTTCGTCTTCGACACCTAGTGGCACCCCCTGGCTCTAAGGTCACTGAAAACTTCTCTAAAGCATCTCAACTGTCATAAGTCCTCAAAAGCTTCTAAAAAATTCATAAATGGATTCAGAAGTATCAAAACAGTCATAAATGAATTTTGGTTTGCTGAGAATGGATACTGGCTGCTTTGGATAGGCCTCATTCTCCTACTGGCACTTGCTGGCCCTCGTGGCCCCTGAAAATTATCTGAAGCATCTCGGCCTTCAAATGTCCTCTACAGGCTCTGAAAACCACACCATTAGTTCCAGAATGTTTGAAACATCCAAAATTTACTATTGGATTACTGATAAAGGCCTCTAGCTGCACTGGCTAGGCCTCAAATTGTTGTTGGCCCATGGTGGCCCTAGTGGCCCCTAGAACTTCTCTAAAGAAAATACATGCTCAAAAGTCCTTTCATGGCTCTGCAACCCACATCAATGAGACTGGAACATCTAAGATAGTTGAAATTGACTATTCACACCCTTAGAATGGTCAAATCTAGCTCAAGATAGAGCCTAAACCAAATTTGTCCAGTAACCCCTAAAAACCATCCACTAAAAATGGAGGAACTGAACCTAACTGAAGTTACATTGGTGATTTCCACCATTAAAGGCACACTGCTAATTCTTTGCCAACAAAAAGCGTAATATTAAATTTTTATTTTTGAGTTGGGCACATGCTCCAAAACTCCGCGGTCAAATAACTGTAACTGCCGGCGGGGTTTTCGTTTGGTGCCAGGTTCCGAGGTCAAGGGCTGGCCCCTCTGCTCCCCCATAAGCGAAACACTTCAACCATAAATATAAGGTGCTGACTCATATTGTTAAGAACCATAGGTAGACGAAATGGTAAAGCACTCACGTGCATGCAGAGAGGTCTCGGGGTCGAGCCCTGGCGACCCAAACAAAATTTTGACACACGTTCCTAGGCCATGTGGTGGCCTCCGAGCCTGCCACGTGGTAGCCTATGATTGGACCAAAACCACAACAGTCAACCAATTGCCCAATTAAACACTGCCACTTGTCAACCTGCAATTTGTTCGAAAGGAATATTCAAGGGAATATTCTAAGGAATATTCCCTAGAATATTCTCTTCTTCTTTTTTACTTTTCAAAACCCAGTCAAACTTGGTCAAAAGCCAGAAATTGCAGTTTACTAGACTTTTCAAATCGCGATAACTTCCTCATACAGTGTCAGTTTTTTGAACCGTTCACGGTGCTAGAATTAGGAAGACGAGATATAGCCAATCATTTAGGTTCAACACACTTCCGAACACTTTGAAATTTGAGCTATCACTTAGGTCCTTGATCCAAATCTGATCACATCTCCCCATTGGGAATCTTTTGGACCCCAAAAGAATGATTACCTGATCTGTTCAGTAGATGAGAGTACAACACTCTCACTTTACAACCTCCATACACTTTGTGCTTGGCTTAGTGCCTTTGAACCAAAACTCGAAGGTAGTCAACACTTCCCTTCTTAGATGCTCTGGTCCTCCTATCAAGAACTGTGCCTTCCTTGAACTCAACCAGAAATTTCTGGTGAGAGTTTTTTAGAAGGTAGTTGAACATCATTTCCTTGATCATCGATCCAAGGTGGTTAAAAAAACATGAGATTACAATAGAAAACATGCATACATAACTTAAATTTTCATATGTAAAAATGAGTGTATTTCTTACTGAGTTAAGAAGTCAAACCACTTCTCACCAAGCCACTTCCATGATGACTTTTGCTGCTGAAAATATTCTTCATGTGAAACATTTGTTCTCACGTCAATGATGGAATATTTGGTTCCAATTTCGCCAGTCTTCTTATCCTCTTTCCTCATGTGCTTGGGATGATTAGCTGGATGCAATGTGCAAAATTAGGCAACAACATGTCCCTTTATCTAGCAATGTGTGCAAGTCTTACACACCTTCTTTGCAAGTTTCATTTACTTCAACTGTTTCCTGTATGCCTTCATCCTCTTCCAGCATTTTGAAACATCATGGTTACATAGACCAAAATATGCACAACAACTCTTTCTTCCATTCACACATGCAGAATTTTCATGCTTTACAGAAACATAATCAACTTGACTATGGGAAGAATTATACCTCAAATGCTGCTTTGCATGTCCATCTTTTTTACCTTCTTAAGGAGATGAACTGGTAGAGGTTCCAGCTTCGCCATAAGCTACATGTCTACACACATCTTGCTGCAACATAGGCTTCAAACAATGGCAATCAACTTGAAAAAAACTTGACATGTTTGTGGTTTAGAACTTGGAACAAAAGTTCTTTTTGAAGTTTCCTCAAATGCCTTCATGGTTGTAGATTTTTTGCCATAAGATCGACATAGCCTAGACCAAACTTCCTAGGTCTTTCCTCAACCAAAATATGATCAATCATGCCTTGTGAATGTTTTCCTAAACCCTTTCCTTCATAGCCCATTTTAAACATCAACTTGGACCCTATACCTCTTGTGTGATTTCAAATGAACCTACAAATATTTCTGACGAGGAATTTGAATACAAATTTGAGTGAATTACCTCTGCTTCACACATGTTCTTAGTTAAGGCCTCTTGGGCTTGATGGAGCTGCATCTCCATCTCATGCATTCTTTGAATAATTCCTTCCTTCTCTTGCTTCATAGCAACCAATTTCTCATGAAGTCTAGTGCTTTCTCTTCTATCTTCATACAGAATTTGCACCATATCCTTCAGGATGTAGAAGTCTCGCTTCATGTATTCATCGAAGAATCTTGTGAAGGAGGAGGATTTTGAAACCCCACTTGATGAATTTGTCATCATTATGTCAATGAACAAAGAAATTTAATCAAAAATTCCAAAGCTTTCAAAAGCAATTGACAAAGCTTCAAAACAAAATGGTTGTAGAGTCAAGCTCTTCTTCAAGCAGCCTTTTGCAAACAAAGCCCCTTGTGCTTCAAGGGTTGCCTTGAGGTCCTTTGGGTAAGGAGAATTCCTTTAGCCCTTCTTCCTTCTTGTCCTCTTATGGACTTAGCTAACAGAAACTTTCCTTCACCTCTAGCAAAATTAAACTTGTAAGCAATAGTTAGTTTGCAAATAGTAAAATTCTTTGTACTGTTAAACACCTTTCAAGTCAAACAAGAAAAATAGTGCTTTGTCAATCAAGAAACTATGTTTTGATACCAACCTAATACGAAAATTGGCGGATAACTTTAAATTCATATGCGCAAGCACCTCCCACTCAGTTAAACAAATAAATGATCATGCTTAAACATGAATGTGCAGAAATGAATACTTGAAAACATGTGTATATTTTTTAACTATTTAAGTGTTTTAATTCCATTTGTTTTTGTTGATATTAAACATGTGAAACAACCATATAATGCAACAAATAAAAATCAACACATAACAACACATTTAATATAGGAGCTCACCCGAATATCGTGGGCTATGTCTCCTTGATCCTTTGTCAACTAACTTGGCTCTTTGGGATTATGATGAAAAGATTATTTTACAAGTTAATAACTCAAATCCAATGGTTATCTGAACTGAACCAATGGGTTTAGAATACCACCTATATCTCTGGAATGGTTGTCATCACTCTGAAGATAGAACTAGGCTTCCTTTGATTTGACCTCATCTGTCGGTGCCCTTAAGCTTCCCTGAGATTCTCTTTGGCACAAACTCCCTAGAAGTCCTTTTCTGTCCTTGAAACCTCACCTACTATCTCCAACACACACCAGACATCCAAAATAGGCTAATCATTTTCTCAAAATGAGCATTGGCTCCCCAATCTAGGCCTCTATCCACTGATGGCCCTGGGATGCCCAAAACATCCTTGTGGCTCTTCGACCTTCAGAAATATTTAAATGGCTCTGAAAATGTGTTCATTGGATTCAAAATTTCCAAACTAGCCAGAATAAACTATTCACTTGCATAAATTGGCCTTCGGCTGCTCCGATTTCGCCTCCAACACTTGGTGGCACCCCTTGGCTTTGGGGTCACTAAAAAATTCTCTGAAGAATATCAACTTTCAAAAGTCCTCAAAATATTTTGAAAAACCCATCAATGGATTCAGAAGTATTAAAAAAATCAGAAATGACTATTGGTTTGCTGAGAATGGATACTGGCTGCGCTAGATAGGCCTCATTCTCCTGCTGGCACTTGTTGGTCCTTGTGGCCCCTAGAACTTATCTAAAGCATATCACCCTTCAAAGGTCCTCTACAAGCTCTAAAAACAACACCATTAGTTCCATAATTTCTTAAACATCCAAAATTGACTATTGGATTACTAATAAAGGCCTCTAGCTGCATTGGCTAGGCCTCAAACTGCTATTGGCCCATGGTGGCCCTGGTGGCCCATAGAACTTATCTAAAGATAAAACCTACTCAAAAGTCCTTTAATGTCTCTAAAACCATCACCAATGATTCTAGAATGTCTGAGATAGTCGAAATTGACTATTCCCACCCTTAGAATGGTAAAATCTAGCTAAAGATAGAGCCTAAACCAAATTTGTCCAGTGACCCCTAAAAACCCTCCACTAAAAATGGAGGAACTGAACTTAACTAAAGTTAAAATGGTGATTTCTGCCATTAAATTCACGCTACTAATTCTCCGCCAATGAAAATCGTAATATTAATTTTCAGTTTTGAGTTGGGCACATGCCCCACAACTTCGCGGTCAAATAACCGTTCTGGGGTCAAGGGCTGGCCCCTTCGCTCCCTCATATGCGAAACACTTCAACCATAAATATAAGGCACCAACTCATATGGTTAATGATAGAAATAATTGAGAATCACACAGTACGAAACATAGTTATATATTATGCACAAATGGTGTATGTGCACACACACACACACACACACGAATTTACATTCTGATTACTCTATTAAATAGAGTTTTTGAGATCCAACTTATTCCTAATTTAGAGAGAGGTTGAGAGAATTTCTCAACCATCACAAACCAATTTCTCAAATATGGAATGTAAGAATTAACTCCAACATCCCCCCTTAATGATTACATTACATGAATTTATTGCATTCACTCAAAAATAACAAAATAATCAAGATTATCAGTAGATGCTCCATCAAGTTGCCTCGTAACCCTCAAAAAGGTGTAGTTGGCAAGTTGGATTCCCGAGTTCGCTTCCTCAACTCCCGAATCAAGGACCTCCCGAAGTCAATTACTGAAAAACATCCCAATCTGTCGCATAACCTCATTAGGAGACCACTTCCACCTCTACCACTAACGAGGGATCCTTCCCTAGATCCGCAACTGCCATACTATCTGGACAACCATCCATATTGAGCCTTACTGCCACTTGATCTCTTCGAAAACAATTGATTGCAATCACTGAACTCCTAGTCATTCTATGGACGAGCTCCCATCCACCGAGATACATGGGTGCTAACCGCTGTACTCGCCAGTTATCTAGAAAAGCCGTCTAAATACGGAATGTATCTAGAATATTTTTTGCAAAATAACCTTTCTATGAAACTCACCATAACTTAATTTACAAAAAACTAATATATATTAATAAAAAAAATAATTATAACTCTGGCTCAGCGCTATGAACACATCATTCTCCTCTGATTCGGCTTCGAAGTTCTTGGTGGTAACCTCGGAGTTAGCAAGAGAATGTATCACTACCCACAACTTGAACTTTTCCTCCATGCCACTTTTTCCGATAGCTGGGAATTTGAACTACGATTGAAATGGAGTCTCCTTCCGAGAAGTCAGAGATATTGCAAGATAACATCGGCCTAAAAAAAAAAAAAATGCCTTAATAATTTTCTTGACTTTTAGACTCATATACAAAAAAGACGCTGCGAATAGGTTGTCTGTCAGTTTCGTAGGGCATGCAAAATATCGCTCTGGCCAATGTCGAGCGTACAGGGACTTGCTCTGTGCAACAATCTGAAAACCGGCACTAAATACTGCATAATAGATTGCGCTGATCTCTGACCAAAATACACCGTAGCTCATTAGGACTACAGACGGATCATTGCCATAATTATACCCCACAATTATAAATAATTCCCAATCACACGTTCTAAAAGTTTGCTGTTGTTTTTCTATCTAGTTGTCCGAAGCACGTCAGCATTGAAAGTCCAGCGCAAAGAATTACAAGTATTAAATTCTTGTAATTCGGACAAAAGACAGGAGATCAGTGATGTCGACTTCAATACACATGTAGCTAACACAAACGACAGTGGACATATTGATTATTTCTTCACATGGGACCAGGCCTGGAATTTGACTTTCCGCCTAACATTTTTAATCTCGTACCTGTTTGCACTGGAAAATTGTGGGACGTGAAAACTAAAATGTAATTTTGAAATCTAAGTTAACGCCAAAGACATCCAATCTTCACTTTCTCTGTTGCATGAATTCGAATTCATCGAAAGGGATGATCGACTAGTAGTCCGATCTGGTCTCCGAGTGCGAAATCTCCACTTGTAGAGATAACAATTTAACGGTACCGCTTTCCATACTGAGGCTTCTTTGTTTTTTTAGGCTCCATGCTAGACACAACACAGGAAATTAATTTGCACTCTCCAAAGACTTAGACTCACAAGACACAGGCCTCTGATCCTGTGCTCCGATACCATGATAGAAATTACTGAAAATCACATAATTACATAAACACAATCATATTATGCACAAATGGTGTATGTGCACACACACACACACACACGAATTTACATTCTGATTAATCTATTAAATAGAGTTTTTGAGATCCAACTTATTCCTAATTTAGAGAGAGAGGTTGAGAGAATTTCTCAACCATCGAACCAACTTCTCAAATATGGAATGTAAGCATTAACTCCAACGGTTTCTTAAGAACCATAGGTAGAAGAAACGGTAAAGCGCTTGTGTGCATGTGGAGAGGTCTCAGGGTCGAGCCCTGACGACCCAAACAAAATTTTGATACACGTTTTTGGGCCACGTGGCAGCCTCCGAGCCTGCCACGTGGTAGCCTATGATTGGCCCAAAACCACAACAGTCAACCAACTGCCCAATTAAACACTGCCACTTGTCAACCTGCAATTCGTTTGGAAGGAATATTTTGAGGAATATTCTCTTTTTTTTTTTACTTTTCAAAACCCAGTCAAACTTGGTCAAAAGCCAGAAATTGTAGTTTACTGGACTTTTCAAATCACGATAAATTCTTCATACGGTGTCAATTTTTCGAACCGTTTGTGGTGCTGGAATCAGGAAGAGGAGATCTATCGAGTCGCTCAGGTTTGGCACACTTCTGAACACTTTGAAATTTGAGCTATCACTTAGGTCCTTGATCCAAATCTGATCACTGATCCATCAGATCATCGACTTGCCGGAGAAAGGACCTCACCCTATGGCAAGTTATGGGAAAATCCAAGATCAAAAGGTAGCCGTAAAGGTAAAATCTGACTACAAGGTGGGACGTGACACTAGGGGCTTCTTGGTGCAACAGATTGAAGATCCAGAAGTGTGCCTCGAAACCTTAGTACTGGGATGTAAAATTATGCACAAGTGTAGGACTAATGTGGTCCCTGGACACGTCCTCGCACTGGTAGGGTAGTGCGAGAAGGGCGTAAGCTACAACTGGTCCCAGTACCTGTGCACAGAGTTCTTGGAAAATGTTTGCGAGGTGCAGGAGGAGGGGAAAACGTTTTGCTATTCATGGCTGCTCCTGTTAATTGCTCTGGTTGTGTGGGAAATTCTATAGAGTGCTATCCTCCTCAACGTGGAGCCTAGTGTCTTTGAAGGGGCACACTACGCCAACCTATGGGACTCTATAGACCCAAAGCGAGTAATGGAAAATAAGATCTTCTGGGTCTTATTTGAAGGAGCATTGGCCACAACAATCTAATCACGCTTGCAGTTGTCCCCAATTGCATATGAAAAATAAAAAGTCATTGCAGACTTTTAGGTGAGTATGCACAATGACCAGATATGCACGTGCAAATATAGGGTATGGTACAACCTGCCCTACATGGTAACATAGGACGAGATTGAATAGGTTATTGCGACTTGGATAGCTTCATGGAAGACCGGGCTAGGCTCTGTTAAGCCTGCCACAATCTTAACATCTGGAAAAGAAACAACCAGTGCTCCCAAGGAGAAAGATGCCGAAAAAGAGGCAGATAAGGAAATTGACTCGAAGATGGAAGATGATCTTGGGGGTGCAGATGGAAATAATGGTGCCAGAGATGAGTCCCCTAGAGGCACCAAGCAGGGAGGTGAGACCCCCAAGGGTTCGCGCAAGAAGAAAAAGGGAGCAAAGGTAGGAGGCACGGATGATCTCACCCTTACCAAGGATGACCTAGATAAGATTTCCAATGTGGTCACCTCCGCCTCTGAACACCTATGGACTGCACTGGAGGAGAAATACAAAGAAGCAGTGGATGGGCACTAGTTTTTTTTATTTTAAAGAGACCCCAGCGCCTCTGTCACTCAGGACGATTCACAAGATTGTGTTGGGGGGCTGTTGGAGCAGGGTCCCTTAGGACCGCAATTTTTGGCTAAATAATAGTATTTTTTGTAGTTTTGAGTCATGTGTGCTAAGCAATGAAGAGTAAAGGGGCTTTGGGGCGAGTCAAAGTCCCTTCATGAGTTGTAATGGGTTAAAGGGAAAATCTAGGGGTCTCAAACCACGGTTGGAGGACCATAGTATGAGCGTAGGCTAAAGTATAAGTAGAAGTCTAGATCGAGTCAGATAAGTTAGTTTTTGTGGAAGTTAATGTATGTATGCTGATGATAGAACTCTTAAGTAAGTCTGTGGTAAGTGTTTGTGTCTGAAAGGATCCTGCTGCCTATGTACGAGGAGACCTTAGTTCGGCTATGTGTGGACCTCGATGGCTGTGTGTGCGGATATATTTGAAGAATCGTAAGGGTTTCTATGAACAACTGATGAATAAAGATCTATTTTGGCAAACTTGAGTATCAAATGCATCTGTGATTTACTCTGTGTTTTGTCTTTACATATGATTTATGTTTCTTGCATATGATTTCTATTAATTGTGATTGGATCGGGTGCATACTTGTTTTACTGTTGATGAATGGTAATTATATAGGCCTATTGTTGTAAAAGCCTAATATTACATTGTTAGAACGACTCAATGAATTGTATATATACTGTAAGTGCACACACGTAGGGTTAACCTGTGTTAATTAACTTAGGGTTTCTGGTTAGCGTTTCTGGTGTGCAAGGTAGTCTATGTAATAGGAGACATTTGAAGATTCCCACTTCATTTAATTCTCTCTCAGGGTGTGGAAACCTGGTTCTAACACCCCCCCCCCCCCCCCCCCCCCCATATTGCTTTGGGTGAGACTTTGGCCCGCACAAGTAGGTCATTGCTGAAAGGGCTAGTAGTAAGAGGGTTTTGTTGGTTACACGCTAACTCTGAACCTGGGTCAGGACCCCTCAAGCCAATAAACACCCTACCAATACAAACCCAATACACCTTCCCAATTTACAAAACCCCTACTTTCACTAGATATTGTAGGTATCCATTTTTTCATTAACTTTTTTTATACCCCTTTATATTTTTTCATGAACTTTAACCTCCAATTTTTATACCTACCAATATAAAAACCATTTGCCCCCTATTATATGCTCAATATATTTTGTCATTTTTCCTCTATATATATATTTCATAATATGAATTCATGTGTTATGGTATTTCTCCCCCAGTGAATCCCCCGTGGTAGTAGATAAGTTTATTGAGCATTGCTTATAAAACTATAGCCAAGGCTGTATTCAGAGAGTATGAAATGTTGCCTTAAAAATTGTTCACTAAGAGCAGATATGATTTGTAAAGGGATGGTTTATTTTGGATACAACCTTGTTTACATGGGAGGCCGCGGAATGGGCTAGGGAGTGTAGTTAGCATGCACTCTTCCTAAAAATTGTTTTTGACAAAGTATATGATCATATTGATTGAGATTTTATTATTGGTATGTTGAATTTCTTTGGGTTTGGTTGATGTTGTGTTGGTACGATTAATACCTTGTTTACATGTGCGTCTAATTTTGTTTCAATTAATAATGTGTTACCCCTTGCACCCATATCCATAGGTATACTAGAAAAAGGTGTGCTTTGACCCCTTAATCTATTTTTTAATGGCTGATGCTCTTGGATATGTACTAGAAATAACTTATCTTCAAAGATAGCTTATAGGTATTTCTCTACCGAGGGGGAGAATATTGTTACCAATTATTTTGTAGATGACTTTATTTTGTTATTCTTTCCTTATTAGGAGTTTATCTCTAAGGCCAAGGATTGACTTGTAGTGTTTGTTTAAGCTTCCAGGGAAATTTTTAGTGATCACAAGATGGACTATAAGATATTTGGTCTCTAGGATCAACCTACATGGTTGTCAGCTTTGTAGAATTTTATCTAGCCATGGGTTATTGTGTGGTATGTTGGTATAACATTTTGCATAGAAGTTACCATGTGGGATTGGTGTATGGGAAGATTGCATTGTAAGTTACCATTTGATAGTGTAAGGATATTTCCTTTATTTTTGAGTTCCTGCCACATCTACTATGTGTCTTGTTGGCTTCCAAGTAGACACAATTTCATTGATTTTAATGGATTTGGTGCTTGTGCTTGTGAGACAAGTATGGTGGGCCTCGTGGTCTTCCTATGATCCCTTAGATGGTCTATACCATGAGCTTGTTTTGATGGATGTGGTGACCCAAGGTGACATTTTGGTTACTAAATGGGTTGTAATATGTTTGGGGGGCTCATCCCATTAACAAGCTTCTATGTGACACAAATTGATTTTAGCCTCACATATTGGAAAGTAGGGGGTTAATATAGCTTATGTAATGTCATTTTTACTCCTAATTATTTCCATAATTTAGGATCCTTCATCTTTAGGAGTATTTGGGTAGCTTGAAGGATGGTGGCATGTTTGATTCATTCGTATTGGTTAAGTAGTAGATAAGATTGGGATTTGGCTAGGAGGACAACTTGGAGCTGGAAGTACGAGGGTACTTACATGTAAAACCTC
Organism: Pinus albicaulis; assembly: GCA_034641835.2. Lineage (NCBI taxonomy): Eukaryota > Viridiplantae > Streptophyta > Pinopsida > Pinales > Pinaceae > Pinus > Pinus albicaulis. Next base: position 1,150,964,364 of record CM076575.1, on the reverse strand, counting down.
CCTCATTTTAGGAAAGGATGATTAGAAAAAAGTGTTAGGGTCCTACCCAACCCCTTATTTAGATACCTTATTAATGTATAGGGCCATCTTCCTCGAATAAGCCCCATTAATTAGTTAGTTAGTTGCCATTCATTGTTAAAGAAAGGTCCTTTTTATCAATGAGAAAATCAGTTGATCGAACCACATTATAAGGGGCACATAAGTAGTTAACACTCGTATGGATAACCATATAGAGAGTAGAATGCTATGCAACGTTTTGTTAAAAAATATTATTGAATTTGGAGGATTTCTCTTGGAAGTTATCCCCTTGAAGAGGCAACCAAACATTATTTATTTTTCATGATCAAAGAGATCATTCTTAGAGTTTACCTCTTTTTTATCTTGTGTTATTACGTCTTGCACTATATTTTATGTGAATTACACTACAAAAATAATATGTTCTTTTAAAGAGATATTTAGGATTCCAATTCTCATTCTTGGAAGACATCCCATTTAGTGGCCACGGAGTTTATATTATCTTTTGTATATTGGCCTATCTTGATAGAGATTATTGGGCTCTTACCCTAAAAGGATATTATTAAGATGAATATTGATATGATTGGTCCCTTTTGGTGAGATAAGGAGTGAAGTATTGGATGTCCCTTGACTTAGTATGATTCTTATAATCTTTACTAATTCTACGCCAATGGCATGAATTAGGTCCCATTCTTAATGTCAGGTGGATTTATTCAGACATGGAGAATGAAATCCGAGTTTCTCTTGGTTGGTCATTTAATAAGGCCTCCCCTCCAAAGTACAACTGGAAAAAAATGGTTTTTTGGATGGTCTTTTCCTCTCTTGCTTGAAGTCAAAATCAGTGAAGCACATCTTCTGGGAATGCTCTATTGTGAGATCATGTTGGGCTCAGGTTCAATCTTAGTTGGAAAACATCCTTCAAGGCATTTGCATTGGTAAAAAAATTTGTTGGGTGATTCCAGATTGGTGATTCAAGATTCCTTGGTTGGTATTTGGCATTAATTGAGAGTTTCTATGTTGTGTAGCCTTTGGAAACTTTGTTGCAAATTTGATTTTGATAATGAAGTTAGCTCCGAGTTAGATTTTTGTTAATTATGGTCGAATGAGGTATAGTATAGAGATGCTAAATTCTTAAACGTAACCACTTATTTTGATTTCATAGCCATTTTAGTATCCCTATGGAAGAGGATATGATGTTCATTATATATACTTTTTTGTGTTTTCAAGTATATATATATATATATTTTTTTTTTTTTTTTTTTTTGAAGGGTTTTACTTGTAATGATTTTGATTGTTAAGGTTGTGGTTACAAACAAATTTCAACTTTAGTGTTGAAAAGAAAAATGAGTGATGAGTACCTTTTTTATTATTTAAAGATTGATTTAAAAGTTTTTGTTAATAGTAGTTTTATTCATAAAAACTAAGGTTACAAATTAAAAACTAAAGTTACAAATAAATTGCAATTTTAACCAAGATAATAAAAAAAAATAAGCACCCTTTTTATTTAAAAATTGATTTTAGAATTTTTGTTTACAATATTTCTAATCATTAAAATTATACCTACAAACAAATTACAATTTTAATTAAAAAAAATAAAAAATAAACACTGCCATTTTTTAAAATAAAATAAAAACAACCATTAAATATAATTAAAAAATTGTTATAACTAAATGTTGTTATTTTAACCCCGTAAATTTAACGTTTTACTATTTTCTTACAATAATGAGATTATCTTTATTTTAGTCTGTCAAGTACATTTCATGTACGTCACCCTTGCTGTATTGCACCTTTCGTTCGACCACGGGTTCTTTGCAACATTGATTAACATTGACATTAAAAAATATGGATAACACTCATTGTATGCACATGACAATTATATATAAATATAATAATAATAATATCAAGAAATTGGTTGCCATAGACCTTCACAAATAGGATGACACTCATCGTATGACACATGACAATGATATATATAATAATATCGGTAAATTGTATTTATGTATGATGGCACCGGCTACCACCTCCGAGAGTATAACGTATGATAGACCAATAAATTCTATATAGCTTTGGAATTGAGTCTTAAATGGAGGTTGTATGAAAAGAGTTTTAATACTCGTTTAGCCCTCACACTACAGCACTTCAAAATTTAACTTTATTCAGATATTTTTGGAGTGAAGTTATCCATGAACAAAGGATGGGGTTTTGTTGCGTTGGACAATTTAGATATCTAATGATACCAAAGTTAATATGTAAATTATCATAATGGAGTTTGAATTATATATAGATATATAATTTTATGATATGGGATTTTTTAAAATATTTTTGAATATATAAATTAATTAATATTATTAAAAAATAGAAGGTTTATTTTATATAAATTTAATAACTCAAAATTATTATTTATTAATAAGTAAATTTTAAATAAAATTCATAAAAAAATATATTAAGAGAAAAGCAAAAGTATAAAATGTTAATTATTTTCATAACATAAATATAAGATATCATTATTAATATTAATACTAAAAATAGGAAAATAAAAATGATTCTATCACAATTTACTAAATTATAAATTAAGAACTTATTCAAAGTCTCTAGGTTGCTAAGGCTTTATTTAACTAGAGCATTTTATAGATATAGATAATAGTTGGATATGTCATACTTTGACATATATCCATATGAGAAGACAAAAAAAGCTACTAGTGCTTTAAGCAAAAAACCAATAAGTCATAACAACTATTCAAGTGAATCTCCAAGCATCTTAGCTAGCTGGCCAATACCCTCATTCAAGGAGAAGAAGATGTTGGATCTCTTTGCTAGACTGGTCAACTTGCTATCAACACTATTACTTTTTTCCTCCAACTCTATTAATGTGATAGAATTCTCCTTGAGTCCTCTTGTACCTCCCTATGTCACATGCAATATTCAAATGACATTTAACCTCTCTTTTAATCTGATAGAATTCACTTTGAGTCCTTTTGTACCTTCCTATGTCACATGCAATATTCAAATGACATTTAATCTTATATAAATGTTCAACCATGATTAATGAAGTGACTAGAATGGATGCAATGTGCTATATATAGTGAAAATTGCAACCCATTTTAGTATGAATTGACATCATATCAAATTAGGGAACACCAAATTTTAAACACCCTCTTTCAAAAAAAAAAATATTAATAATAATAAAAAATTTAAAATAAAAAATTTAATTTAATTTAATTTTATGATTTTTAAAAAATTTTAAATAGGTTTACCCACCTTTTAATTCATAGAGTTGACCTAATTAGAAAACTTTAAAAATAAAAAATGAAAATAGGACAAACTGGTTCGTTGTTAGAAGATGATGGAAACTATGGGGAGTGGAGTGGAAGTGCGGAGGTTAAGGGAGGTGCAACACCTGCCCAAAAATTGCTGGCCCCTTCGTAATAAAGTGTCCATTCCGAAAATAACACATCAGTCAATCTCAGTAACTTTGTTTTTGCTCTTAATTTTACTTAACCTGTACAAAATATCGGTGGGTGGGGGTCGCGAGTGGCGCTTATGGTTCGTTTCACGTCTTGTCCACCTCACTTTCAAAGGCATCATCGGCACGTGGGATGTCTTTGTGACGTGACCCATTTCCTAATCAGATGCTCCCTTCTCAGTGATGGCAGGGAATGCCCGGAGGGCAAGAGCACGTCAGTTGGGGACCTATCTTAACTAAACACACTTTGGAAATTAAACAGCGATTGCTGCCTGCCCGCCTGTTTCTCAATCCCTCAAATCTTCTGCTTTAAGCTTGCTTGCTTGCTTTGGGTTTTTCTGGTCCGATTGACATGACTGGCCTGGTTCGATTGGGGTCATGTTTCAGTTTTAGCTGCAGTTGGAACATATGAAAGAGGGTTGTTTGTTGGTTGGTTTCGAGAATTCAAGCCGGGCGATGCAAAACAATGTTCAAGACAGGGGCTACGAAGAAACCATCGTGGGATTGGGCGTGGGCTTACCCTAGAGTCAAGGGATTCAGTCCCCCGGAGCGCTGGGGTCACTCTTCTTGCCATTACCATGGCTTCCTTTACGTCTTTGGGGTATGTAATATTCCTGGTTCTCTCCTCCCTTTACGTCTTCGGGGTATGTAATTTTCCTGGTTCTTGTTTATTTAATGTTGGTTAATCTTGCTCAGATGTGTGTAATATGTATGCCATTGACTGACTGTGCAGGGGTGTTGCGGGGGATTGCACTTCGGCGAGGTGGTGGCGCTGGATTTGAAAACCTTGAAATGGAGATCGCTTCAGACAAGTGGAGAGCAGCCAGGCAGCCGAGATAGCCACAGTGCTGTCACCGTCGGTGAAAGAATGGTTATATTCGGAGGAACCAATGGGTCCAAGAAAATAAACGAGCTCCACGTTCTTGATTTGCAGAGCGGGGAATGGACGCAGCCGGCCGTGGAAGGAATTCCGCCGAGTGCCCGCGAGAGCCACAGCGCGACGCTGGTCGGCGACAGCAAGATGGTGATATTTGGCGGTAGTGGGGAGGGGAAGGGGAATTATTTGAATGACGTGCATGTTCTGGATGTGAAGGCCATGAAATGGGTTTCTCCCGAGGTCAGAGGAGATCAAATGCCTGCGAAGCGAGACAGTCACACCGCTGTTCCTGTGGGAAACAAGCTTGTTGTCTATGGAGGTGATTGCGGAGATCATTATATGGGAGACGTCGATATATTGGACCTCTTTACTTTCACCTGGTCAAGGGTAAGCGGCCTCAGCTTCATTCACTCAACTTTTGCAAGTAGGTTGGTTACTCGCGATGGCTAAAATGCGTTTTCGGTAACCAGATGGTGGTCCAAGGTTCGAACTCGCCGGGCGTACGAGCTGGGCATGCGAGTGTGAGCATTGGTAGTAAGGTAAGATGCGGCAGAGACAATTCATTGGAAGTTCAGGCTTTCTGTTATGCTTTTCGCAAGCTCCTGTGCAATAATTTAAGTGCTTTGCAGGTTTACATAATTGGCGGTGTGGGAGATCGGGAGTATTACAATGACGTATGGATGTTAGATATTAATGGTTGCACATGGATACAGCTGGAAGTTTCAGGCCCGGAGCCGCAAGGTCGATTCTCTCATACTGCGGTTCTGGCTGAAGGCGTTATTGCGATATACGGCGGGTATCTGGGCAAAACCTTTCTTAGTGGGAGTTTTTTTATTTTGGAATTTGGCGACGGAATATGGGGTTAGGATGTTATTATTTTTTATATTTAAAATGTGTTTTTAATGTAGTTTCTTGAAAAAAACTTTATAGTTTATAGTTTTTCTTAGTGGGAGTTTTTATTTTGGAATTTGGCCACGGAATATGGGGTTAGGATGTTATTATTTTTTATATTTAAAATGTGTTTTTAATGTAGTTTCTTGAAAAAAACTTTATAGTTTTTCTTAGTGGGAGTTTTTATTTTGGAGTTTGGCGACGGAATATGGGGTTAGGATGTTATTATTTTTTATATTTAAAATGTGTTTTTAATTGGTTTTTATTTTGGAATTTGACCGAATATGGGGTTAGGAAACATTTGAGGTATTTTTTGACTCTATATATATATATATATATTCTCAGCACCCTAAAAAACCCCAAGGGCACTTTGATTGTGCAAAGTGACCCATCAAACCTCTGTTTCCAATGAATTCCCGCTGGATTTTAGAGAAATTAAACTGGAAAAATGCACCAAAAAAACCTTCAAAAAGTTGCACTAAAGACCACTGGGTTTAAATCCTGTTTTTTTTTATAGTTAGAATGAATTCAGCACTATAAAAAATCAGTAGATACCCAATATATTGAAACTTGACAGCTGTATTTCAAATTTCCAAAAAATTAAGCTATTTAAATGATATTATTTAAAATATATTTTTAATATATAGATAAATTTAACAATCCACAAATACTCCATAAACACTAAAATTGTGCAATATGAATAACTCAAACTTATAATTTCAATAATTTTTTATTAAACTTCTAATAAAGTTATAACAAAATATAACCCACACCCATAACAGTTAAAATACTTTATTACAAAATATAACCGACAATGCCCCCATAACAGTTAGAATACAGCTTGGCTTCTTGGTGTTGACTAGTAAACCATTAATTTCTAACTATGTTTAACAGTTAGAATACAGGATGGCTTCTTGGTGTTGACTAGTAAACCATTAATTTCTAACTATGTTTACGAGGCTAGAGGCCTACTATTAATGAGTAGAGATGTATATGCCTACAACTAAATAATATACATATATGGGCCTGGCCGGATATTGGTTGCCGTTAATTTCTCCTCTCGTGACTCGTGAGATTGGCATGATGCAGGTGCGGGGAGGACGAGCGTCCACTGAATGATATCATTTTCTTGCAGTTAGGGCGCGATTTTTTTGAAGAGGAGTACAGTAAAAAGATCCCCAGCACCGTCAAAATGTCGCTAGAGAAGGGTTCCGTTCCCGTGATGATATCAAATGACGTAAGTATTTGACATTGCTGCCTAGATTGCGGTTATAACGTGCATGTCCTGACGAATGTCAATCCAATCATGCCCAGGTGAAGGAACAGTTGAGTGAAAATGAAAATTATGGTGGACTTCATGAGGATGCTGAAACGGATTCGGAGCCATGTTCGTTTGTGCAGAGTCCTCATCAATCAAAGCGGCTAAAGAAGGTGCATTTGAAAAGTAGAGTAGAAGTAGAAGGAGATCAAGCGGAACAACAGTCTTCGCCTTCGGAACAGTCTGAGCAGGATTCTGGAGTTGGAAACAGGACGTGCGGGGTTCGAGTCTGTCGGCAGCAACAGGCATCTCAGCAAATCTCAGCTGGGCAGAACCGCGTAATCTCAGCGGGTTCCCATCTCCAACAACATTTCGTGCGGTTGCCACCAGCTGTGCAGCTGCTGCACGTACGCGTCCCACAACAAGGAATCTCGTCACCTCCATCACTGCAGTCCCTTCTAACAGCTCACAGTCACAATTCAAGACGTCCAGAGGTCGAATCCGTCGCCGTCGCTAACCTGGTAAAATAAATGCTGAGCTAGTGGGCCTTTACCAAGATGCTTTAGTGTATATACTTTCCGGTTACGTGCCCTGAAATTTATGATTGCTGTGCAGGTAGGAGCGGAGGTGCGCGGTGTAGTAGATGCAGCGTTCGATTCCGGGTACCTCATGACAGCTCAAGTTAACGGCCGTCTTTTTCGAGGACTCCTTTTCAGTCCTGTAAGCATTTATCCGTAATGAACTGGTCTCATATTTTTTACTTTCAACTTCTTTTCACAGCCTCATGAAATAATTCAATGTCTGTAGACAGCCTCCGGGAATTGTTCTGCGGGAGCCGAGCCTGCAGGATTCAAGCAACATTAGTGCAAACTCAGGGATCATTATGGGGCGTCCAGTTTCGCGGGCTGTACCAATACAACCAAATCTGAGCTACGCGGGATTTGTCGACTCGTCGGTGGCTCCACAACTGCATGTTGGGAAAGTAGTTCATCCCGCCACCCTGGTCCAAACGGTCCCCATAGTTCCTCCAGCTGCACCGCACGTCAGAGGAGCGGAAGTTGGTCCAAATATAGCGGTCAAGGCTACTGCTTTTCAGGATGCCCGGCCAATTTTTGGCGGTGTTTTTGGCGCTTCTCATCTATCTAATTTTGGAAGCACGAGGCGGAACGCGGATGACGCTTATCCACAAAAGGCGGAACTAGAAGCGGGGCTCCCACTACCGTTACCAGGTAATTATCAGACCGTTATGTCCGGACAATGTCGCTGGGTTTGGCAACCTCTGTATACAGGTTGTCCACCAGCACCTCCAGTTCAACCTCTAGTGGGCAACGATTGCAGAATACCGCTGGCAGGTGGGGGCAACGTCCAAATTGAGACACCGGCATCCGAAAACGGAGCAACGCTTTCCGATCTTCAAGGAATCACGCTACGCATCGGGGGCCCTGGGCAGCTCGGAACCCAAAGACAGTGAGAGTCCTCAAATTACTCAATTACAGGGCAAGTGGATTGTGATGATTATATGAAAATCTTTAGTCAACCCTCGTTAATAAAATAAAGGTCTTTGAACTATGCGTCCCAAATTGTAAAATATCTTCTCTATATGAATTCTTAATTGATTTATAAATTGTTTTTTTATTTTTAATTATGATGTAAATATATATATATATATTTTTAATTATGATTTACAATTATTAAACTCAGATACAGCTGCTAAGAGTGGACCTCTTCTCTCTGTTAATATCTTAGAGATGCGCCTCTGTATTGTAATTTTTTTTCAAATTTATCGACAGTGTCTCTATCATGACTTTTGCTTTATATAATGGGCAATGTCATCACTTTAAGTCGTGTCAGCCGGATTTATTTATTCTGTGGTTTATTTAACCAATTTTTAAGCATATTAAGCGAGGGTGTTTAAAGTTTTTAAAAAAATAATAATTTTATTTTTTTATAAATTATAATTTAATTATATATATTTTTATTGATAGAATTCTATTTCAAATATTTTAAACACTTTTTATTTTTTCTTTTTATTTCTAAATATTATTTTCATAAAAAAATGAAATAATTTAAATATATTTTATAAAAAATATTTTGATTAAATTTATCAAATGTGTGTTTACTGAATTTAAATTACATGGAAAAAATTATAAATATAAACTTATTTATTATTTTTATTCTACTTTGAAATTTAATTATATTTTAGTAAATTTATTAGTTTTTCTTCACTAAATTTCAGCTAATCATATTAAAAAAAAATCAAAAGTTTAATTATTATTATTATTTTAAATATAATGATTACATTACTACTTATTTTCAACTTATTAATTATTACTTCAATTACAAATAATTATCATTTTCAACGTAATTAATAAATATTTGGTTAATGAACACAACATGGTATAATCTTATCTTTATGTTGAAATTATATAAATGTTATAATAATCATCTCCCTTAAAATTATGTAAATGTTATCATAATCCTATCGTTATGTTGAAATTATATAAATGTTATAATAATCATCTCTTTATGTTAAAGGCATGTTTTAAAGAATAACATTCCAAGTTGTGCTCACATGTCATCCTAAATAACTTTATTTGATCTATTGGTTATGTTCAAATCTCAATATCCTTGCAACTTTTCTATACTCAACAACTAATTATTTATCCTATTCTAATTTTGGTCCCTCTTCCTTGTCACTACATCTCTTAGATCCTTATTCCTCTTAACTATTATCTTTGTGCTAGTTTTATATTTCATCTATGTTATAACCACTTGTTTTTTTATCTTCATTACTTCAATTTGTTATTTACTAAAGATGAAAAAGTAATTAGTTTGATGCATGATGAAGAGATTGTGTTACACATTTAGCTGGCTTTACCTAATCAATGCACTAGGAAGTTTTGTGTTTCAAAAGTTCTATGTATAATGGTTGATTGCACTGTAAGGGAATGGAACATTTTTTCATTGCTATTAGGGTCCTAAACTCTCTAATGCTCCAAGTAGAATGATTACTATGTAATGTAATGTATGGAGGCCATGGCCTATGTAGTAGTGCAAGCACAATTATTTAAGAAGGCTTACTAGAGGATTTTATCCACTAAAAATTTATATCTAGAATGTTCTTAGGAGATAGAAAGTACAATATAAAGATGTGGAAGCATTGTAAAAGTTGTTTTAGAAATCATTTGTAATATGAGCTCTACTCTATTGAAGGTTGTTCCCTCAAACAAGCAAGTGATCATTGCTTCCATATAAATAAAGGTGTAATATTATGGTTCATATTGTCCATTGTGTTTGAAATTTATCTCTTTTTGCAATACATGTAATTTATGCTATGGATATTTATATTTGACACATCACAAATCTGGGTTGTCTAAGGAATGGGACTAAATATTGACAACAAAAAACGTCACAAATGCATGAAATAAATAATGTAGAGAAGAAAATAATATTAAAAGAGCTTAATTATTTTCATTATATGGTAAAAGGTGTCATCATGGATTTTACAATGGTGAATTCCCATATTTATATTATTTACAAGTGACTTTTCATAGAGAGTGATGCACTTTCGTTATATTTCAAATACCACAGGTTACAAAAAACCATGGGTGAATACCCTAAATTACTATGATAAAAACTAATGAATCATTCCATATGGTAAAATTGAATTATACAACTCGATTTTTATTTTATTTTCTTCCACTTTTCAAATACCGTGGGTGAATGGTTTACCAAAACCATGGGCTGGTAAACCACCAATAGTAGAGAGTAATTATTAACTATGGTGATTCACCAACGTCCACCTAGATCAATACTCCCCCATAGGAAGCAATGGTCTCCATTGTGCCCAGTTCTTTCATCAGATGGGGAAAATTTTGTTGATTTTGGCTGCTGGTGATTACTTGCCTTGATGAAGACACTGCCCTGCTTTGACAATTTGGTAGAGTCCTACGCATAAATGGAAGATATCCTTCATATTTGTGTCCATGATTCAGTAAAATGTAGCCTAAAACTTGTTTGGAACTCGATGTTGGTTGTGTTGTTGTTTGTATTTGACGTTGGATTTTTGCATGGAAGGGATTTTTGGTGAAGATGCAATTAGAAAGAGTGACATCCATGGGAGCTGCTACCTGGAACCCCAAACACATGTGAAAATAGTTATGACCAATAGAATTGTGAAGAGATTTGTTGTATCTATGTTGAGCATATAGAATATTGTCATCCCATATATATGGATGTTTTACCTAGAAGTGTATAGACACCCTTCTAGGTGAGGTGAATATGTCTCTAGACCCTTCTACAAGTTTTTCCACTTATTGGTGTTTTGTAGAAAGAGATTTTGCTGAAGTTGTGGTGGTTGTTATGATTTGTTCACCTTATGACTGAACCATGGAGATAACAAACTTGGAAGTATGAGATATTAATTCTTGGCATTGTTTTGCCAAGATTAATGAATTTATCATAGTTAGAACTAACTTTAGTATCATGTATTGTTGATTTCCAAGAGTAGCAATGACATTATGGGGTCGAGACTCATAAACAACATATTGTTTCCATATATAATTTTTTCCTAGAAGAACATCACAAAATTCTAGTGGGGCAACATCACACAATACCTCACCTTTTAAGGGATTGATGTTCTAGGATGAACGGCATTGTTGGCCACATGTCTTGTCCATGGCTCAATCAACCAATGGTGTATGGTTGGGGGTGTGGAACTCTTGAAAACTTCAATCTCTTGATGACCTCGGTTGAGGCTTGGTTATTTTTTTGGATCCCAATGTCAATAGTGAAACATAGTGCAATCCCCTTCACCCATATTTGTGACTGGAAGAAGCACCCCCCCTCCCCAAGAACCTTTGACTCTTCTAGTTGCGATCATAGCATTAGGTTCTGCATTGATAATCAACTTTACTTTATCCTATTCTGAATTAGAGTCTAATATTGATTCTATTTTTTCTCTTTAAGCTTATCCAACAATGATTGTTTCAAGCAAGCGTAGAATAGACGTTCATGGGGTGTATTGTTAGGCACTTTGTGATGTGAAGGTCACCGGTTCAAAACTCTATGGGTAAAAATCCAACCATGTTAGGGGTAGGTGTGGCCTAGGTCGGGCATGATCCTCAGGTGATTTTGATGGCTCAAATGTCATTGAGTCATGATTTCTCAAGCCAAAGGTTAATTGTGCAGTCATCTCGGTATTCATACAACTTAGCAAACAAAAAAAAATAATGATTGTTTTAAGTTGGTTCTCCTTGCTTTGTTCCTTATCTTGTGAGTTATAACCTCCTTTTATAGGCTTTTGTTTCAATGGATTTGTAGCAAAAACTCTTTCTTATTCCTTTGCTTTAATTTCTACTCTAGTTTGACAAGATATCGATAAGTAACTCCTAATGAGGATGTTTCTAGGAAATCCATATTTGTTTGGATGTAACTATGTAGGTGACTATGGTACTTAAAACCAAGTTCCAGTCGAAGTCTCTGATACTCATCTTTGACTGCAAGGTATGGAAATTACTGTTGTACTCCAACATTGTTTTTCCTCTCTCTTGTCACATAGTTGACCATCTCATGTACTAGGCATCACAATTACCTATAAGGTAGAATTCATTCTTGAGGGTATCAAAAAAAGTAACTTAAGTGGGCCCTGCATTGAACATCATAGACTCAATTTCACTATTTCTCTCCCAGTAACCTTCCCACCAATATTTGACACGGGGAAGGGCTTTTAAGAGTGTAAAGGTGATCTTCTCATTATCGATTTTTTTTTTGATAGAGTAGTAGCCCTCTAACATATTTAACAAAGTACAACCCAAAGTCGCTGTATCTATTTTACCTTCAAAAAAGGGGATATCAAAGCTAAATTGTACCTTGAATGGTGTTGCACCTCCGAAATTGTCACTTGTTGAAGTTTCTTGTTGTAGTGGCTACAACCACCCTCCAAAAATTTTCCATTGCTTAGATTTTTGATCTAGTTGATCAATAAAATGCTCAAAATACAAAGTGCTCGAAACAACTCAAAACCAGTGCCAAAACAAATATCTCATCGCCCTAAATCCAACACAACTTATTTCACTCAAAACTGATATCGTGTTCTGGTCGATTTGACAAACAATTAAAATTTTAAGAATTTTGTTGCAAGGATTCTCAATGAGCACTTCGTATGCTGACTCGGCAATCCCTGGACAAGGTATGTGTATTTGTATAAGCCAACAGGATGAGGACAAGTGGCACTTGATGACTAGTTTGAATTGGTGTAATTATATTGGTTCAAGTTGTTTTCGTGTGGACCAATTAGGAGGAGCCACGTGGGCCAATCCCTAGTAACCACGTGGCCTCCTAATGGCCTTGTAAAATTTTGGTGGGAGGGTAAACTGCCTCCACAAAATTCGAACGCACGACCAACAAACTAGCAGAAAAGCCCCCCCACCGGCCCACCTAACATGTTCCTTGTTAAACATAGTGGTTGATTTGTATTTAATTTTGAGTGATTATGGTGTTGGGGGTCGAGGTGCGAGGTTAACTCCCGACCCCATACCAAAGTTATATCATACCACGACACTTTAGACCGGAGTCACCGCCTACCAAATTGGCAGCTAACAGGATTTTCGGGAGGTATGTCACATGGAAATAATATGGTTGCAGTGAAGTGTTATGGTTAGATTCATCAGGGAATGGAACCACCATTGGGTGGGGTTTCACACATCAAACCACCAGTCGAACTGGAAGACAACAACATGTGAACAGTTATGAGAACGCACAGTTAATTTTAATGTTGGTGGAAACCACGGGACTAACCACAATGTTGAACCATAGTTGTAATATGAAGCTTGGTTAAAAGATATGACATGCAAATTTAAACCTTACCACCAGTGGGTGTTAACCCAACTAGTGTCGAACTATATTTTGAAGAGTTGGGTCAAGAAATCGGCTGGTAGTTCAAACAACCCTGATCCGATGGTGCCCATTGCGCCACTTGGCACATTTTTATTGGTTCATGGGAGACATAGGAAATTTAATGAAGTGACAAATTTCACTCGAACCAGCGCAAATCTCGCCAGTGCTGGGCGAATTTGTAGCTCCATGTGGCCGCAAAATTCGAAATTTGTAGAAAAATTAGCAGGTGGGTGTGAATTGGAGGACAATTAGTAGGAAAACTTCTCTGTAGCATAACTCAGTCAATTTTCGACCTTTTTGAGTGTAGAAAGAGCCCAAATAGGGGTTTTTGACTGTCTTGGAGCCATTGAAGACATTTTTTTTGAATTCGGAGCACTGTTACTTGATGTAAACACATATTTTTGAGCATAACGAAAGAGGCCCAACATTGGAAGCTGGACCAGGAGATGTAGTCCAGGGGTGAACTCCATCATTTGATGTCTTGTGTATGCTATTATGGTACTGCTGTCTTCATTATTTTCTAAAAATTGAGTTTTAAAAGCATGTTTATGTGTTAATGTAAATGACATAATTGGCTAAAAACCCTAAACATTTCACTTGCAATTTTCACCATAAACTCTCAAGTTTACATATACAAATCAATGTGTTATCATAGCTTAGGTTCTTCGGTTGTTTTGATGATTTAATATTGTTGCAAGTTTTTTTGATGCTTATAAGGTTGACGCTCAAAAGAGGAGAAGGAGAGCTTGTGGTAGCAAATCCTCAAGTTAGGTCAAGGAGAGCACATTTGCCACAATCTCCACCACAAGTTTCACCTCAAGTTTTACCAAAATCTTCACCAGTCATGGCACATGAAGGAGAGCCTGAAAATATGTGAAAGGATGAGAATGATTTTAGAAATACATTCGTTTACATGACACAAATGGTGAAATTTCTCTATGAAGAGAGGAATACAAGGTTTTAAGGTGAGAGCTCCAATCCTCCAAAGGGAGATGGAGATAAACCTCCAAAAGGAGATGGAGGAGATAGGGACAAGCCTCCAAAGGGAACATAGGGAATGGTGACAAAACACCTTTAATCCCACCTTTCTCTTCACCTCCATCTTCACCATAATCCTCTTCTACATCAACCCCTTCACAAACACCTCCACATTCTCATAAGGGACATGGTAAAACTACACTTTTGAAACTTAACATAAAGTTTGAATTGCCTATGTATAATGGAGAGGTAAATTATGAGAAAGTATATAATTGGGTTCATTAGCTTGAAGTGTACTGCAGGATACGAAGGATCAAGGATGATGAGACCAATATTTAACTTGCTTCATTAAGGTTGGAAATTGCATCACTTATTTGTTGGGAAGCCAAAGCTCAAGAGGACATAAAGAAACATGGTAAGGTTTTATCCTCTTGGAATGATTTTGTTGTTTCATTAAGAAATCAATTTTATCCTTTAGCATACATGCAGAAAGCTATCATGGATTGGAAAAAACTTTAGGCAATTAAAGGGTCAAAGTGTGGAAAGTTATACCCAAGATTTTAGAAGGAGAGCATTGATATTGGGTGTAGATTTATCCTTTCAAGACACTTTACAAAAATACATTGGAGTTTTACATAGCTACTTGAGACACATTATTCTCATGTTTAACCCTACAAGTTTAGATGAGGATTGTGTACATGACAAACATCTAGAAGCAAGAGGGAAACATGTTTCTAATGAAACAAGTGAGAATACATTTGAGCCTGGAGACAAAGGAAAGGGTAAGTTCAAAGGAAAAGGAAAGAAGAATGCTACCATCAAGATGGAGAAATAAAAACTCACATGAAAACATTGTTCCAAAGAGGGCCATGATGAAGATCATTAATGGAAACTTCATCCTGCGATGAGGCCCAAAACAAGGAGAAAGAAAAGGCAACTACACATACACAACATGATTTAGGATCATATTTCGGGGATGAAACAAATATCACAACCATGGGATTGAAAGGTAACGACATTGAAAGTACTAGTTATTCAAGTTGTCTCAGTGAAACTCAAGATGAAAAAACAAGAATAGAGCTTTTCCACATTAGAGTTGTTTCAAAACATACCAAGATAGATACATTGTTTGATATTAGTTCACAAGAAAATATTATCTCATAATACATTGTCAAGAAGTTGAATTTGGAAACCATTCCTCATCCTAAACCTTATTCTTTAGGTTGAGTATGTGAGAATGAAAAATTGCAGGTGATAAGGAAATGCATACTTAGACTTGCAATCACTGCAAAATTTCTTGATGTGGTTGAACTTGATGTAGTTCCACTTCATATATGTAGTATTGTTTTGAGAAGCCCGTATCTAAATGACATGAGGGAAATTTTTCATCGCCATGAGAACACATATCATTTGTTGAAGAATGGGATTGAGTACATTGTTAGAGCGCATAGCAAGAAATTGAGTTTATCTCTTGTAAATGTTGGACAAATGAAAAGGATTGTTAATGCTAATCAGAATTTTGCATTGTTAATGTTTAAGCATAAAGATGTTGAGGCATCCAAAGCCTTTCAAGGATATGAATCAAGTTTGAAATATGATTTCATTGAGGTGTGTAATTCGTGTGATAATATGTTTCAGGAATCTAACATGTTTCCTCCTAAAAGAGGTAAGCAACATGAAGTGAATTTTCAATAGGATGTATCATTGTTGAACATTGGTGTGAACAAGATGCCATTGTTAAAGAATGCAGGGGTCAAAAAGAAAATGAAAAAGTAATTTGACAAAGAGGACATTGGTTCCAAAACATCTTCTCGTTAGAGGAAATTTCAGCCTAAAACTACCCATGAAATTTTCATGTAATTTCCATGTCATAATATGTAAACCAATCAAAATGCTTTAAATTTAAAAGCGGTACATGTAAATATTTCGGAGGGAAAAGAAGAAAAACTGTTTTTTTTTTTTTACTTATCTCCTTATAGGTTTTATCAAATTTAAAGCGTAGACACTTGTTGGATGCAAAATCAAATTCCACATCCAACGAGTACTCATTATGCATACTTTTGAGAAATCCAAACTTGAAAAAAATTGCAGATACATTAAAAAAACGCGTTTCAACACGTTTTTTAATGTATCTGCAAATTTTATCAAGGTGGGTCTTCTCAAAAGTATGCATAATGGGTACTCGTTGGATGTGGAATTTTATTCCGCATCTAATGAGTGTCTAAACATGAAATTTGAGTAAACTGATAAGGAGATAAGCTGAAAATACAATTAAAAAAATTGTTTTCTTCTTTTCCCTCCAAAATTCATCTCTTATTTTATTAATTTTCCTTAGGAGACTACTTTTAGGCTGAAATTTCCTCTAATGTGTGGGTTTCAGAATATTTTGGCTTTTAAGAAGGATGATGCATGGCGATGGAGATCACATTTGGTAAAGAGTCGAGCCAAGTTCAAGGCTAAACACACTAAGCATTGTCATGATGAAAATGTTCAAGGTGAAGTGAATTTGAAATTGCATAAGTTTCCTTTGATTGAAGACAGAGGAAGGAATGTTCATATTCCTTCAAGGGAAATTTTATGTTCTGAAAATCTTGAAAAATTGCAGCAAGATGTCATCTTTGAAAGCAAGACAAGGACTCCAAAATTAGGGAAAGTGATGTAATTTCCTTAAAATTTCAAAGTGAAAAATCCAAGCAAGGCTAAGTGGATTGAGATTGGAAGGGTGATGAAACTTTAACCTCATCTGTTTGTTAACTGAAAGTGATATTTTGGGGTCCAAAAGCTTCGAGTGGGGAGGAATGATCTATTGGATCAATAAAATGCTAAAAATTCAAAGTGCTTGAAACAACTCAAAAATCATGCCAAAATTAAGGTCTCGTCTCCCTAAATCCAACACAACTCGTTTCAATCAAAACTGATATCGTATGCTCCCGATATCGTGTTCTGGTTGACTTGGAAAACAACTAAAATTTTAAGAATTTGGTTGCAGGGATGCCCAATCAACAGTCCGTATGTTGACTAGTAAATGACTGGACAAAGTAAGTGTATTTTTATCAGCCAATGGGATGAGGATAAGTGGTATTTGATGACTAGTTTGAAATGGTGTAATTATATTGGTTCAAGTTGTGTTTGTGTGGACCAATTAGGAGGAGCCACGTGGCATCTTAATGGCCTTGTAAAATTTTGGTGGGAGGTCGCACTACCTCCACAGGATTTGAACACACGACCAACAAACTAGCAGCAAATCCCTCCACTAACTCACCTAACATGTTCCTTTTTAATCTATAGTGGTCGATTTGTATTTAATTTTGAGTGATAATGATGTTGGGGGTCGGGGCACGACATTAACCCATGACCCCAGACCACAGTTATATCATACCACGACAGTTTAGACTGGAGCCACCGCCTATCAAACTGGAAGCTAACTAGAGTTTCAGGAGGTATGTCACATGGAAATGGTTTGGTTGCGATTAAGTGTTATGGTTAGAGTCGGTGAGGAATGGAACCACCATTTGGTGGGGTTCGAAACATCAAACCACTAGTCAAACCGACAGATAACATCATGTGAACAATTATGAGAATGCACAGTTAAGTTTAATGTTGGCGGAAACCACGAGACTAACCACAATGTTGAACCTTAGTTGTAATATGAAGCTTGGGTTGAAATATATGGCACAAAAATTTAAACCTTGCCACATGTGGGTGTTAACCCAACCAATCCCGAACTATAGTTTCAAGAGTCGTGTCAAGAAATTGGAGGGTAGTTCAAACAATCCTGATCCAACGATTCCCATTGCGCCACTTGGCATGTTTTTATCGGTTCATGGGTGACATAGGAAATTTAATGAAGCGAAAAATTGCACCTAAACTATCGCGAATCTTGCCAGCGTAGGGTGGATTTGTCACTCCATGTTGCAGCAAAAGTCAGAATTTTTAGAACAATTAGCAAGTGGGTGCAAAGTGGAGGAAAATTAGCAGGAAAAATTCTTTGGAGCATAACTTAGTTAATTTTTGACTTTTTTGAGTGCATAAAGAGCTCAGTTAGGGGTTTTTGACTGTTCTGAAGCCATTGGAGACTTTTTTTTTTCATTCTGAGCATTGTAAATTGATGTAAACACATCTTTTTGAGCATAATGAAAGAGGCCCAACATTGGGAGTTGGACTAGGAGATGTAGCCCAGGATAGGTGACTCCTTAATCATTTGTTGCCTTGTGTATGTTGTTATGGTATCGATGTCTTCGTTATTTTATGAAAAACCGAGATTTAAAGCATGTTTATGTGTTAATGTAATTGACAGAATTGGATAAAAATACTAAACATTTCACTTGCAATTTTCACCATAAACTTCAAATTTTACATATACAAATCAATTTTGGAGCCTTAACTTTCCTTCATAGGAGCTTACCTTGCACTACTATCATGTATCTATGCTTTTACTATTTTTTATCTTTTAGCATTACTTGTGTTTACTTGCTTTTCTACTTAGCAATTTCTCTAAGTCATAAGTTGATCTCATATATAAGTATTGCGCAATAGTTCTACACTTGCCTCCATAAACTATGCAATTGAGGAAGCCAGTCTTGACCTCGTCGATAAGAATTTTGCAGTCATGACTGGCAGCCCAACCTTGAGCTTGAGAACTGTGTAGTCATGACAGGCACCCCATCTCTAAGCTCAGAAATTGCGTAATCACTTACTAATCTCAGAAACTGCGCAGTGCATCGAACCGAGAGCTTTTAGTTCCCCGGAACTGCACAATTATTTCCGGTGAGGTGCATGGAAAGTTTTCCCATAAAAAAAAAAGCAACCCTAAAATCTAGGGATCTATTTTTGGTAACCTGAAGAAGGAACACTTGTTATTTTTGGAAATTGTCGCCAAGTGTCAATTTTCCCTTGATTTGTGGCATGCACTCATAAACCCTAATTTTTCAAATATATTTAATCAACACCCCTA
Organism: Pinus albicaulis; assembly: GCA_034641835.2. Classification (NCBI taxonomy): domain Eukaryota; kingdom Viridiplantae; phylum Streptophyta; class Pinopsida; order Pinales; family Pinaceae; genus Pinus; species Pinus albicaulis. The sequence continues at coordinate 1,150,945,031 of CM076575.1, read as the reverse complement.
GAGCTCATTCTCACATTTGTTCTTGGAGGTCTAGCATTATTGATGAGATTAAGGAACCTTCAATGTGATCTTCTTATTTTTCTAGGTGATTTTTGCATTTATCACTTTTAGTCACTTTTTCTGTTTCTCTTACATGAGTGTTGTTTTTCTACTTTATTTGCATGCATTCTGGTGTTTTAATATGCTTTGGTCTGTATAAGTGTTGTTTTAATTTTTCATTTTCCTTTCAAAAGTATCGCATATGTTTCTGCATTTTTTCACCGATGGTCGTCGTTGCGGCGACTATCCTCACCGATTTCGTTCACTTCTTGTTTGTTCAGTTCCTGCACTTGTTTTACTTTGTTTCATAAAAAATTAGTTAGATATGCACTCATTCCTTCACCATCTCTCATATATGCTCGTTTTCCACACTTCCCTTGGGCAGATCTGCCTTTCCCTTGGCCAGAACTCACTTTTCCCAACTAGGAATTGTGTAACGTGGAAGATCAAGCTTCAAGATTGGCCTCTGGAACTACACAATGCATAATACAGGATGGTCCCACTACACATTGCGCAGTGCCAGGCCTCAACCAACATCCTTGCCCACTGAGACTGCATAATGCGTAGTCTATCCTAGCTCACTGCCCAAGTTGAATTACACATTACGCAGTATCAAGCCACATGCTTCGACACTGACTACTACTAATGCACAGTCCACAATTTCCCCATCCAGTTAGAACTTCTTCCCATAAAAAATTGTGTAATTATTCCTTTCATTTTTTTGGTGTGGTGCATGAACATGTCGAGAAATTTGTTTTTCTTATAACTGACATTTGGTTGTTGTCAATGTCTTCTCTGTCCCACAGGTACAATAGTTGTTGAGCATATCTCCCACAGTAAATTCCACAATGGAATCAAAGAGAGCTACCTCAAAGGAAACCATTTCAATCAGTACTGGGGAAGAAGTTGAACAAGTTCCGGTTAATATGCTAGTTTACTCAGACACTCAGTGGTTCATAGAGAAGGGATTAAAACTGGCATGGAAGTAGATGAAATATGATTTCACAAAGGACTTTAAGGTGGAACTAGAATACTAGAAGGTGTATCTCAACTTCATGCAGTCAGGTCTTTACAAGGTTACATGTAGGTATTCAACCTGTTAGCACTCCACTAGTTCCCCAAAGGCTAAAAAGGAGACTCATAAATGGAACCACTGATCGCTTTGACCTAGTAGCTAGCCCTATGAGGCTGGGAGGGCTATCTCTATGATATCACAATCAAGGATTGAATGTGATATGAAGGATATTAGGCTAGATATGATAGGCTCAGGTACTTTTTGAGTGTTTTAGGGTTTGATGCTGGATTAGGGATGAAACCAAGTAGCTAGGTCTAAATATCAAAAGGGTTTACACTATAAAACAATGAAATTTAGCTGCAAGGAGGGGTTACTGAGGTGTGACTTACTTGTGCAATGATTTTGGACACCTTGATAGCCTTCAATAACCTATAGGAACTGATTTGATGACACTTGGAGAGAAAACACAACGTGTAAAATAAAACGTAGCGTGTAGCTTAGAAAATGCAACGTGGTTGCTTTTGGTAACTTGGTTAAGGTCTTCTTGGATATTGAAGTGCTGAAATTTCCTTGGTAGGTGAGAGAGAGCTATTATTCAATATAATTAATGAGAAAAATGAATGAGATGGTCCTTTATAGCTTGTAAGAGTCAATTTTCTTCAAAGAGGTAGGGTGGCCCACCTCATAACTTTCAGTTTGATTTTGGAACTATGTAAATTTGAAACTTTACTATGCAGCTTTGGAATTTGAAACTTATTACATAATATGAAACATAAATTACATTTTGAAACCAAACTTCATTGAACAAATTTACCTATTACCACTCCTCCTTTGTCGTATTTATGCATGGAATGGAAAATTTTGGTGAAATTAACCCTAATGGCCTAATGGTGACACTGAGATGAATGAAAACCATGATTATTTTGACTGAAATGATAATGATGATCTTTCAATGATGGTACACTAAACTGAGTGGTGACAAGGACCGACATGTGAAATTTGTTTAAAATGAGTGGAAATAACCTTAGACACACTAGCCAGTAACCAAATTTTATTTGAAGACCTAATGAAATGACAAAAAATTGACTTTGAGAACCTAAAAAGATATTGTAAGAGCATATTTGATCACTGGTGACAAGATGAATAGACTGGCGTTAACATTGGCTCTAGCTGGGGCTGGTATCTCCTTGGAGGTGTCAAGAACGTCGTAGTCCAAGTAGCCTTACCATTGGGCATGGAGTCAAAATAAAAAGACAAGACTTAATACTGAAAACTGACTAAAAAATGAACTGAATTTGAATCTTACCGAACTTAGAAATCAACAAAAGATCAAGGAATATTTATGGCCTTCACTTCGGGCTCCAAGCTCCAGTTTCTCTCCTTCACAACGACACAAAAAAAAAATGATATGTACAATCATGTTAAGAAACTTCAGAAATATGATAAAAAAAGGTAGTGCTTAAGAAGCCTATCATTGAATGGTCTTCCTATGCAATATTCTCCATTCATTTCCTCCAATAAATAAGCATGTTGCCATCTTGAAGCTGAAATTTTGTATGGTCCCTTCCATAAGTTCTCAAATTTACTATGCTTCCCTTTCTCTTCATTTCTAGCATCCCAACAGAGGACCACATCACCAATTTTGAAATCATCTGCCTTTGTCTTGCGGTCTTATACCTTCCTAATTATCTCTTGAAGCTTAGAGGTGTTTTGAAACACCTCATCCTGGGTTTGTTGGAGATGAATCATTTGATTGATCTGGAACTACACATCATTCATTTCACTACCTGCTTCCTGTGATATTTTCATAACTGGTACAGAAAGTGATGTAGGGAACACTGTGTCGACTCCATATATCAATTGGAAAGGAGACATACCTATTGACATCTTTCTACTCACTCTGTCCGCCCATAAGGCATTGATAAGTTTCTTATGCCAGTTTTTCTTGTTCGTCTCCAACATCTTCTTTATAATGTTGACAAAAGATTTGTTTGAAGATTCGGCCAATCCACTTCCTTGCGGATAATATGCGGCCGAGTGACCCAATTTTATGTTATATTTCTCGCAAAACTAAACCATTTTCTTGGGCTTGAAAGAAACTGCATTATCTGTAATTATTTTTTGGGGAAAACCAAATCGAGACAAGATATTAGTTTCCAAAAAATGAATAATAAATAAATCAATAGCTTGCCTAGTTGGGATTGCTTCAATCCATTTGGTGAAGTAGTCGATAGCTTTCAGAATCCACTTATGTTGGGCAGAAGATGCAGGGTGGATTTCTCTAATGAAAGCAAGGCCCCATTGCTGAAATGGCGCTTGCATGGATATGGGCTGCAAATTCATTGGGAGAAGCTTCTTCTTACCTTGAAAAAATTTGCATTCGTGACAACTCATCATGGTTTTATACAAGTCAACAAAAAGAGTGGGCCAATAATAACCTGCCCTCAACACTTTATTCGCCATAGTTTTCCAAAACAAATGACCTCCACAATATCCCTTGTGAAAACCACTCATTACCTCCTTGGATTCAATTTCTACTAGACAATTTAGTAAGACACCTCTCAAGTCTTTCCAATATAAAGCGCTGTCTAAAATGCAGTACTTGGAAGGTTTTAACTTTAATGATCTAACTTTGCTTTTAGAAATATCTGGAGGAGGATTAATATGCTGAAGAACAAAAGTGATGTTAGCATACCAAGGGGATGAGACAAAATTTTTTGATACCTACATGAGTGAGTCATCATCTTCTTCTTTGGAAAAAGTTGAAATCAAATTGATGTCAAGTGCATGTAAATTGGATTCAGCCATCAACTTGGCTAATCTCTGTCCTTTGATTAGCTTTGTAGGCTTGATATCGAGATCATAGTCTAGTATAACTTCTATCCACTTTCCTCTTCTGCCTTATGGATCAGTTTTCATCAGGACATCCTTCATTGTTGCATTAAGAACATAGGCTAGAATGTGTGAGTGAAGGATATACACTCGAAAGTCCTTTAATGCCTTTACCAGGGTGAAGGCTTGCTTCTCAATGATGTTATATCTAAGGGCATCGTATCTAATGGTATGAATGAAGAAAGAAATGGGCTGCTCTGTCTTATCCTTCTTTTTCATCAATACAACAACCAAAGTATGTTCAGAGGAAAATGAAAAGATGATGAAATCAAGGGTATAGTTGGGGCTAATAAAAATAAGAGATGTTATCAAAGAAAACTTAACTGAATTTTTAGCATCCTCTGACCACCTTACCTGGCTGTGATTTTTTAGCATATCGGTCATCTATCGAAGATGCTCAGCGAGTTTTGGGATAAATATTCTCAAGAAATTCATCTTACCATTAAAGGCTTGGATCTCATTCTTGCGACGTGGAAAATCTATTTTCTGAATGGCTTTGATCTAGGAGGGATCAATACAGATACCATCTTTGGATATGATATGGCCAAGAATCTTGCCCTCCTCCACGGAAAAAAGACCCTTTTTGGGATTGAGTGAAATCCAAACTTTCTGTACTTTTGAAATACAACTCTCAAATGATATAAATTCCCATCATCAGAATGGGGGAAAAGAGTGAGATCATCAAATTACACTCCTAGAAAAACATCTTTCTCATTTGCGAAAGCGATGTCCATCACCCGCTGAAAAGTAGCCCCTGCATTCTTGAGCCCAAATGAAATTTTGGCATATTTGAAGGTGCCCCAAGGTGTCGTAAAAGAAAATTTTGTCTTGGTCATCCTTATGCACCAATATTTGATTATATCCTGAATATCCGTCAAGAAGAAACATTCGAGAGGACCCAACCACAATCTGTAGGATATGGTCCATATTAGGAAAGAGATAGTTATCTTTTAAATACACCTTATTCAAGTTTCTGAAATCAATACAAAGACAGATCTCTCCCATTTTCTTTCTCACCGGAACAAGATTTGACATCCATTCTGAAAATCTAATGGGAACAATGATACTAGATTTAAAGATTCTGCTTACCTCTTTCTCTTTTGACGGTAACAATATTGGATTACTTCTTCTCAATTTTTGTCGGAAGGGCTTTTGATCAGGCTTGACTAGAATTGTATGCTGGATGATATTTCTGTCATATAATTTTACGTCTGCATAGTCCCAAGAAAATACATCAGAAAACTCATATAACAAATTTGTGTATTTACCTCTCATCTCTGGAGATAAGGACTTGGACAACTTGACCATTTTGGGATTCTCTGTTGTTCCAATTCACATCTTTGACACCCTTCTCGGTAGGAACCATGGTCGGCTTTCTGGCAACATCCTCTTGATCAAACAACTCTTCCAAAGGTACAAGACCCCCTGGAATGTTATTAACTTTAGGCTATAACACATCAACTTGAGTAGCCTCGATCACTTGATCATCTTTATCATATACCTCATCAATATAAGAATTTTCAAACTCACCTTCCATCCGCAAAAAATTATTCACCTGTTTTTCCTCCCAGAGCACTTGCCAAAACCTCAAGTTGTCAGGGATATTTGGTCGGTGTCTGAAATGAATTTCAAACTTCCTATTACAAAATATTGGAATCTTAAAGTTACTTTCCGTTGTGGCAATTGAATCTGCCATAAGATTCTGACTTCTTGGAATGACCGACAATGTATATTCAGGAAATGTTTTGAGAATGTCAAGTACAACATTTCGATATTCTCTCATCCTTGGATGCTTTTACTAGTATTCCCCTTTTACCTGCTTGATTACAAGCTCAGAGTCTCCATAAACAATGATTCTCTTTGCACCTAAATTTTTCAGAATTTTGAGGCCAGTGATCAATGCCTCGTACTCAGCTTCATTATTGGAGTAATCGAAGGCTAACTTATAGGAACACAATCTCACACTTTTTTGAATTTTACCTGATTAATGAACTGGACTATGGATCCAGATTTTGATGCCCACCCCATATTTTCCTAAGGCATCGTTGAAATCCATGGTCCAAAGACCATTCTCATCATTAGGAAGTTGGATTTGTTTTTTTCTTTTGGGCCACTCTCATCATCTGATTTTTTTCTTCCTTTTGGGCCACTCTTTCAACCCGTTCAGTTCCTTTTTCTGTTTTTTCTGATATTTTCTCTGTAGTACTAGGCTGATTTCCTTGTCCCTCATCCAAAACTGCTCAGACACTATTTGAAAATTCTAGAATTTCCTCAACCTCTATGTTTGGTCAATTTAGTGTCCTAAATTGCTAACATAAATTATCGACCAGGGCTAGTAAACTGATGAAGTGTGGTGCACTATATGTGCTTAAGAAACCTACTCCTTACTTCATTGTTTTGTATTTTATGTTGTTTTTAGGGGTTTTTTTTTCTTTGAGATCTAAGGATGGTTAATTTAGAATTATGAAAAGACTTAAGTGAATCTAAATTAATTTTATAAGGAAGAAAAGGAAGTGTACTAAAACTAATCTAATTTTCATAAAATCAAACCAAAAACTAAAGGCTAGTTTAAGACCTAGTTTAAAAATCAAAGAATCTATCTATTTTGTTTGTTAATCCTAATCCATGGATGTATAAAAGACTAAAATTGAAAATTTCAATGAAAGCAGGAAATGAATCAACTATTGTACCCTCAATTATCTCTCATTCAATTGTAGGTATGACCCTATTGAGATGGAGTTTAGTAACTGTTTGTACTTTAGTTTGCTAAGGTCCTAGAACAGAAAAAAAAGGAATGCAATTGAAAATTACCTAGGATGTATTTAGTTACTCCATTTACCCAATATGTAGAGAGTGACCCCTTTGTGGTAATGTTTTTAAGCAACCATTACATCTGTCTAAGTGTTGTATTGTACAACAACCCTCCCCATTTTTAAATTTTTAGAATAAATTCCATTTAGAAATAGGTCCCCTTTTTTTTATCTTTCTTTCTAGGTAGAAATAAAAGATTTAGAAAAATCCGATCAATTTTTTTAAAAGATTCATTGATAAAAGGACGTATAACATGTTTTTATTTACAAAGTGTGTATAAAAAAATACAACCTTAAAAAAATTTCCGATCCAATGACACACAAAAATTTTAATCATATAAAAAATATTATATAAAGTCTTTATATTTAACAATATTTGATGTGTACAGTAATCGCAAATCGGAAAATCGGAGAAATATTTAAATTCTATTTTAACTTTGTAAAACTCCGATGCGATGGAACTCAATCGCAATCACATTTCGGATAAGCTTTAAAATGTTATGTTTGTTTTGCATACTTTTGATGCGATGCGATTCATCGCAATCGCATTTCGGAGAATTAAAATGTTATATTCATTTGATTGAAAGACTCCGACGCGGCGGACCCCACCTCATCACAATCGGATTATCGAAGAAACTCTTTAACGATTCATTCCATTTGAAAATCCCCGATGCGATATTCACAATCGGAATTCGGCATAAGTCTTACTGTGTTATTTCATTTTCCTTTAAAGGAATCGCGATTCGAATACAACTTAATATTCATATATTATTTATTCATTGCATTCCAAAGATTTAAAAGGTAATATTTTTACACTTATTTCGAAATATGCTAATCTCTGATTGTACATTACCATTAATTCAAAAATCAAACAAATAATAACGATTTGTTTTGTTATTGAATGCATTAATGTGACTCTCTAGAGGGCATTTAAGTTTTAACCACGGATATAATAAATGCAAATCAGCAAATAAATCCTTTTGTATAGCTATTTTGATTATTGCGTTTTCACCTTGGCTGAAAGATTTTCTTTGTTGCAGAACAATAGAACGTCCAATTCTTTCATTCGCAGAACGAGGGAAACATTGCCCGATACTGAAATGTCAAAAAGATCCAGGAAATCAAAAGCCGCCATCGTTGCAAAAGCTCCTATGTTCACTATGCCACCTAAAGAGAAACCAGCAAAGCTTAAGCTGGTTACAGATACCTCATGCCAGGGACTGGGTAAGATGATATGGGAAAATGTATATAACTTGCTTGAAAGGAAAACCCTAAAGTTGTTGAAGCTAAGGCTACAGTTCTTGAAAAAGACGACTCAGAATCTGATTCTAAAAATCTTCTTAGTGCATTAGCAAACTCATTTCTGCACCGAATTGTAGCTCGAGAAAACATATTTCCATATTATGATGTTATTCGGTGGGTAATTGATAATGTGGCTATCAAAGATAGAACCTTTGTTTCAGCTTCTGGAGCAATATCCGGGTCATTCAAACCAGAGGACATTAAAGCGATGTACCACCTTCCAGACCCACAAAAAATTTCTAACAAAGATTTCATCAAGGAATTTGCTGCGAATCATGAAAACCAGTCAGAACCAATTAAAGAATGGAGAAGGGTTCCTGAAAAGCATAGACACGAGGCATCATGTATGTACTAGGTATGTACTTTGTGGAGTCTCTTTTGCCTCCATACTGTTATGCCGCAACAATGATGTGTAGATTGTTTGGGAATGGTAACTCAGCTAGGTTTTCTATACAAATGGTGCCATTAATACATTCTACTATTAATTCCGAGATAATGGATTGGGCTATCATTCTTTCTGATAAGATAGCCAACAAAATTCTTGAGTATAGGAAAGACAGAAATTCAGGAAATACCACTCCTTTTTATTTTTGTGCTTATATCCTAGATGCCCTTTGTTTCAATTCTGAATTCCCCATATTAGGATGGAAATGGACCCCTAAAGATCTTGTTCCTATTCATATATATCACAAGTCCTTATGGAAGGGGCATTTCAAAAGCCATGTTTATAGATGTCACAATTTTCTTATTTCGATTTATCAAACTGTTTTTGGCCGATTCCCTCCTAGGCTTTCCGACAAAGCTAAAATTGATTTGTCCTCAATTTGAGATTGGTTTGGAGAGGAAAATTTCACATATATCAGAGTTTTCGAAAGTATTGTAGAACCACACATTCTTCCTTTGTATGTTCCAGACAAATTGTTAGCACAGGAAATTTCTTATCAGCTGACAGTAGAAGGCATGTCTAGGACTTTGAAGAACATAAAGAAGCTTATGTGGCCTACTTTTCCTTTTAAATGTGGTGAATATGCTCTCAATAATTTTGTTCATGCTGAAAAAGAAGTTGGTAAGCTAACGATCTCGGGGTTTCACTTGATCCCGGGGGAGGTAATAACGGAGTCCTAATTGTTTTTTGTAGATAAAATGTCCCAAGTTTTTGATTTGGCCAAGTCCAAATTTCAGGCCGAAGAAATGAATAAATTTTTGTTATTTAGAAGTCAAAGGTTACTCAAAGTTCCTCTGGATCAGTTGAGAGTTTCTATATAGGAAAATGGATCACAACAGAAGGAAACAGAGAATACATCTGGAAAATAAGTAACATGAACTAATCCTGTTTTATAAAAGGAAGATATTAGCAGCAAAGTTGATACTGAAAAGAAAGAAACAACTGCTAAAATTGATGTACATCAGTCTTCGGCCCAGGCAGGAAAAGAAATCACAGGTACTGATGCCAATGTGCATATTAAAAAGGGAGGCACAGACAGTAAGATTACTGAACAGGCACCAAAAAGAGATATAAACAACAATCCAAATTCTCAACTTGGAAGAGAGGAAGCTGCTAAAGAGGTAGTTGAATCTGCTAAACTTATAGTTTCTCCTCATTTGCTGAGCCAATATGAACAATTTTCCCAGAAAATAGGACAATAGAATAATCCCCAAGTTAATGATATGAAAGACCAGGATATAGAAATTATTCCTGAAAATCCCATAGGTGAAATCATGTTGAAGATATAAGAAATCCCTCCTCTGGATATATTTTATAGTCCTAAGCATAGGGATGTTGTGAGAAAACAAAGGAAAAGGAGGAGAACTCATCAAGATGCACTTTCGACACTACAGGTGGAGTTTATGAATATTGTTTATAAAAGTGCTGAGGTGAATCCATCTGAGGATCTCACCAAATTATCCCAATATGTAGGTGCCTATAGTGCTGCTACTATAAACAAGGCCTATGAAGTCACAAAATTAATGAAACAAAATGATTTGCATGTTAGAAGAATAGGTTACAGGGAACAAGCAGAAAATCATTTAGTTAGAACAACGATTGTAGGATGGAGAGCTCAAATCCAAACAATTAGAAGAGCAACTTGCTGTTGAAAAGAAAAAGATCAACCAACAGACTTTAGAAAAGCAATAGCAGCTAAATCAAGAGATAGAAAAATTACAAGCTCTTCTGCAAAATGAGAAGACTTCAAAGATTGAGCAAGAGAAGATGTTTCAATCGAAATTAGACAAGTTTAAGAATTATCCTAATTTGGATCAATTCAAAAATGAAGCCCTGGAGACAAACAAGCTATTATATCAGAAATTAAATGAATTTTTTCTAAAGGTTGCAGAAGCAGAATCCCTTTGTGAAATTACATCTTCTTTAGTCGATGAAGGAGTCAGTCTCAAAATTGAATTTGATGAAGCTGATGAAAATATTTCTGAATTTCTTTTATGGCAAGACTCGGAATCGAGAAGAAAAGCAAACCTTCCTAGGATTATGGAGAGACATAAAGAAATTAATTTTGTAGAATGGGAACAACGTTTAATCAAAGAGAAGGAGCTACATCCAGAGTTAAAAGTATGATGAACAATATAACAGAGTTGGTGAATGATAACCTATATGCAATCAATTTAATTTCAGATTGTACCCCTGGCCAATTACCTAGGGTAAAAGAAACTGATCACAAATGGAAACAAGAGATAATCAATAAAAATCAACAAATTGGCCAACTACAAGGAATATCATGGGATACAATGTGGAACTATCTTATCAAGCCGCATAGTCAGCAAACAACAATAAAATTTCTTTCAAATGCCATCGATTGCATCATTCCTGAATTCTCTGATGCCACATATACAGGGCAGTTGCACTCAAAGCTTAGTCATCCAGAAGAAGTGAAGGAAATGCTCAAAATTTTCCATCTGGGCACATCAAACGCAACATATAATCAATGAGTCGGTTCACCTCAAGATTGTATTTCTGTTCTAGATTTTTTGATTTAGATAGATTGTAGGAATAGTTTTAGTTATTTTGTTTTTTTAAGTACCTATTTAAACCGCTTTCATGCATTTAGAAAAAGGTCATGAATTTGTAATATTTTGACTTGGAGATTACATTTCTGTACTCCATTGACTCTTATATTTTTATAAAGTATCACATCTGGTGATTCTGTGCGAAATTTCCTTTAAGAATTGCATTTCTGTATCTTGGAGTCGATTTTACATTAAATTTGCTGGGTTTGGATATCAGATTGCATTGGAAAGTATCAAGATGGATATGGTATTTATATCTATTCACTGTTAGTTTTCTTATGTTATGTGATATTCCCTTTTAAATTGCTATCATTTATGTATACTCGTTTTACAATATTTCTTTATACATATCATTTCTGAGTGTGTAGAAATATTTATCTTTTACAGTATATACAAATGATAGATAATGATGAATGCAATATGTTATTATAACTCTGTTTAATTTCTGAAATAGGGTTATCTTTCTTTGTTACTGCATATTTCAATTAAGCTATAATACATTTTCATGGTTATTGATTAATTGAAACAATTTAAAGTTGTATTCACATTTGATGCCCGGGTTAGTTTTAGAATTGTTTTATCAGTTTTAAATTAGATTAGATAGTTTTATTTCGGTCATTTAGTCCCATTTTTTCTTCATCCAATAATTCCATTACCAACCCATTCAAATTACTAGGAAATTGGTCCTATCAATCCATTCGGAGCCACCACACCAAACGGAAAAGGAGTTGTCCTAAGGTCCCGACTGGGTGGTTATCCCTCAATGTTTGAAGCAGTGATTTTCGAGGCTTTAACATTTTTGGCGCTAGAAGGAGGGCCAAAGCTATGAATGGCAGATAAATCCAAATCCGAAAGCCATTATAAGAGCACAACACCCTCATCACCTTCAATTTCTTCCACATCTCAAATCACTAGAGAAGAAATTGATAAAAGTATTCAAACACCCACTACCAAAGTCTCGCATCAATCAGATAATTCACCTCTTGAATCCCCTGAAGTTGAAGCTTTAGTTCACAAACTTCAAGGATTCTCGTTATCATTAGAAGAATTGGAATTATCTGAAGGTAGTGTCACCTCGCATTTTTTTTCTTCCAGACCTCTCACTAGGTCATAGAGTGAAAAACTTGGAATTTCCTCAAAAGAATTTCCTATACCTAGTAGAGTCAAAACAAGAAAAACTCCATCGGAAACAGAAAGTGGTACTAGTTCTTCATCGCATATTCAATCATCTGTTTCCCAAACTCCAAATCAGGAAAGTGCAGTAGTCTCATCATCATCATCTGCTCAAACTACATCTGTTCAAACATCAATTGTCTCTTCCAGTATTTCAACTGTTACTACTCATACACCAGTTGTCACTTCTATTTCTTCTACCATCATCACAACAATGGCACAAAGACCATGGACTAGACCAGGAGCTGTAAATATGGCTGCACCTTTGCATGATCTACTTGATCACCTTGAAAAATGGCTGCCAAATTTTAGTCCAGACACTGGTATACCAGCAGAAGAACATATCAATAACTTTATGCTTGCTATAAATTTAAATCAAGTAGAGCATGAAGATGTTGTAGTCAGGTTTTTTCCCTATACCTTGCAAGGAACATCAAGATCTTGGTACTTTTCCTTACCTTTTGATTCTATCACAAGTTGGGATATGTTTGAAGAGAAATTTTTAACTAAATATGGAGATGATAGATCAATAGCTACCCTAATCAACAATCTCTCCAATTTAAAGACTCAACCGAAAGAACCCATTAAAGATTTTAACTCTCGATTCAATAAAATATTGAATAAGATCCCTACAACATCTAAACCTAGTGAACATGTTAGAAGTGAATGGTACATTAATTATTTACCCTCAAACATAGCAATTTTTGTAGATAGAGCCACAAAACCGACTTTAGCTGAGAATATGAAAGAAGCTATTTCAGTTGAAAAATGAATCATTGCTCTAGATAAGAAAAATGCTATTGAGGAAATAAAATCAAAGAAGGTCACTTTTAAAGATGATTCCAAGAAAAAGACACCAAGAGATCCATATGACATGGAGGGTTTATAGAAAGTTCTTAAAACCATGTCTAATGAGATGGTTGAGATAAAAAATCAAGTAGCAGAGACTTCTACAAAGAGACCATTCAGAAATTTCAAGAGAAATCAAGCTGAATCAAAACCTCCCAATGCAATCTCCAATGCAGAATCAGAAGACGAAGAAGAGGAAGAGACTCCCCTAGTGTCGGATGAAGAAGATGAAAGGGAAGAAATAACTGAACTACATGGAATGTGGGATTTCATTCTCCCTAATTCAGATAGTGAAATGGAACAAGAAGCTATGCCTGTGAGTATAAGAAGAAAATCTACATCGGAACCTGTTCAAATAGTTCCAAAGAAGAAAAATATAACTCCGAGTACTAAAGACAAAACTCCCACAAAGAAAGCTTCTTCCTTACCCACTCAGAATTAGCGATCATCTCCCAATCCTCCCACAACATCATCTAAGACTCTAGTGGTATTAGTTCCGATGGGTTATAATATTGTTGAGGACATGAAAAAGACTAGAGTGAACATATCATTACATGAACTCAACAAACTTAAACATCAACAAAAGATACTATTAAAAGAGTTAAATGCTACACCTATTGCTCCTCTACCAAGTGGTGTAGTAGCTAAAGCAGCTAAAGGGACTGGTAAGCCACCAGACAAAGTTGATGCAACAAACATTGTTCTTATCGGAGAAAGATCAAATTCTCAGAAACCTCCATTTTTGTTGACTTATGAAATCTACAATAAGAATTTGAATAATTGTTTAATTGATTCTAGAGTATCCTCTAATATAATGCCTTCTTCAGTCTATGCTAAATTGAATATCGAACCACCGAAGTCTGTTGTTCACATTGTACAATTGGATCACTCTAAAGTTCAAGTTTTAGGAGAAATCAATTCAATTACCATTAGACTAGCTTCCGATCCTAGGATTGTCCAAAGAATTGATATTCTAATTGCTGATATTCCTGAATTCTATGGGTTAGTCTTAAGCAGAAACTGGTCTGCGAAACTTAATGGCTATATCGCAATAGATTTTTCACATATGTGGCTTCCCTATAAAGGGAAACCAAATCAAATCAAAATCAAGCGAGAAAAACATATGACGCACACTGTAACTGAATTTGAACAACCAAACGAACCTGTAACTTTCAATAATACTATTCTTGGAGGTTATTCTGCTGAGTCATTTCTTGGAAATTTTACTGCACCACAATCACCTTTTTCTGTAAATACTTCTGTTTCTCAAATTGAAAATTTTTCACAATCTGATTCTTCTAGAATTGTTAATATTTATGATTCATTTGTAGATAAACCTATAGATAGAACTTTATTTTGGTCATTATATTTTGATGGATCAAAATATAGTGATGGAGCAGGAGCAGGATGTATCCTAATTGATCCAGAAGGAGAGAAAACCATGTTATCATGTGGATTAGAATTTGAGTGCAATAATAATACCGCTGAATATGAAGCCTTGATTCAAGGGATTTATAAGGCTATAGGGTTAAATGTAAAATACTTGAAAGTATATGGAGATTCCGAAATTGTCATAAGACAAGTAAGGAATACCATCCACTTTCTTTCAGGACATCTCAAACATTATCAAACCCTAGTACAGGACCTTACCACTCAATTTCTAGAATTTAATATCTCTTCTATTCCTAGAAATCAAAACACATCAGTTGACTTGTTAGTTAATTTTGCATCCAAACTCCTCCCTGCTGAAGATTGCAATCCTGATAGATTTTCAGCAGAATTGATTTTTCGCCCATCTGTCCCAGATAATATTACTAACTGGAGAGTATTCTACCATGATCAAGATATTTTAAATTTCTTAACCTCTGAGAAATCATATGATGAAAAAATTATTGATGAAGACGATCATGATCTACAAATTACTTCAAGAAATAATGAAAATCCGATTCCTAAATCTGTTGTTAAACTTGAGGATATTTATGATATTAAAGACAGATTCAAGAAAGTTACTAATGCTAAACTTCAAAGTTCAACTCTGAATTTTGAATTAGTGAATCTTGGCTCTGATTCTAAACCTCAGAATGTTAATCTAGGACTCAATTTAACTCCAGAAGAAAGATAAGCTTTTATTAAACTTCTGAGTAAATATAAAAATGTCTTCGCTTGGAGTTATGAGGATTTAAAGACTTATGACACTCCTGTAATTCAACGCACAATTCCAATGCTATCTGATTAATCCTGTTCAACAGAAGTTGAGAAATATTCATCCAAATCTTGAGGATCAAATCAAAACAGAACTCAACAAACTTTTGAAAGCCAAAATCATTTTTCCTGTAAGGCATTCCAATTGGGTGTCCAACATGGTACCTGTCAAGAAGAAAAATGGCGATATTAGAATCTGTATTGATTTCAGGAATTTAAACAAGGCATGTCAAAAAGACAATTTCCCATTGCCAACCATGGAACAAATTCTCCAAAAGGTAGCTAGTTCTGAACTCATGTCCTTCTTTGATGGATTTCCAGGGTATAATCAAATTTTAGTACATCCAGATGATAGGTTGAAAACCACTTTCAGAACCAAATGGGGAACTTATGCTTATCAAAAAATGCCTTTTGGTTTAGTAAATGCAGGAGCTACTTTCTAGAGAGCCATGGACATAGAATTTAAGGGTCTGATTAATAGATCAGTTGTCATTTATCTTGATGACATAACAATTTATTCAAAGAAAGGATCCAATCATCTACATAATATTAAACAAATATTTTAAAGATGTAGAAGGTTTGGTATTTCTTTAAACCCAAAGAAATCCTTCATTTCTCTCGATGAAGGAAACCTCTAGGGTTTTTTGTGTCAAAAGATGGTATATATATCGATCCTGACAGAGTTAAATAAATTGCTGATATTTCTTTACCTCATAATAAAAAGTCCATGCAATCATTTTTAGGTCAGATTAATTTTGTAAAAAGATTCATTCTAGATTTTTCTCAAATTGTTTTGCCTATGCAGAATATGATTAAGAAAAAATCAGTATTCAAATGGGGATATAAGGAAAAAGAAGCCTTTGATGCGATCAATAAGGCAATCATTGATGCACCTGCATTAAATACTCCCAATTTTTCTAAAGATTTTATTCTGTATACTTTGGCAATCGAAACATCCCATGCTACTATTTTAACACAGCTCAATGATCAAAAAATTGAAGCACCGATTTCTTTCTTCAGCTTGAATCTGCAAGGAGCTGAGCTGAATTATTCCGATGTAGAAAAAAAAGCCTTCGTTGTATTTAAGTCAATCAAAAATTTTAGGCCTTTTCTCTTAAAAACACACAAAAGTAATTGTCCCATTTTCTGTAGTAAAAAAATTATTAATTCAAAGAGAAGCAGGAGAAAAAAGGGCTAATTGGGTGATAGCTTTGCAAGAATGTGATATTGATATTAAACCAGCAAAGATTGTTAGAGGTCAAGGTTTTTGCAGATTATTAGCAGGAGCTCAGAACATACCAGAAAATGAAGATCCAGAAAATGTTGTTCAAGTAAGTCAGATAAGTGTTACAGATTCTGAATCTCAGTATGTTGATCTGATGTTTTACTTGAAAAATGGGTATGCTCCTTCTAATCTCAGCTATAAGAATAAACGTGCTTTAAGATTGAAGGCTACTAAATATGAAATCATTGATGATGTGTTATTTATAAATAATTATGATTCAATCCTATTAATATGTCTTGAAAATAATGAAGAAAAAAAGGTATTGCAGGAATTACATGATGGACCAGCAGGAGGTCATTTTGGAGGTGATACCACAAACCACAAAATTATCCATGCTGGGTATTATTGGCCTACCCTTTTCAAAGATACACATGATTATGTGAGAAAGTGTAAGATTTTCCAAACTGCTAGTGGAAGACAAAGGAAGCCAGCTTTTTTTTTGCAGCTAGTAAACATTGAGCAACCATTTGAGCAATGGGGGCTTGATATTATTGGCGAGATAGTTCCTCATTCTTCCAAACAACACAAGTACATCCTCACAGCAACAGATTACTTCAAAAAGTGGGTAGAAGCAATTCCTCTAAAGGTATCCAAATCTGATGCAATTATTGATTTCATCGATCAATTCATCATTATAACCAGATTTGGTGTACATAACGCTCTGGTCTTTGACAATGCATCTTATTTTTATGGTAATAGTATAATGGAATTTACAATTAAAAGATGTTTTAAATTTAAATATTCAACAAATTATTATCTACAAGGTAATGGTTTAGTTGAATCCACTAACAAAAATCTCATCAAAATCATTAAAAGGACCATTGATCAAAATCAAAAGAATTGGCACAAGTCTTTAATCTTTTCATTATGGGTTGATCGTATTACTCTTAAAGCTTCTATAGAAACTTCACCTTTCAATTTATTTTATGGTAAAGAAGTTGTGATACCACCAAATCTAGCTCTTCCATCATTAGCCCTAGTGAAATTCATTGAAGAAAATCCTTCCTCATCCATTCAGTTGAGATTTGATTAAATCCTTAAATTAGAAGAAGATAGAGAAAAAGAAAAAGATATTCATGAAAAACATCAACAGCTTGTAAAATCTTCTTTTGATTCAAGTTCCACCGGCTCAAAAAATTTGTCAATTGGTGATCTTGTTCTGAAATGGGATAAAGCACATGAAGAAAAAGGTAAGCATACCAAATTTCAGAAAATGTGGCTTGGACCATTTCATATTTCTGAGAAGATAGGCTCATATACATTCATACTCCAAGATTTAACAGGAAAGAGAGAATCTCTTCCTGTAAATGGGCTTGTCTTAAAGAAATTATTTTCATGAGGTAACCCCTTCTTACCTGTACATATTCCTTTCTACAATTTTTGTTTGTTTTGTAAATAAAGGTTGTTAATAGTCTCTAATTGACTTTTTACTATTAGAAAATGTCTTAGGAAGAATATTATAAATACTTATTTTGTGTAAATAAGAATTTTTAGGGAAATGATTACAATTTTGGATAGTTTAAAATAAAATGTTAAACTTTGAAAATTTGTTCAAAAAATTTGCATGATCTTTTGAAACCTTGAGGAAAATGTAAATAATTATAAGTTTATTAAGCAAAGAAAGGTTATCTTTAAAAATTAAAGACTTTTTCAAGCTTTAGCAAACAAAAAACTCTGAAAATTGTCATCCATTTATTCTTAAGGATACAACTATTTCACCCCATCCATTTTGGTTGTGATTTTTTAGAATGTAATTCTAAGACATTATATGACAAAATTTAGGAGATAAGAGGTCTCATCACGAGCCTACTTACCATGATCATAAGAAGTAATAAAACTGACATTACCAATACTGCATACCAAAACAGGGTAATGGCTTATAAAAGTAAGACAAGGGGTCTCATCACGAGTCAGCTTGTTTAGTTTAATTACAACTAGTGAATGGCATTGTTACTAATTGGCTACCAAACTAGAACAATGGTTCTTAAATTAAAAAAATAAATAAAAGACAAAAAACATGAGATAATATGTCTTATGAATTTATTTTTAAAGAGTCATAATCTTAGTTGGATGGGATAATGAATGGTTGATGATTAAAAGGTAACGCTGTCGAGACTATGAACGTTTGCTGGCAGCAGAGGCAATGCCTATGACAATAGAGTATATTACAAAAGCTAAACTTGAAGAAATCCACTTACTTTATTATTATCTACCAATCAAAGCTTGAGATAACCCAAAAATGTTTTTATCCTTGAGGAATTAGAAAGAGATTGTAAGTGATTTTTATTTCTTTTTCATAGTTATATTTTATTTGAATTGTCCTAAGATAGTTTTCATTATCTTTAGAAATTTTTACTTACTAGAAATATAGTGTTCATTTCATTTTTCAGAGATAACTGTTTCTTCTAGTGAATCGCCAATTGTTGTACTGTACAACAACCCTCCCCATTTCTCAATTTTTAGAATAAATTCCATTTAGAAATAGGTCCCCTTTTTTATCTTTCTTTCTAGATAGAAATAAAAGATTTAGAAAAATCCGATCATTGTTTTAAAAGATTCATTGATAAAATGACATATAACATGTTTTTATTTACAAAGTGTGCATAAACAAATACAACCTTAAAATTTGTTTTGATTCGATGAGACACAAAGCTTTTAATCATATCAAAAATATTATATAAAGTCTTTATATTTAAAAATATTTGATGTGTACAATAATCGCAAATCGGAAAATCGAAGAAATATTTAAATTCTATTTTCACTTTGTAAAACTACGATGCGATGGAACTCAATCGCAATCGCATTTTGGTTAAGATTTAAAATGTTATGTTTGTTTTGCATACTTCTGATGCGATGCGATTCATCACAGTCGCATTTCGGAGAATTAAAACGTTATATTCATTTGATTGAAAGATTCCGACGTGGCAGACCCCATCTCATCGCAATCGGATTATCGGAGAAAATCTTTAACGATTCATTCCATTTGAAAATTCCCGATGCGATCTTCACAATCGAAATTCGACATAAGTCTTATTGTGTTATTTCATTTTCCTTTAAAGGAATAGTGATTCGAATAAAACTTAATATTCATATATTATTTATTCATCGCGTTCCAAAGATTTAAAAGGTAATATTTTTACACTTATTTCGAAATATGCCAATCTCTGATTGTACGTTACCATTAATTCAAAAATCAAACAAATAATAACGATTTGTTTTTTTATTGAATGCGTGAATGTGACTCCCTAAAGGGCATTTAAGTTTTAACCACGGATATAATAAATGCAAAGCTGCGAATAAATCCTTTTGTATAGTTGTTTTCATTATTGCATTTTCAGGGGCTACTTTCCAGAGAGCCATGGACATAGCATTTAAGGGTCTGATTAATAGATCAGTTGTCATTTATCTTGATGACATAACAGTTTATTTAAAGAAGAGATCCAATCATCTACATGATTTTAAACAAATATTTGAAAGATCTAGAAGGTTTGGTATTTCTTTAAACCCAAAGAAATCCTTCTTTGCTCTCGATGAAGGAAAACTCTTAGGGTTTGTTGTGTTAAAATATGGTATATATATCGATCCTGATAGAGTTAAAGAAATTGCTGATATTTCTTTAAAATGACCATTGATCAAAATCATTAAAAGGACCATTGATCAAAATCAAAAGAATTGGCACAAGTCTTTAATCTTTGCATTATGCAGTGATCGTATTACTCTTAAAGCTTTTATAGGAACTTCACCTTTCAATTTAGTTTATGGTAAAGAAGCTCTGATACCATGAAATCTAACTCTTTCATTATTAGCCCTAGTGCAATTTATTGAAGAAAATCCTTCGTCATCCATGCAGTTAAGATTTGATCAAATCCTTAAATTAGAAGAAGATAGAGAAAAAGAAAAAGATATTCATGAAAAACATCAACAACTTGTAAAATATTCTTTTGATTCAGGTTCCATTGGCTCAATTTTTTTTTCAATTGGTGATCTTGTTTTGAAATGGGATAAAGCACATGAAGAAAAAGGTAAGCATACCAAATTTCAGAAAATGTGGCTTCGACCATTTTAGATTGCTGAAAAGATAGGCCCATATACATTCATACTCCAAGATTTAACAGGAAAGACAGAATCTCTTCCTGTAAATGGGCTTGTCTTAAAGAAATTCTTTTCATAAGGAGGTAACCCCTTCTTACTTGTACATATTCTTTTCTACAATTTTTATTTATTTTTGTAAATAAAGGTTGTTAATAGTCTTTGATTGAATTTTTAGTATTAGAAAATTGTCTTGGAAAGAATGTTATAAATAATTATTTTGTGTAAATAAGAATTTCTAAGGAAATGATTACAATTTTAGATAGTTTAAAATAAGATGTTAAACTTTGGAAAATTTGTTCAAAACATTTGCATGATCTTTTGAAACTTTGAGGAAAATGTAAATCATTATAAGTTTATTAAGCAGAGAAAGGTTATCGTTAAAAAGTAAAGACTTTTTCAAGCTTTAGCAAACAAAAAAACTCTGAAAATTGTCATCCATTTATTCTTAAGGATACAACTATTTCACCTCATCCATTTTGGTTGTGATTTTTTAGAATGTAATTCTAAAAAATTATATGACAAAATTTAGGAGATAAGAGGTCTCATCACGAGCCTACTTTCCATAATCATAAGAAGTAATAAAAATGACATTACCAATACTGCATACCAAAACAGGGTAATGGCTTATAAAATTAAGACAAGGGGTCTCATCACGAGCCAACTTGTTCAGTTTAATTACAATTAATGAATGGCGTTGTTACTAACTGGCTAGCAAACCAGAACAATGGCTCTTAAAATAAAAAATAAATAAAAGACAAAAAAACATGAGATAATATGTCTTATGAATTTATTTTTAAAGAGTCATAATCTTAGTTGGATGGGATAATGAATGGTTAATGGTTAAAAGGTAACCATGTCGAGACTATGAACGTTTGCTGACAGTAGAGGCAATGCCTATGACAATAGAGTATATTACAAAAGCTAAACTTGAAGAAATCCACTTACTTTATTATTATCAACCAATCAATGTTTGAGATAACCCAAAAATGTTTTTATCCTTGAGGAATTAGAAAGAGATTATAAGTGATTTTTATTTATTTTTCATAGTTATATTTTATTTGAATTGTCCTAAGATAGTTTTCATTATCTTTAGAAATTTTTACTTACTAGAAATATAGTGTTCATTTCATTTTTCAGAGATAACTGTTTCTTCCATTGAATCGCCAATTGTTGTAATGTACAACAACCCTCCCCATTTCTAAATCTTTAGAATAAATTCCATTTAGAAATAGGTCCCCTTTTTTCTTTCTTTCTAGATAGAAATAAAATATTTATAAAAATCTGATCAATTTTTTAAAAGATTCATTGATAAAATGACATATAACATGTTTTTATTTACAAAGTGTGTATAAACAAATACAACCTTAAAAAACTTTCTGATCCGATGAGACACAAAGCTTTTAATCATATCAAAAATATTATATAAAGTCTTTATATTTAACAATATTTGATGTGTACAATAATCGCAAATCGGAAAATCGGAGAAATCTTTAAATTCTATTTTCACTTTGTAAAACTATGATGCGATGGAACTCAATCGCAATCGCATTTCGGATAAGATTTAAAATGTTATATTTGTTTTTCATACTTCCGATGCGATGCGATTCATCGTAATCACATTTCAGAGAATTAAAACGTCATATTCATTTGATTGAAAGATTCTGACGCGGCGGACCCCACCTCATCGCAATCGGATTATCGAAGAAACTCTTTAACGATTCATTCCATTTGAAAATTTCCGATGCGATCTTCGCAATCAGAATTCGGCATAAGTCTTATTGTGTTATTTCATTTTCCTTTAAAGGAATCGCGATTCGAATACAACTTAATATTCATATATTATTTATTCATCGCGTTCCAAAGATTTAAAAGGTAATATTTTTACACTTATTTCGAAATATGCCAATCTCTGATTGTACGTTACCATTAATTCAAAAATCAAACAAATAATAACGATTTGTTTTGTTATTGAATGTGTGAATGTGACTCCCTAGAGGGTATTTAAGTTTTAACCACGAATATAATAAATGAAAATCCGCGAATAAATCCTTTTGTATAGTTGTTTTCATTATTGCATTTTCAAAAGCTACTTTTCAGAGAGCCATGGACATAGCATTTAAGGGTATGATTAATAGATCAGTTGTCATTTATCTTGATGACATAACAGTTTATTCAAAGAAGAGATCCAATCATCTACATGATCTTAAACAAATATTTGAAAGATGTAGAAGGTTCAGTATTTCTTTAAACCCAAAGAAATCCTTCTTTGCTCTCAATGAAGGAAAACTATTAGGGTTTGTTGTGTCAAAAGATGGTATATATATCGATCCTGACAGAGTTAAAGAAATTGTTGATATTTCTTTACCTCATAATAAAAAGTCCATGCAATCATTTTTAGGTCAGATTAATTTTGTAAAAAGATTCATTCCATATTTTTCTCAAATTGTTTTACCTATGAAGAATATGATTAAGAAAAATTTAGTATTCAAATGGGGATATAAAGAAAAATAAGCCTTTGATGCAATCAAGAAGGCAATCATTGATGCACCTGCATTGCATACTCCCAATTTTTCTAAAGATTTTATTCTGTATACTTTGGCAACTGAAACATCCTATGCTACTGTTTTAATACAGCTCAATGATCAACAAATTGAAGCACTAATTTCATTCTTCAGCTCGAATCTGCAAGGAGCTGAGCTGAATTATTCCGATGTAGAAAAATAGGCCTTCGCTGTATTTAAGTCAATTAAACATTTTAGGCCTTTTCTCTTAAAAACACACACAAAGGTTATTGTCCCATTCTCTGAATTGAGACAATTATTAATTCAAAGAGAAGTAGGAGAAAAAAGGGCTAATTGGGTGACAGCTTTGCAAGAATATGATATTGATATTAAACTAGCAAAGATTGTTAGAGGTCAAGGTTTTTTCAGATTATTAGCAGGAGTTCATAACATACCAGAAAATCAAGATCCATAAAATGTTGTTCAAGTAAGTTAGATAAGTGTTACAGATTCTGAATCTCAGTATGCCGATCTGATATTTTACTTGAAAAATGGGTATGCTCCTTCTAATATCAACTACAAGAATAAATGTGCTTTAATATTGAAGGCTACTAAATATGAAATCATTGATGATGTGTTATTCAGAAATAATTATGATTCAATCCTATTAATATTTCTAGAAAAGACTGAAGCAAAAAAGGTATTGCAGGAATTACATGATGGACCAGCAGGAGGTCATTTTGGAGGTGATACCACAGCTCACAAAATCATCCATGCTGGATATTATTGGCCTACCCTTTTCAAATATACACATGATTATGTGTGGAAGTGCAAAATTTTCCAAACTGTTAGTGGAAGACAAAGGAAGCCAACTTTTCCTTTGCAGCCAGTGAACATTGAGCAACCATTTGAGAAATGAGGGCTTGATATTATTGGCGAGATAGTGCCTCATTCTTCCAAACAACACAAATACATCCTCACAGCAACAGATTACTTCACAAAGTGGGTGAAGCAATTCCTCTAAGTGTAGCCAAATCTGATGCAATTATTGATTTTATCGATCAATTCATCATTACCAGGTTTGGTGTACCTAACGCTCCAGTCTTCGATAATGCACCTTATTTTTCTGGTAATAGTATAATGGAATTTGCAATTAAAAGAGGTTTTAAATTGAAATATTCAGCAAATTATTATCCACAAGGTAATGGTTTAGCTGAATCCACTAACAAAAATCTCATCAAAATCATTAAAAGGACCATTGATCAAAATCAAAAGAATTGGCACAAGTCTTTAATCTTTGCATTATGGGTTGATCGTATTACTCTTAAAGCTTCTATAGGAACTTCACCTTTCAATTTAGTTTAAGGTAAAGAAGCTCCGATACCATCAAATCTAGCTCTTCCATCATTAGCCCTAGTGAAATTTATTGAAGAAAATCCTTCCTGATCCATGCAGTTAAGATTTGATCAAATCCTTAAATTAGAAGAAGAGAGAGAAAAAACAAAAGATATTCATGAAAAACATCAACAACTTGTAAAATATTCTTTTGATTCAGGTTCCACCAGCTCAAAAAATTTGTCAATTGGTGATCTTGTTCTGAAATGGGATAAAGCACATGAAGAAAAATGTAAGCATACCAAATTTTAGAAAATGTGGCTTCGACCATTTCAGATTGCTGAAAAGATAGGCCCATATACATTTATACTCCAAGATTTAACAGGAAAGAGAGAATCTCTTCCTGTAAATGAGCTTGTCTTAAAGAAATTCTTTTCATAAGGAGGTAACCCCTTCTTACTTGTACATATTCTTTTCTGCAATTTTTATTTATTTTTGTAAATAAAGGTTGTTAATAGTCTTTGATTGAATTTTTAGTATTAGAAAATTGTTTTGGAAAGAATGTTATAAATACTTATTTTGTGTAAATAAGAATTTTTAGGGAAATGATTACAATTTTAGATAATTTAAAATAAAATGTTAAACTTTTGAAAATTTGTTCAAAACATTTGCATGATCTTTTGAAACTTTGAGGAAAATGTAAATCATTATAAGTTTATTAAGCAGAGAAAGGTTATCCTTAAAAAGTAAAGAATTTTTCAAGCTTTAGCAAACAAAAAAACTCTGAAAATTGTCATCCATTTATTTTTAAGGATACAACTATTTCACCCCATCCATTTTGGTTGTGATTTTTTAGAATGTAATTCTAAGAAAATATATGACAAAATTTAGGAGATAAGAAGTCTCATCACGAGCCTACTTACCATGATCATAAGAAGTAATAAAACTGACATTACCAATACTGCATACCAAAACAGGGTAATGGCTTATAAAAGTAAGACAAGGGGTCTCATCACGAGCCAGCTTGATCAGTTTAATTACAACTAGTGAATGACATTGTTACTAACTGGATACCAAACCAGAACAATGGATCTTAAATTAAAAAAATAAATAAAAGAAAAAAAACATGAGATAATATGTCTTATGAATTTATTTTTAAAGAGTCATAATCTTAGTTGGATGGGATAATGAATGGTTGATGGTTAAAATGTAACCCTATCGAGACTATGAACATTTTCTGGCAGCAGAGGCAATGCCTATGACAATAGAGTATATTACAAAAGCTAAACTTGAAGAAATCCACTTACTTTATTATTATCAACCAATCAAAGCTTGAGATAACCCAAAAATGTTTTTATTCTTGAGGAATTAGAAAGAGATTGTAAGTGATTTTTATTTATTTTTCATAGTTATATTTTATTTGAATTGTCTTAAGATAGTTTTCATTATCTTTAGAAATTTTTACTTACTAGAAATATAATGTTCATTTCATTTTTGAGAGATAAATGTTTCTTCCAGTGAATCGCCAATTTTTGTACTGTACAACAACCCTCCCCATTTCTAAATTTTTAGAATAAATTCCATTTAGAAATAGGTCCCCATTTTTATCTTTCTTTCTAGATAGAAATAAAAGATTTAGAAAAATCCGATCATTTTTTTAAAAGATTCATTGATAAAATGACATATAACATGTTTTTATTTACAAAGTGTGTATAAAAAAATACAACCTTAAAAAACTTTTTGATCCAATGAGACAAAAAGCTTTTAATCATAAAAAAATATTATATAAAGTCTTTATATTTAACGATATTTGATGTGTACAGTAATCGCAAATCGAAAAATCGGATAAATCTTTAAATTCTATTTTCACTTTGTAAAACTACGATGTGATGGAACTCAATCGCAATTGCATTTCGGATAAGATTTAAAATGTTATGTTTGTTTTGCATACTTCTGATGCGATGTGATTCATCGCAATCGCATTTCGGAGAGTTAAAACGTTATATTCATTTGATTGAAAGATTCCGATGCGACAGACCCCACCTCATCGCAATCGGATTATCGGAGAAACTCTTTAACGATTCATTCCATTTGAAAATTCCCGATGTGATCTTCGCAATCGGAATTCCGCATAAGTCGTATTGTGTTATTTAATTTTCCTTTAAATAAATCACGATTCGAATACAACTTAATATTCATATATTATTTATTCATCGCGTTCCAAAGATTTAAAAGGTAATATTTTTACACTTATTTCGAAATATGCCAATCTCTGATTGTACGTTACCATTAATTCAAAAATCAAACAAATAATAACGATTTGTTTTGTTATTGAATGCGTGAATGTGACTCCCTAGAGGGCATTTAAGTTTTAACCATGGATATAATAAATGCAAACCAGTGAGTAAATCCTTTTGTATAGCTGTTTTCATTATTGCGTTTTCACCCTGGCTGAAAGCTTTTCCATGCAATCATTTTTAGGTCAGATTAATTTTGTAAAAAGATTCATTCCAGATTTTTCTCAAATTGTTGTACCTATGAAGAATATGATTAAGAAAAATTTAGTATTCAAATGGGGATATAAAGAAAAAGAAGCCTTGATGTAATCAAGAAGACAATCATTGATGCACCTGCATTGAATACTCCCAATTTTTCTAAAGATTTTATTCTGTATACTTTGGCAACTGAAACATCCTATGCTGCTGTTTTAACACCGCTCAATGATCAACAAATTGAAGCACCAATTTCATTCTTCAGCTCGAATCTGCAAGGAGCTGAGTTGAATTATTCCGATGTAGAAAAATAGGCCTTCGCTGTATTTAAGTCAATTAAACATTTTAAGCATTTTCTCTTAAAAACACACACAAAGGTTATTGTCCCATTCTCTATAGTGAGACAATTATTAATTCAAAGAGAAGTAGGAGAAAAAAGGGCTAATTGGGTGACGAATTTGCAAGAATATGATATTGATATTAAACCAGAAAAGATTGTTAGAGGTCAAGGTTTTTGCAGATTATTAGCATGAGCTCATAACATACCAGAAAATCAAGATCCAAAAAATGTTGTTCCAGTAAGTTAGATAAGTGTTACAGATTCTAAATCTCAGTATGCTGATATGATATTTTACTTAAAAAATGGGTATACTCCTTCTAATATTAGCTACAAGAATAAACGTGCTTTAAGATTGAAGGCTACTAAATATGAAATCATTGATGATGTGTTATTCAAAAAGAATTATGATTCAATCCTATTAAGATTTCTTGAAAAGACTGAAGCAAAAAAAGTATTGCAGGAATTACATGATGGACTAGCAGGAGGTCATTTTGGAGGTGATACCACAGCTCAAAAAATCATCCATGCTGGATATTATTGGCCTACCCTTTTCAAAGATACACATGATTATGTGCGGAAGTGAAAAATTTTCCAAACTGCTAGTGGAAGACAAAGGAAGCCAGCTTTTTCTTTGCAGCCAGTAAACATTGAGCAACCATTTGAGCAATGGGATCTTGATATTATTGGTGATATAGTACCTCATTCTTCCAAACAGCACAAATACATCCTCACAGCAACAAATTACTTCACAAGGTAGAAGCAATTCCTCTAAGTGTAGCCAACTCTGATGCAATTATTGATTTTATCGATCAATTCATCATTACCAGGTTTGGTGTACCTAACGCTCCAGTCTTCGATAATGCACCTTATTTTTCACCTTGGCTGAAAGCTTTTCTTTGTTACAGAACAAAATAACGTCCAATTATTTCATTTGTAGAATGAGGGAAACATTGCCCGATACTGAAATGTCGAAAAGATCCAGGAAATCAAAAGCCGCCATCGTTACAAAAGCTCCTATGTTCACTATGCCACCTAAAGAGAAACTAGCAAAGATTAAGCTGGTTATAGATACCTCATGCCAGGGACTTGGTAAGATGACATGGGAAAATGTATATAACTTGCTTGAAAAGGAAAACCCTAAAGTTGTTGATGCTAAGGCTACAGTTCCTGACGAAGACGACTCAGACTCTGATTCTGAAAATCTTCTTAGTGCATTAGCAAACTCATTTATGCACCTAATTGCAGCTCGAGCAAACATCTTTCCATATTATGATGTTATTCGGTGGGTAATTGATATTGTGGCTATCAAAGATAGAACCTTTGTTTCAGCTTCTGGAGCAATATTCGGGTCATTCACACCAGAGAACATTAAAGCTGTGTACCACCTTCCAAACCCATAGAAAATTTATAACAAAGATTTCATCAAGGAATTTGCTGCGAATCATGAAAATCAGTCAGAACCAATTAAAGAATGGAGAAGGGTTCTTGAAAAGCATAGACACGAGGCATCAGGTAGGTACTTTGTGGAGTTTCTTTTGCCTCCATACTGTTATGCCGCAACAATGATGTGTAGATTGTTTGGGAATGATAACTTAGCTAGGTTTTCTATAAAAATGGTGCCATTAATACATTCTGCTGTTAGTTCCGAGATAATGGATTGGGCTGTCATTCTTTCTAATAAGATAGCCAACAAAATTCTTGAGTATAGGAAAGACAAAAATTCAGGAAATACCACTCCTTTTTATTTTTGTGCTTATATCCTAGATGCCCTTTGTTTCAATTCTGAATTCCCCATATTAGGATGGAAATGGACCCCTAAATATCCTGTTCCTATTCATATATATCACAAGACCTTATGGAAGGGGCATTTCAAAAGCCATGTTTATAGATGTCACGGTTTTCTTATTCTAATTTATCAAACTATTTTTTGCCGATTCCCTCCTAGGCTTTCCGACAAAGCTAAATTTTTTTTGTCCTCAATTGGAGATTGGTTCGAAGAGGAAAAGTTCACATATATCAGAATTTTCGGAAGTATTGTAGAACCACACATTCTTCCTTTGTATGTTCCAGCCAAATTGTTAGCACAGGAAATTTCTTATCAGCTGACAGTAGAAGGCATGTCTAGGACTTTGAATAACAACAAGAAGCTTATGTGGCCTAATTTTCCTTTTAAATGTGGTGACTATGCTCTCAATAATTTTGTTCATGCTGAAAAAGAAGTTGGTAAGCTGACCAATCTTAAGCTTTCAACAATCCTAGAGAGGCAATATGATCCTAGGAAGGTGGCATATGATTTTACTACTTCTGTTTCAATTGCTCGGTTCGAACATGAACTAGATATGTTTGATGATTTCTTTGTTTCTGTAGATAAAATGTCCCAAGTTTTTAATTTGGACAAGTCCAAATTTCAGGCTGAAGAAATGAATAAATTTTTGTTATTTAGAAGTCAGAGGTTACTTAAAGTTCCTCTGGATCAGTTGAGAGTTTCTATACAGGAAAATGGATCACAATAGAAGGAAACAGAGAATACATCTGGCAAAGAAGTAATAGGAACTAATCCTATTTTACAAAAGGAATATATTAGCAGCAAAGTTGATACTGAAAAGAAAGAAATAACAGCTAAAATTGATGTACAACAGCCTTCGGCCCAGGCAGGAAAAGAAAGCACAGGTACTGATGCCAATGTGCATACTAAAAAGGGAGGCACAGACAGTAAGATTACTGAACAGGCACAAAAAAGAGATATAAACAACAATCCAGATTCTCAACTTGGAAGAGAGGAAGCTGCTAAATAGGTAGTTGAATCTGCTAAACTTATAGTGTCTCATCATTTGCTGAGCCAATATGAACAATTTGCACAAAAAATAGGACAACAGAATAATCCCCAAGTTAATGATCTGAAAGAACAGGATATAGAAATTATTCTTGAAAATCCCATAGGTGAAATCATGTTGAAGATAGAAGAAATCCCTCCTCTGGATATATTTTATAGTCCTAAGCATAGGGCTGTTGTGAGAAAACAAAGGAAAAGGAGGAGAACTGATCAAGATGCACTTTCGACATCACAGGTGGAGTTTATGAATATTATTTATAAAAATTCTGAGGTGAATCCATCTGAGGATCTCACCAAATTATCCCAATATGCAGGTTCCTATAGTGCTGATACTATAGACAAGGCCTCTGAAGTCACACAATTAATGAAACAAAAAGATTTGCATGTTAGAGGAACAGGTTACAGGGAACCAGTAGAAAATCATTAAGTTAGAACAACGATTGTAGGATGGAGAGCTCAAATCCAAACAAGTAGAAGAGTAGCTTGCTGTTGAAAAGAAAAATATCGACCAACAGACTTTAGAAAAGAAACAACAGCTAAATCAAGAGATAGCAAAATTACAAGCTCTTCTGCAAAATGAGAAGACTTCAAAGATTGAGCAAGAGAAGATGTTTCAATCTAAATTAGACAAGTTTAAGAATTATCCTAATTTGGATCAATTCAAAAATGAATCCCTGGAGACAAACAAGCTATTATATCAGAAATTAAATGAATTTTGTCTAAAGGTTGTAGAAGCAGAATCCCTATGTGAAATTACATCTTCTTTAGTAGATGAAGGAGTCAGTCTCAAAATTGAATTTGATGAAGCTGATGAAAAGATTTCTGAATTTATTTTATGGCAAGACTCGAAATGGGGAAGAAAATAAAACCTTCCCAGGATTATGGAGAGACATAAAGAAATTATTTTTGTAGAATGGGAACAACGTTTAATCAAAGCAGAAGGAGCTACATCCAGAGCTAAAAGTATGATGAACAATATAACACAGCTGGTGAATGATAACCTATATGCAATCAATTTAATTTCAGATTGTACCCCTGGCCAATTACCTATGGTAAAAGAAACTGATCACAGATGGAAACAAGAGATAATAAATAAAAATCAACAAATTGGCCAACTACAAGGAATATCATGGGATACAATGTGGACCTATCTTATCAAGCCGCATAGTCAGCAAACAAGAATAAAATTTCTTTCAAATGCCATCGATTGCATCATTCCTGAATTCTCTGATGCCACATATACAGGGCAGTTGCACTCAAAGCTTAGTCATCCAGAAGAAGTGAAGGAAATGCTCAAAATTTGCCATCTGGGCACATCAAATGCAATAGATAATCAATGAGTCGGTTCACCTCAAGATTGTATTTCTGTTCTAGATTTTTTGATTTAGATAGATTGTAGGAATAGTTTTA
This sequence comes from Pinus albicaulis, assembly GCA_034641835.2. Classification (NCBI taxonomy): domain Eukaryota; kingdom Viridiplantae; phylum Streptophyta; class Pinopsida; order Pinales; family Pinaceae; genus Pinus; species Pinus albicaulis. The sequence goes on along the minus strand of CM076575.1, from coordinate 1,150,913,440 downwards.
GTTATTTTGTTTTGTTAAGTACCTATTTAAACCACTTTCATGCATTTATAAAAAGGTCCTGAATTTGTAATATTTTGACTTGGAGATTACATTTCTGTACTCCATTGACTCTTATATTTTTATAAAGGATCACATCTGGTGATTCTGTGCGAAATTGGCTTTAAGAATTGCATTTCTGTATCTTGGAGTTGATTTTACATTAAAGTTGTTGGATTTGGATATCGGATTGCATTAGAAAGTATCAAGATGGATATGGTATTTCTATCTATTCACTATTAGTTTTCTTATGTTATGTGATATTCCCTTTTAAATTGCTATCATTTATGTATACTCGTTTTACAATATTTCTTTATACATATCATGTCTGAGTGTGTAGAAATATTTATCTTTTACAGTATATACAAACGATATATAATGATGAATGCAATATTCTATTATGACTCTCTTTAATTTCTTAAACATAGTTATCTTTATTTTTTACTGCATATTTCAATTAAGATATAATACGTTTTCATTGTTATTGATTAATTGAAACAATTAAAAGTTGTATTCACATTTGATGCCCGAGTTAGTTTTAGAATTGTTTTATCAGTTTTAAATTAGATTAGATAGTTTTATTTCAGTCATTTAGTCTCATTTGTTTCTTCATCCTATCATTCCATTACCAACCCATTCAAATTACTAGGAAACTGTTCCTATCAATCCAGTCAGAGCCACCACACCAAATGGAAAAGGCACTGTCCTAAGGTCCCGACCGGGTGGTTGTCCCCCAATGTTTGAAGCAACGATTTTCGAGGCTTCAGCACTAAGCTAAAGAACTACAATAACTCTGTAAAATGAAATAACTCAAGCACTTCATCACATCTAATCTTTTAACCATCCTTGCTTAGTATGTTCAGGTTAATTTCATTCAGAATGGTCTTTAAGAAGATTGTTTGTTGCAATGAAATGAGGATCTTCTAATTAAAACCAACTAAATGAATAATTGACTTATCAGTCTCATCCAACTGTGAAGTTTGTGACCTCTTGAAATGGCTTCGAAAAAATCAATTACACCTTTAGTTCTTAGCAAGAAAATAACAAGAAACAAAATGTATTCTAAAACCAACTAAATAAATAATTGACTTATCAGTCTCATCCAACTGTGAAGTTTGTCACATCTTGAAATGGCTTCGGAAAAAAAAATTACACCTTTAGTTCTTAGCAAGAAAATTACAAGAAAAAAATGCATTTTAAAACCAACTAAATGAATAATTGACTTATCAGTCTCATCCAACTGTGAAGTTTGTGACCTCTTGAGATGGCTTCGGAAAAATCAATTACACCTTTAGTTCTTAGCAAGAAAATAACACGAAACAAAATGTATTCAACAACTGCACTTATAAGACATTTAACCATTCAATGTAAGATTTAATAAATGGGAAAAATGGGTTTCATAAATGCTTAATTAGACACAATAATTTACATCTATCTTCTAATGAATTTGAAAAGGAAAAATAGTAAACTAAACAACCATGTTTTTCAGCACTTCAATCTTTATTCCAATCTTGAAGACAAAAGTCCTATTTCCTTGAAACGTTTTGGAAGGAAAATATCCACAGTTGCATTTAAACTATTGAAAACTAGAAATGAAGCATAAATAGAAATGACTGAACAGAATGAAAGAAATCTAACTAGAAAGCATAATAAAAACCACCTTTAGAAGCAGGGGCCCTCTACTACTAAGTTGGTTGACTCCTAGCTTGTCAGAAGTGAAATCAAACCAAAATTTTATGACTAAACTTATTTATTGATAAACTCACAACTCTACATCCCATTCCATCTCAAGCCTTGTTACAAAACATTCTATAATTATTTCTCTTCTTCTCCTATTTTCCACTTTTTTTACATACCTTGATAGGAGAAATATTCTCCTATTTATACAAAAATATGAGAAGTTATCTCATTAATGACAGTCCATGGATCTCTCCCTCTATCTCTAGAGTTACAATCAAAATAGGAAATGATAAGACACATGTCTTTTTAGAGTTTCAATACAAATAGGAAATGAGACACATATCCTCATGGTCCCATGATCTTCTCCACTCAAATTCGAATTTGGTTTTGGGAGGCCACATAAAGGTCTTTTAGAAGCTTCCTTTTGACCTACACATGGCATCAATCTCATCCCACTTGTTAGGTATAAGCATATGCACATTATTTTCTAATTTTTAACCACAAATTCACTTAAATATGCTAAGAATTAATAAAGTTTGAAAAAAAAAGTGTAACCCAATAGTGGTAAAGGTAAGGTAAATGTAATGAAATGGAGGTGGAGTGAAGGTGGTAATATGGAAATATAAGTGAACATGTAATGGAATTGAATGACAATTTCAAGGCCCAACACTCTATAATATGGATATATAAATCATCAAAACCACTATCATTAAACAAAATAAAGGACTCAATATCAATATATATAGAATTGATAGGGTGATTATTTGGTTTCTCTTTACTGGTGATCATATAATTCATTTTTGTCTCCTGGTACAACTTCCTTAGTTGCCCAAAAACCAGATAGTGGCATAAGAGAAATCCAATTGCAAAGTACCTTTTAAATTTTCTCCCCATGACCTTGACAACAACATGCCATACCGTGGAGGTATATCATCCACTACCACATCCATTAAGACATTTTTAGCAGGAATTTTCTCAAGTGAAACCACAAAGTCCTTTATAAGATTGAGACATCATACTCTACTAGAATAAAAAGAGTAAATATCATGGTAAGGTAGGGTTATGTCCAAGACCAAAATTTTCCATTATGAAATTTGGCATCAATTTATGAGAAGCTCCGAAATCAATCATGACATTATGGAGGATACACTGATAAACCCTCAAACTAAGATAAAATGGGGGAACTTCACTATCTTCTAGTTGACCATCTATGGCTGGACCAAAAAGGAGCTCGAGTTGATCATATTAAACATTAACCATGTCTAAAATAGGGTATATTTTAGTATTTTAGCAACATGATATTTGTATTGGTTATTTTTCACAAGCTCGGTCAAGGGGATAGAAAATTTCAACTTAGAAATTTCATTTTCTAAGGTAAACATATTGGATTGTTTATCTACCTCTTTTACAACAATTTCCCTCTTGTTGGGATGGTATTTTGTTGCAAATTCCTTCCTTTAGTCTTCTTTCTCTTTGTTTGGTGTACTTTTAGATTCCTGGTTGCTCTTGCTTTGATTTGTAGCAGTAGACTCCTTTACCTTGTTTTGACTAGGTTGGGGATTTTGTTTGGGCTGAGTATCTTTTTGCTGAGTTGTCCTCTTTTGAATAGTAGTGATAGGAACATCTCGATTTCTCAAAGAATATTGTCTCTGCTATGAGATGAGAGAATTAAGACATCCCCATTGATATTCATTGGATTGGACTTCCAACTCATCGTCATTTACAAGCATATAGTCCTCATCATTCAGTAAATATGTTTTTTCAATGTATTATTCATCCCTAGTAAGGAAGATAGGCTATCCATAATTTGTGAAGAAATGATTTTATTCTACAATCTCATCTTCCTCTTCAACCTCTTGAGCATAATTATGATGCAAAGGAGTGCAGATCTACTATTGGGTTGGATTCTCTGGAGCTATTTGTTCCCTCTGTTTATTCCTAAATTGAGGTTGTTGTTGCTGACCTCAGAAATTAGGATTCTGAACCCGAGTTTCTGGTTGCCTTTTAGTGATGGAAATTCTATCCACCATTCTCTCCACAGTCCTAATCAGGGTATCCAATTTGGCATCAGAGGATGTGGATGGTTCCTCCTTAATTGTCACCTTTATTTCACCTTTGGTTTTTGAATTTTTTATCATCAAATTTACTTCAACCCTAACCACGTTTTTCTGCATCTCCTCAAGTGCTATAGGGATTCTTTCTCTGAGCTGATATGCCATACCAGGATCAAAATCATCCAGATAGTGCAAGAGAGACAAACCTAGAGGAGGCTTGATATCATTGGGGATTGAGTTATATACCTGGCTAAAGCAAGCAGTAATATCCTGAACATAATCATTAGGATTTCTTTTTAAATTTTCATATTTGGAAATAACATGAAGTGGATTATTTTTCACTTCCCATATAGCTATAAATTCATCAGTTAATTTCTCTATATTTTCTACGGAATGGGAAATCAAAGAACGAAACCATTTTTTTACATCCCCATAGAAACTTTGGGCGATGATCCTCATTTTTACATCATTGACATCAATCTCTTCTAAATCAATGAAATCAATGACCTTCACTAGATATTTTTGGGCACTAATCTCTGAGGTTTCATCAAAGAGAGGAAGCCTTTGACCATATACTTTTGGTAAGGCTATAAGTTGACCAGGTAAAACTAGAGGTGCAAATCTCACCATGAACCCTACTGAATGTGGTGCAAGAGTAACAATGGGATGGGTGGAATGAGAAGGTTTATGAGGAGGAAATGATGTATAAGGGATGGAAGAAGTGGTAGCAACTAATTGAGATGGTGTTGGAGTGAAAAATATTCTTGCTGATACTGGATGATAGCTTTCTCAGATGTATATTGGAGTTGGTTGGCTAATTTTTCAAGTTTATCAAACTGATTCCAGACCTTCCTATCAAAATCTAACTCAGATTTGGATTCTACAGATAATGTACACATGACCTATTTTTAACTTATTATGCATATTCAGGAAAATAAATTTTTTTTTTCAATTTTTAGAAATTTTTGTAAAAATTGGGTTTTAAGTGCATTTTTGGACAAGACTAAAAATCCCCGTAATGGCTTCATTGAAGTCATACTTGCAGGACACCTAGGCACAAGCTGAGCACATATTTAAAAACATTGGGAACTAAGGATGGACATGTACCTTTTGGTTCTGTCAAACCGAGCTAAAACATGCCCTGAGAAAGCTGGTCAAACATGAACTATCATTCAAGAAATCCCTAGAAAATAGGCCAAATTTAGTATTTTATGGGATTTTCCAGATTTTGAGTGATTGGATGGATGAGCTTGACTAAAATAGACGGTATAAGGATAGAAATGGCTGTTAGAGACATTTTAGTCAAATTTGTTTCATATTTTTCTATTTAAGCCAAGAACATTGGAGCCATGAACATGTAGAATTTGTATGATTTCACTTTGATATTTTTGAACTTTGTGAGTTAATTGAAGAACATTTTTAATATTCTTTCTACTGTTCTATATGATGAATTCTTGATTTAGTTTCAGTAGCTAAGAAGCACTTTCAGTGTGCGAGGCAAGGGTGGAGGCCCCCCACACCAAGCTAAGTGCACTCTCTGGTTAATTTAGCTGAAATTTCATAAACTAGTTTTGCTTCATGTTTAAATAAATTAATTAGATGCATGATGCTCTATTATGTTTGCTGATGAATTTTAATCTAAATTATAATCCACATATGAAGGGTCAAACCAATTTTTAAGTTAAACTCTCCTTCTATCTGATCAGAGAATAAAAACTAGAATTCATCTTCCTTGCTTTTGTTTAAAGTAATTTTTTGAATTTCTGGTTTTCATACAATGGCATTAATGATGAATGAATTTATAAATAAGGAAAACAAGGACCTCCTTATTTAGGAGTCTCTTCTATTACTCTTTTTTTCATCTTAAGCTATTGTTCGTTAGTGATTTTTGATTTCTGTTCATGAAGTAGTATGGTAGAGAAGGTCAACCCGGGTATCCTAAGTTAGGAGCCTCTTCTTCTGCTTATTACATATTTAATTAGAAATTATTAACTTAAGTTTTATATTTTTAATATGCATTTCTTTCAAATTCAATAATTCATCTTCTAAAATTGACTATAGTTGAAATTCATATATCTTGGACATGATTCCAAGTTTTACAAACCTAGATTGATAATTAAATAATTGTGTTAGTTTGCCCAGTAAATTGACCCAACAATTTTGGCACCATTGCCGGGGAAGCATACTTCAATATAGTCAATTAGGAAGATTGTTAAAAAAAAAAAAAAAAAAAAAAAAAAACACTTTTCATTATGGTTATTCATGCTTAAAACATAGAAATTAGAAAGGTAAATCCCCAAAACAAAAGCCCCAACAAAAAAAAAAACAAAAAAAAACTAGATAACTAAAAAATCTATTTTCAAAACAAAGATCTACAAAACATGATGTTAAAGAAGTCAATTAGAGAAGGAGGGTATGCCACCACAAGGATCTTCTTAAATCATTGTCCACAATTTAGAATGATCACTAGGGATGAATCTTCATTTCAAAAGATAGAAGATGAACAAAGCATCCATGAAGAGGATCCACAAGAAGAAAACTTAGAATCTTCTTCTAGTTATCTTTGTAAGGAGGTGAATGGGTCATAGATCACATGCGATGAAGATCAAACATCAGAACCCTAAATTGAAGAATTTCTAGCATGTATACAAGATCCCTTATGCATTCAATATTTTGAACAAGTGTTACACGAAGAACTTTGTGATATGAAAACTAAAGAGAGCCAAGCAAACAAATATCATCTTAAAAATTGGTTTCAACTAATCATTAGTTCACAACACCACCCCATTTTTCAATATTTCTTAGTATCAAATCTTTATGATCAAATAATTTTTCATGTCCAAGCATTCATTAAAGTATATTTTTCAAACTTGGATATGAGTGATATTGCTACACAAATGGATGCATTGGAAATTCTCTTATACTAGAGAGAATGACTTATTTTTATACGATAAAGTAGGATAGAATAGAGTGAAATAAATAAATGGGTGGAATGAGTTCACAATAAGACTTTTTCTCATAAATAATTCTTCACATCATTGTTGATTACTCATTTGAAAGGATTTCATGACAAAATGCACTAAGTAAAATCCTATTTTGGAGAAACATACAGGATCATTTTTAAAAGAATTTTTTTTAAAAAGGTATCTATTTAAATCTAGTTTTTAAATCCATTTTGAAAATTTCAATTTGGATCACAAATAAAAATTGATAAAAAAAAACATTAGATTTCAAGAAAAAATTTAAGGACAGAGTTAGTAAAACATTGATTTGAGGGTTCTAATGGAAACATTTTTACATGATATTAATAGGGACGATAGCCCTTTGAATATAGTTTCCAAATCAATTTGAATCAGCTCAATCCGACATCATATGACAAATCTATGCTCAACATACTAACTGCTTGTTGACAAATCTGCATGGTGACAATTCTAGGTCTTCACTGTTCATTTTCATATTTCACATATCAAATCATATTATTTTCAAAACTTATTTCTAAGGGAGATACATATTTAATTCTATTTTATGACACAATTCTAATCATCTCATTTGGAGGCCAAGTGAAAACGTTATTCCACATTTAGTGACTGCATGTGTAAAAATCAACATAGTCAAACTCTGCCTCATAGCTCTGTTCATCACCAATTTTTTGATATCAAAACTAATGATTTTAAAAAACTGTTTATAATGGAGAGAAAAAAATTAATTTAATTTAATCTTCAAGTGGAATCACATCGATCTGATATTTAACAAAAAATGTAAACTCCAAATAGTGACTTTTGGTCTAGTAAAAAATTCACAAGAAGCTCTATCAAACATGGTACTTATCATCATTTTTAGTATATCATTTCCAAAAATTTTAAAAAATGTTTATATTGGAGGTAGCCATATGAATTCACTTCAACTTGGCATTGGAATCACTCTAATTTGACATAAAACAAAGATTTTGTGAACAAAATACAGCTAGGAGGTCTAGTATGGCCACCATTCCTCAAAGGGGTAAACAAATGCATTTTCTTTGTAAAGCATCTTTGGAATTGTTTTTCAAACATTGTTTGTAATAATTTTATATATTTCTTGGAAAAAAGAGAGACTGTACACCTCTCTTACTCCATCATATAATATTGTATTGCAGGCAAATGCTATGTTTTTGCAGGTCATAGGAAGATTTAAGAGGTGAACTCCATGGAAAAAGGACTTTTCAAAGTCAATTAAAAAAAAAAAAAATCATATTTAAGAATATGAATACAAGTTTTCAAGTCAAAGAAAATTTAAAATTCACATGATGTTGAGTTCATCCAATGAAACTCAAACTCGTGAAGCTTGCTTTCAGTTGCTGACCAACAACACCAACCACCCTACAAGATGATTGAGATCAAGGCACAAGAAATGAAGCTAATAATAAGAATAAGAAGTCAAATTTTACCATGAAAATCCACATCCATTGTCAAATAAGCCCTTCATAAGCCATATTGTTCATGATGTCATTCATCTACCATATTGTATGTTAAGTTCCAGAATCATGCATGTTGAAGTCCAAACCTATTTTCTATCTATCTATCTATCCATCTACTCTTAGATGATGAATTCAACCAATCTTAATTTCATAAGAATTCCATACTTTCCAACTCCATTATACCCCACCTCATCCAGAAAAGAAAAGAAAGGAAAAAAATAAAAAAAAATAAAAAATAATAAAAGAGTTTGGTTGTGAAAATCTAGGAAAATAGCACAATACAAACTCGAATTCATATCAGAAAAACAACTTGTTTGGCCAATATGAATTCTCTATTTTGTTTTACATTTAATTTAGTTTGATTTTGCAAAAATAATCCTCCAAGAAGTCCAAGACTTGAGGACAAGTCTTAACATAAGCAAGGGGGAAGTTCGTAATAAAAATATGCAAATATTTTGAGCAGCTGTATTGCAGAAGGGCCCTGAAACATCATTTACAATAAAATTATAGAAGGGACCTGAAAAATCATTTACAAATTGCAGTAGGGACCTGAACAACATCAACATTCAAGGAACTAGAATCAATGGTAGATGCCAAGAAGAAAATGAAATAACATAATATCAAAATGTTCAAATAAGTAGTTACAATTGTCTACATTCCATTTGAATGCATATTTGAAGAACCATCATCACGAGTCAAATTTGGATGAACCAACAAAAATCATCATCAAATCAGTATGAACATCAAGCTATGTTGTGAAAGGGAAAGTAAAGTAAGTAAAATAAAAAAGTTCTTAGAACCTTAGATTTAAAAAAAATTTCTAGAGTTGTTAAAGCTAATTTAACTTGAGTATGCATTCTATTACATCCTATCCTCATTTATATCCATTATCCTACAATACCTACATTCATTTTGCTCATTACCCTACCATACCTCTATTCATTATCCTAACATATCCATTATCCTACCATATTCAATTTCATATATTCATTCCATATACCTCTACATTAAATTTTTTTCACATACCCATGTGTATGAAAATTTTCGTATACCCATATCTTATAAGCATTTTTTTGATAAAAAATTGAGGCTCAATTTTTTTTTTTCCTAAAGGAAAATTGCCTACAAAACAAGCAAGGGTTAGTGACTTATGCAATAATATATTTATTTGATCTACAATGATATGCTTTCTACTCTATTTATGGATTTTAAATGATGTTAAATAGTCATTTCAACAAGAGTCATATTAAAAGAGTAACAAATGCATCATTTGTTAAAAGAACAAAGGGGATGAATAAATTATGACCAAAAAGGACTTGAAAAACCAGTGAAGGATTATGCAATGGAAAAAAATGATGATATTCAAAGAGAATTTCAAAGAGTATCATGAATAAGAAATATGCATAAAAAAATGAAAAAAAATGATATAAAAAAGGACATTTGTATTCACAAATGGAATGGGGAATTTACAATAACAAAATTATATGCATGAGGGCGCATAAAAATGAAAATTATGCATATAACCTAAGATGGTGAATAGAAGGCGTGTAAGGAAACGAACATATGAAACCTTTGAAAATCGATTTCAAAATCAATTCGACACAAATAATGGTAAGAAAAAACGGCGAAAGGTGGATAACTACTAAGCCACGATGGAATTCAGTTCAGAAGATACAACTCCCAACGTAGAAGCTTAGGGAGGCAACAAAGGCTCAAAATTCAAGACACTACAGATTACTGTTCTAAGAGCGCCATTCATTAATGCAGAACCAGAAAGAGAGATAAAAAAAAATCGGTGTTTCTGGGGTATATGGTGTTGAAGAGATTTGGAGCATATCCTTGAAAAACACCGAGTCTCATTAATTACACCAACAAAGTCTGAATTTGAGCTATAAGTTATAAATCCCCTAAATCACGGTGTTTGAGTTTGATTGGGAATGAAAATAATTTAGTTTTTAAACAAATTTCAGCATATATATCAAATCTAAGTTGAGGTGCATTGTTGGTAGCCTAAACTAGAGTCCGAGACTCCAAGTTACAATGTTGAAAACATAAAAATTGAGCTCTTAAGGTTACGAACAGAGTGTGAGATAAAAAAATAACTCAAGCAACATTGTTGTCAAGCGAAGACGGTGTTAAGGCTATGAAATGTTTCAGTGTTGGAGTTAAACCGTTGGTAAACAAAATAAATCGTAATTTCCAAGAGCATAAACAACAAGTTGAGTTTGAATAGGAATTAAATGCAATTAGTTTGATTCTTTTTTTCCAAATTCTGAGATATGCATTTAAATATACTACAAGGAAAAGACCCTCAAGAGGAGGTTATAAAGGAGGTTTTAGTGTTATAAAATTGGCCAAAATTGTTTAAAAAACATTTTCTACAACATCCATTATCGGTAACGGAGGTTTTGGCGGAGCTTCTAACAGAATTTCAACACAACTAAAAAACCTGGGCGGCCAGAGGTTATTACAGATGTTTTTCTCATCAGTGCGCTATTCAGGTGTCAATACACCGGTGCATTTTAGAGTAAACATCTCGGTGCGTGTCATCCAAACGATCGGCCTGGGGCGGTCGAAGGTCCATGCATCGGGACGTAAAGGTATAAAACCGCACCGGGTGCACTGTAGGTGATACAACACACCAGGTCGTTTTAATTTGTATTGGGATTTGTGTAGTGCCCAGAGGTTGTATCAACACACCAGTTTGTAGTATTATAGAAACACACTGATGCGCAGTATCACACAAACACACTGATTGTTCTAATTCACATTGGTATTTGTGCGGTGCCCATAGGTCGTACAAACGCACTGGTGTGCAGTATTGCACAAACGCACCGAGTGTTATAATTGGTATTGGTATTTTTGCGGTGCCCATAGGTCGTAGAAATTCACCGGTGTGCTTTATCATACAAACACATCGAAGTTAAGTAACTAACATGTAGCACTGTTCATTTGTATTTTTTAGAAACATCGACCTGAGATAGTGATATTATTGTGATTTTTAAAAATTCGTTATTTATTAAAAGTCGACAGATATCTTATAACAATATTCATATCAATTAATTTTTATTAGTGCATTTGAATGTGATGTTTGTATTAATTTGTTATATCATATCATAATGATTGTAATTTTTTAAGATTCATTATTCATCAAAAGACGACACATATCTTATAATAGTATTCATATCAATTAATTTTTTATTAGTGCATTTGAATATGATGTTTGGATTAATTTTTTATATCATATCTTCAGATTTCACATCTCTTTATTATAATATTTAATCATCCATAAATTTAATTGGTGGTGTTACATTTCACAGTGACAATGGAGAACACAATAGACTAAATTAAAACATATTTTATTATATATATGAATAAGACAATCTTGTCATACAAAATGGGACAGTTATTGGTATCCCTTTGTCTTTCAATTGGGACACTATTGCCATTACATTAAACAAAATGTATGATTTCATAGACAAATATTTCAAAAAATACAACACCTTGCTTTGATATCCAAACATAATGATCATCATTCTTCGCTTGAACTGTTGTCACTGCTCGAGCTACTTCCATGACTTGGGTTATTTTTAGGAATGTTTTGTTCGTGGTGTTGATTTTTTTTTTTCTTCTTCACCTCCCATCTACAAACATAAAAAATAAACTGTAATGAATGTATATACATTGGTGAGAATAATGAAAATTGCAATATTAAATAATATACATCAATGTAAATAAAAAATAAATAATGCACCATAGCAAAAATTGACTCATGAACTATACACATTCTTTTAAAACCAAATTTCATGCCATCTTTCAAGATTTCATCTATTGGCACAATTCCATACTTTTTTTCCTGCAAGTTTTATACCCCATAACAAATCATATATTAATATAAAAGATTTTTTTGTTCTATTAATTATAAAAAAGCTAAATAAAACAAGATCGATAGATGCTTACAAATTCCACAATTAATTTATGATATGCCAACATATACTCACAACCCATATTTAACCCAATGTCAATCAATTCGTCTGATGGTTCTTCTTTGTATGTTAGCACCTGTTTGAAGACATTCAATGATGATTGTTGTAAAGCAACTTAAAATATACAAAAATGAAATCTAGTTAAGTTGTTATAAGGAAGTAAAAATTACTCACAAACTTAGATATCAACATTTTTCTTCCTTGTCGTCCCATTTTATGTGCTGAATGAGTTCCATTTTATTTTCTTTTCTACAAGAAAATACTTGGAAATTAATATTTAATACTAAATTTTTTATTTATTGTGCCTAATCGAAAAATTCAATGATTAAATATTACATTTGAAGCATGTTGTTGTTGAGATGGCTCCTCCTGCGATGCAATTTTGTGTATTTCTTTTACCATCTCTTTGTACACCTTTTTGGACATTCCTACTGGCATATTTCTGATATTAGCTCGTTCATCTTTTGAGATTTTCATAATCTTCCTGAAAATGTAACATGACAATAAAGTATTTAATTTTTATATTGATATATGAAAATTAAATATAACAAAAGTGATATTTATAAATATTTCTAAAAAACATTTAAAGGAATATTATTTTTTCATTCATTATTTTTTGTTGTTTTACATTTTTTCTATTAAAAGTCTGACATGTCTCATTGACCAATTCTCTGGAAACTCTTCCTGTAGTTTAGATAAAATTTGGTTCTTGGAATCATTGGATTGATTTTTGTATTGTAAGTGGAAATAACGTCTATACATTCGTTCTACTAGGTCCCTCAAACTTTTGTAAAAGTTTTCCCCTCTTTTGTTAACCTCAAATACCACTCCAGATGAGCTAAGGAGCAATTCATTTTCATTTGCATGTTTTATTTTATTTTTTTTCTTAGAAAAATCTTCATTTTCTGAGTTGTTGGTCCCTGTAGAACATTAAACATATGTGAATTAATAGATTGTTTGAAACATTTTATATAATAATTTTAAGTATATTATTAATGAAAATTAAAAAAAGAAATTCATATTGGATCGATACTATTTTTTCATTCACCTGATTCATCCTTTTGCAAATTTTCCATCAAGCTTTTACGCTCTTATGGTCCTAGATCATAAATAATCTTATCAAGCTTCATCATTATGTGGCTCTGGATGTTACACAATAAAAAATACACATTAGTTAAACTTACATATAGTTCAAAAATAATATTTTTTGTAAAGAATTTACAAAGAACTTGCCTTTTTTGCTTTTCTTGATGTGCTATTAGTATTTTTGTTACTTGATCTCTTGTCAGCCATTTTTTATCAATATGAAACCTGTACCATATCATTCATTAGTATATTTTATAAATAAATCATCAAATTTTCAGGTAAAAAGAATATATCAAGAAACATGTGCGCTTTTAATTCTGTATGCACCAATGTCAATGCATTGTGTTCTTATAAATGCACCGCCAAAACAATATAAAATTCCGTACGGTGTGTTATGTCAACAAGGAGCACCGGTACATTATATGTTAACCATCACACTGACTAACACGAAGAAATTTATAAAAATCCTCTAGTGATAGTTTTTGTGGCATATGGTGTCGTGGAGGGGGCGGTGCGGCCTATTCTTATAAATGCCCGTGCAAACAGGAGACCACCGTATGGTTCTATTGGTCAACAAGGAGACCCAGTGCGTTATATGTTAAATGGTGCATCGATTAACACATAAAATAAAAAATTGTTTTTACCAAACAGTATGTGCATACCGGTGCCCTATTTTACATATGGCGCACGGATTAATAAAAATATGTTTTTATTTATTTTTATCAAACAGTACATGTGTGATGCATTGTGATAAGACAATGCACCGATGCGCTAAGTTATGCAGGGCACACTGATTAAAAAAATTTAGTTTTTTAAAAATTCATGCAAGGGCCGCCATGGATTGGGATTCGACTATGCAAGTCGTTCCGTGGGTTAGATGTCATAGGACTTTATATATAGCAATACAAACCCTATAAATCTAAAATAAAAAGCCCTAGTTATGAAATCAAAGAAATAAGAAGAAGCAAGGGCATAAACAAAAAGAATGAAGGGTTTAAGGTAAAATGGATTTTTTTTTTTTTGTTTTTTGTTTTTTGTTTTTTGCTTTTGTTTTTTTTTGTTTGTTTTTTTTTTTTTCTTCTGAAAATGAAAAATAAATTTAATTTTTTAACTTACTGCATAAAAAATACTGCAGAAAATGTAAAAAAAATAATAAAATTTAACCACAAGATCGTTTGAAATTCTATGCTACAGTGTTTGAATCACCAGAGGTTTGGAATTCTCATGGTCTGAATAGTTCTGTTCGAAAGTATTTCGCTGCTCCATAGTGGTCTCATGCTCTCTTGCTCCAGGTATGTCTCGTGCAAATCTCTGGCTAAATTTTTTTGCAAAAATAGTGAAATAATGAAAGTGTTTACTATTTAAAGAATTGTTTTATGAAATTAGATTTTTGAAAAAAAATTTCTGCCCATTTTTCAATTTACCGTTTTTTTTTTCACTTAAAAAAAATAAAGTTGCGCTTTTTTAGTTTGTTACTTTTCTTCACCAATGCGTAAATTAATAACACCACACCGGTGTGTCAGTTAATAACATGACATCAGTGCGTAGTAACTAAAACGCGCCGATGCAGTTATCTGTACATTAGCATCGATAAAAATAAGTCCGTTTTTAAGGCACTGAAATTACTTTTAGGTGTGTAAACCAAAATTTATTGTTGATTTTGCTCAAATGTAGGGAGAAAATATCATAATTATATCGAATGGACAATTCTTCAAAATCCAGCTCATTCCATAATATTTCTCAAATTCCATTGCGAAGTTCTCCCTATCCATCTCAAGACATAATATTTACTTCAGATTTTATTTATATTTTCATTATCTAATTGAATTTATGTTTTTTTATCCATGTCAATCATCTTAATAAAATTTACAATGTATAAAAATTTGCAGGTTCATGTAGATTTAGAATCGAGTTCAGATGCATAAAATATTCAAACAACTCCAAAACTTCGGAAGCTCTTATCAAGAGCAACATACCGCAAGGCACATTTGGTAGATGAAAATTGAAAACCGCTTCACCTTTCCAATTGTAACAATATTGCATCTTCTAGCAACAATTTTAGGACAATGATGGTAATAATAATTGTTTGGTATATTAATGTAATTATTTCAATGTCAAACTGATTAATCATGCATTGTCAACGTTCTTACTAATTGATATCATAGATTCTGTACTAATCATGTTCAAATATGTTTTTTGAAATTATTAGGATTCTAGTGATGATGAGAGACCTACCTACCATCTTCTGTTGCACCCCATGACAATTTCAAATCGAGAGAAGGTTGAATTAAGAGAAAAAATCAGAGAGGAATGATACCAAGAATGGTTGAATCAACTACCGATTCAATTACCACTATGTCCAAATTCACCAATTAGGAATGACTACAACAATAGTAGTTCTTCACAAGCTGGCAATGTAGGCAATAAAATAGAGGTTGGTATGGATGATTACTTAAGGGATACGACTACCATGGAGACAATGTTGTTATATGCATTCCAAAACGATGATCAACTAGGGGATGATGCTCATATCGCTGACACCTTTTTCGAAAGCCTTAAATGTGCTTCCACCACCCCTCTCTTTGGACCTGGCGGTTAGTCAAAGTCTACCTAGTTGGGGACAAAAATGTTACTGTACAACTTGAAAGAAAAGTTTGGCTTGTCAAATGCATGTTTCTCGGAAATTTTGAGGTAAGTTACCATAAAGTAATCCCCTATATAATTTTGAGAAATATAATCACAATGAGTATTAAAAATGGTCAATTTTATGAACGTTAATAGTTATATGGGCATTAATGTACATTTAATATTTTCCATGATCACCAACTACAAGTTATTCAAAGATAAGGTTCTTCCGAGTGATAATGTATTGCCTAGTAGTTGCAAAGAGGCAAATAAATGATTGAAAATGTTGGGTGTTGAGTACATATCATATCATGCATGTCCAAATGATTGTATTCTATATAGAGAAGAATATGCAGACAAAGAGATATGTCTGAAATGTGGGCATGCCAGGTATGATAAATAAAAATAGAAGGGTAAATCACGTGGTCCTCCTTTTAATATATTGAGGCACATGCCTATAATCCCAAGGATTCAAAGGCTCTTTTGTTGCAAAGAATTAGCTATGTTGTAGGGATGACATTACTCACACAAAAGTGAGTTGGGAGTTATGCGAATCCCAACTGATTCAATAGCCATGAAGCATATAAAGGATACATGGCACAAAAAATTTAAGGATGAAGTACAAAGTCTTTGATTCAGCATAGCCATGGATGAAATCAACCCATATTCCCTCTAGAACACCAAATATTCTATTTTTCCTGTAGTAGTGATCAATAAAAATATCCCCCCATGGTTGTCTGTGAAGAATGAACATCTTATGTTGGCTCTCATAGTCCCTGGTAGAATACAAGTGAAGAATATGGATGTCTACTTACAACCACTGGTAGATGAATTGAAGGAATTATGGGGTGGGATAAATGTATACGATGTATCAAGACCCATTTCAGTAGAGCAGAGTTTTACGTTGTATGGCATATGTGCTTACATGACACATGATTATCTAGGCTTAGGAGTTTGCCATGGTAAATTACATACTTATTGATTTGTTTATATACATAACAATATTCTTTCACATATTAGTTATTTAATTCGTTGTAATTTTTCTGATCTTCATGATATTCTTTAACTTTCCATGCATATAAATTGTATACAATAATCTTGTAGGTCTTGTAAAAAAAGGGTATTTTGGATGTAAATGTTGTGGAACTTCTCTGAAAGCTAGATGCTCTAATGACCTACAAAATCTAGTGCATGATTGCTCTTGACATGGTATTCCTCCCAGAAGAACACCCTTACAGAAGAGCAACATCCTCTTTCAATGGTAAATGAGAGAGAACCCAAAGGCCTCCAATAACGACACCAGTTGAATGGCCTAGAGCATATGAGAGAGAGAAGGAGAAGGAGTTCATAGAAATGTTCGATTCAAATGGGGAGCCTATGTTTGATGATCTAGAATTCTTCGATACCTATGTTGAGAAATTTCCCATTGGGATGAAAAGGAAATCTATCTTTTATAACCTCCCATATTGGGAGCATCTTAAGATTACCCACTTATTGGATCCCATGTATATATTTAAAAAAAATTCATCTTCTTTATGGAGGCATATATCATCGAAAAAAAGTGACACATTGGCTATTAGGAAATATCTTATTACTTCAAAAACTAAAAATAAACATTGGGTAAGACGATTAGAAAGTATAGGATTAGAGGCAAGCACTGGTCCCTCTAATTCATGGTATTTCAAAGAAGGTGATGTCCCATGGATTTAAAAAAAAGATGATCTTTCTTTTGCAAAGGAAGTTATAATGGGTGTGAGGGTGCCATCTCCATACGGGTCTTCACTACAACAATGCTTCACCGTGGATGACCATTTGTCGGGGTTGAAATCACATGAACATTTAAATCTTCTAAGAGTATGTATAATGTCAAAAGCATTATTTTTTTATTTTCTATATTAATAAATTTTATCCCATACAGGGATCATAAAACATAACTAATTTTGTATATTATTGCACGTGTTTATAACTTTGAATTTCCATTATCCTTTGTTCGTGCATGGGTGTGTGAAACATGAATTCCCCCAAGACCTAGGACGTGCCATATATAAATTATATGCATTTGTACGTTGGATCATGTCAAAGAAGATTCATGTGGCTAGAATTCCATGGTGGCGTCAAGAGATAGTTGAGATTGTTTGTATGTTTGAGAAGGAACTACCGATGAGTTTCATGGACTTGCAGGTTCATATTCTAATCCACCTAGTAGATGAGGTTGAATTAGTTGGAGTGGTTTCTTGTCATTGGATATTCTTCTTAGAGAGGTACATGAAGAAATTGAAATATTTTGTTCGACAAAGGGAAAAACCCGAGGGGTCTATGGCATAATAGTACATATTGTAGGAGTCTTTCTATTATGCCAGTGAGTACATCAACCAGGTAAAAAACATACCAGGTGAAGTGAGTTGGGACGATGAAAGGGATGAAGACAAAAGAGAAGGGGAGCCACTCCAAACGAATGGAAAAAATTGCTTGATATAGAGTAAGCGACTTATAATTTTTCAAATTTACACAAAGTCAATATTCATGTTTAACTTTGATATAATGTCTATTTTGATCTCTTTGTACTATATAATGTCGGTTTGATTTCATTAGCGAATTCAGAAATTGAAGCAATTAATAAATTTGTTTTTTACAATTCCGAAGCGACACAACCGTGGGTCGCATTGTACGAACAAAAGAGGATGAAATGGGATAGTGACAGGAAAGAATTCAGACGGTTGAATGGTACAAGTGTGTCTTATCCCGATCATTTAAAAGAAAATATGCCAAAAAATATGCCCCAATGGTTAGGTTGTTGACCAACTCAGAGAGAAATATGGTGCAACCGGTCATTACCCGCGTGTTGAATAGGATGCACTAAACTTAGGAATTGCGTGCACCAACATCTATATTTCATATTTTAACTCTTGGTTTATTATAAGACACATGACATTATGATTTTTTAACTTTTTTATAGGTGCACTTGTTCCCATATATGATGGAAAAATGACACAATACTGTGGAGTAGAAGTTGAGTTTGATCAATCTCGTCGATCTAGCCACCATGATCAAAACCTAGTACGAGGGATGTTAGGTTACGTCGGAAAGATACAAGAGATCATTGAAGTGGATTTCTCTTTTTTCCAATGTGTTATTTTTAGGTGCAAGTGGTGGGACACCTTTGATCAGAATAATGTAAAGGAATATCGCGATAGTAGGCTGATATGTATCAACTCTAGAAAGATGTGGGATGAAGCTAAGGAGCCCTATTTTTTCCCCAAACACTGCAACCATGTGTTTTTTAACCCATATGTGTTGGATAGGGATTGGTGGTTCGTATTGAGACATGACCCTAGATCAAAAAATATTTTTGAGAACAATAGTGTTATCATGCCAAGCGAGCTGGAAGATAATGAGGGTGATCATGAGAACCAAGAATGATATGGTACATGTGTTATTTCATCAATATTTATAATTTTTAAGATGTGTTTTTATAAAGAAGAGGACTTAATTACCTTATAACTTATAAAGCTCTTTTTTTCGAAACATTATTATATGTATTTTGAATTAATTGGTAATTTGCATTGTGTTAATGTTAAAATCAATATTTCACTTGATAATTTGCAATTATGTTGATCTCAAAAACAATGGCATACTGTATGAAGTTCTTTTTTTTGGTATGTAATATCATAATAAATTAATGATAATTCTAAAGTACATGAATTTATTTGCATTTTCTTGAAAACTTTATTATGTTACAAAAATTCATATTATTCTAGATTTATTATTTTACAATTATTTACAATTTTACAAATTTACGAATTTAAAATTTTTAATAAAATAATTTCACATTAATAAAATTAAAATTTTCACATTAAGTCAATTAAAATTTTACAAATATTTTACATACAATTAGAATTAGAATTAGAATTAGAATTTTACAATTTCACATACAATTACAACTAAAATTACAATTTCAATTTTAGAATTTTATATACAATTACAATTACATTTAAAAATTTACAATTACAATTAAAATTTTACAAATATTTTACATACAATCAGAAATAGAATTAGAATTACAATTTTACAATTTCACATACAATAGAAATTAAAATTACAATTACAATGACAATTACAATTTTAGAATTTTACATACAATTACAATTACAATTTTAGAATTTTACAATTATATATATATATATATATATATATATATATATATATATATATATATATATATATATATATATATATCATTACAATTACAATAATTTCACATTAATACAATTAAAATTTTACAAATATTTTACATACAATTACAATTAAAATTACAATTAGAATTAGAATTACGATCACAATTTTACAATTTCACATACAATTACAATTAAAATTCAGTTACAATATTTACAATTGTAATTTTAGATACAATTACAATTACAATTACAATTTTACAATTTTACATATATACAATTACAATTAATTACAATTACAATCATTTCACAATAAATTAAATATTACAATTACAATTAATTTTTTACAAATATTTTACATACAATTTCAATTAAAATTACAATTACAAATAAAATTACAATTTTACATACAATTAAAATTAAAATTTCAATTACAATCACGACATAATATTTAAAAATATCACGATTTAATATTAAATTAAATAAACATCATGATCATGATAACCATCGTACAAACATCATATTCGACTAAAAAACACATTCAAATTTGCTAACATCATTTAATCATCGTGATCATGATCATCTAACAAAACACAAGCATTATATAACATCATCACAACATAAACATCAAATATACATCTCAAGTCAAATAACTGCTATCACATACACATCTATCTGCAAACTACACATTAAATGAACATATCTAACATGACCTAACAATATACACATCATGATGATCACCATGTAAATTAAGTACAACTGCAACATGAACATAAAATACATGGAAAATATATATATATATATATATATATATATATATATATATATATATATATATAGATATAAAATGTATAATGTAAAAATTATACAACTATAATATAAATGTCAAATATCAGTTGGAGGTACATCATCAATAGTAGTACTAGTTGAGGCCTGCTCAATCAATGGTGCAACCTCGACAAGCTCAGATAGATGTCGATCATCACGTGCCTAATGATCTGATGGTGCCTCATGATAAACAAGATCAACTGCTGGCTATTCATGATGACTCGACATGGATGGTCTAGCCTGATCATGATCATGAGTACTGCTGGATGCTGCAGGTTGCTAATCATGATGACTCGATGTGGATGGTCCAACCTGCTCATGATCATGAATTTTGGATGTTGTAGGCTGAGAAGACTGACACAACATGGATGGTCCAGCCTACTCACGATTGTGATAGCTGGTTGATGCTACAAGCTACTCATCTGCTGCGTGAGGTGAATGATGATCACTTCCCTGAACGTGATCTTCAGATGATGCATCGTTGCTTGATTGTCGACGTACTGCGTCTCGACCACGCCTACGTTGAAGGGCCCTCCTCACTGCGTCACTAAGATGGTAGCTCTTACGACATGCTGCATCAGGGGAAACATGTCACATGGCATGCCTCTCCACATCTTTACTAGTCTAGCATCGACCTGTATCTCTCTCATAGTGGCGGGCCTGACTCACCCCTTCACAAGCAGTGCACATATTTGGTCGCCCAACTCCATCCTAATTCTAGTGTCAGGCCTACGCCTCACACCAGCTGGTACTTGCGCAACATGAGGACCAAGTCTGTCTGCAACAACCTGATCCTCAGCATCTGCCATCTCCTGATCGTCATCAGGATCTACACCTGTATCATTTGGTGGCGGTGGCATCTCATTGCCATCAAATGACCCAATGTATGCAATATATATATAAGTACACAACAATAATTAGAAAATTTCATTAAACAGTTTAAAGAACATGTTAGAATAAATTTAAAGAAAACATTAATATTACCTCTACCATCCGGCGGCTCATTATCTGTGAAGAGGATGTTGGCACACCCTCGCCAATCGAAAATAGCATACAGACAGGGGACCATAACGAAGGGATGCTCATCAACACTAGATAGCAACTCCAATTCATCATGCCATATCCTCGCAGAAAGCTCTGACTCGCCCCTCTTGGGAATCATCTGTCCTCACATCTGCATCCGTACATGCAACATCGACCTAGGAGGCTGCCGAAAAAAAGTAGGCATCGTCTCTGGAAACCTCTCAAAAAATAAACAAAATAGCTCTAAAGCAAAAGGGAAGTTAACCCTCCCTTGTTCCTGAGCACGACATCTATCTAAACTGTATAGAACTGCCGCAAAAAAAATGGTGGACCACTTCCCAAGTCGTGGTGCCTGTAATAAAGAATCAACATAAAATAGAAGCGGGAAACTAATGCGTTGTCCGTTGTTGGTATGGTGTGCAATGGTTGAAATCAGTAGTGAGAGGCACCTCACCTCCTCTCCACAAAATTAAGTAATATGTAACTGACCTTCGGAGACCTGAAAATATGTAGGAGATAATATATCCGCTCGAATGTATCTATGGGAGTACACCAACTGACTCCCTGCTGCATAGCCAACGGGGACCTCTAGGAATGAGGAAAAATCCACCCCTATCCTCGATAGGCCAGTAATGAAGTAAATGTCCTCCTCAGTGGGTGCATACCACTAGTTAGGAACAACCCGAAAATCCTGTTGGTGGGCATTCCACCTGTGGATAAGATGTCGCAAAAACCCACCATGGCCCTTTAGGGATGTAGCCTCCTCATAGAACTTGAGGAGGCCTATCTCCCTTAGGAGCGCTTCGGTGGCTGCTGTAATAGGGCGAGGGTACATATCTATCTCCCTCTCTCGTGCCTCCCAAAAGCAAACCACGTTATACTGGTCTGCCTGTTGTTGCTGTTGTTCCCTCACTTCTCTGCTTTGACGTTGCTGAATGATTGACATATTAAATAATTTTTTTTTAATTAAATGAGACATGTATTTAGGAATGAATATATATATATATTTTTTTTTTTTTGAAAAAAATAAAACAGTTGGTGCGCCACAAAAAACAAGCATGCACCGATAACGGTGCATCTGCTTTTGTCGCGCATCGGAGGCGGTGTACCTGGAAAATTTCAGTGCACCGCCCTCCTGGAATTTTTACAAGGTCAATGGTGCGGTGTTATAATAGACCGGACCATTGAATATGTACTAGTGTTGGGAGGGCTATGCACTGATCAAACTATGCACCCCGGGACGTATAGTTTACGAAACACACTGCCCTCCTGACATCACTACATAGTCAACAGTGCAGTCCTTTACATGACCAAACCATTGAATATGTCCAGTTCGAGAGGGTAGTGTGCTTGAAAAAATACTCACCCTAGGGTGTATATTTCCGTTAACGCACTGCATTCCCACAATTTGACATGGTCAATGGTGCGGCTAGGTAACCGACTGCACCCCAATTTTTTTAATTTTAAAAAAGCATGATGCACCATTTCGGTACCACCCCGGAAGTGGTGTTGATATTGTTAGCACCGGTCGCGGTGAGACCTGTAAATTTATAGGAAGCACCGTAAACTGGTGTAAGCCGAACGACTCGAGCACATCGTGCGGGAATTTTTATATATATATTTTAAATAAGGTGAATTTTAAGTTATTTTAGAAAACTAATCTGCTAAAAGGTTTAATTATGGAAAAGAAAGTAAAATACCTTTACATTTGGCCATCGAGGAGGTATATTGGCTGTAGAATTTTGAAAACTAAATTTGCCCACCATTTTTCAAAATTTGAAATGGAGATGGTGGGAAATAGATGTCAGTAGTACGTGAAATGGGAGGATGGAGGGTAGGGTGCCTCACACAGGGTAAATTTGCACCAGTTCTTAAGAGCTTTGTAGCACTAAAAAATGAAAAATGAAGATTTTTTGCCATAATTTTTTTTATTTAACCCTATTCCGGTGCGCGGGTTTTCTAGGTGCATCAGAGGGTTTCTTACAATTGCACCGGGATGTTTCAGTTTTGGTGCAGGGTTTTAGGACACACCAGTGCTAAATCTTTGTAGAACACTGGTGCACTATAGTAATGAGATGCACCAAGTGGGTTTGTATCGAGTGCACAGTGTCCCGATGTGACAATTTTTTTTACGCATCGATGCTTTCTCTAGTGGAACGCACTGGTGCGATTTAGGATCAGAAACATGCCGGAAAAAATGACAAAAAAAAAAAAAAAATCTGCAAAAACCTCCACCCACCAACCTCCTCTAGTAACCTCCGCTACAAACGGATGTCTGGGCTATTTTTATAAGGGGTTCCTGAAAAACATCCACTAGAGGGTCTTTTCCTTGAAGTGATAATTAGAAAATGTTGGTGGGAGTCTGAGTTTCAATTGCACAGTGGCATCAAAGATCTGCGTTTAAGCTCCAGGTGGGTGATAACCAACACAAAACTATAGTCACATTAATTCAATTCAAATTTCATGATGACAGTTGCAAAACACATAGGAAATTAATTTATTCCCTAAATCTGATTTTCTAAAGAGGCAGTGAACAAAAATTCTAAGAGTAGAGATAAATCGTGATTTCCCAAGACCTGTAGGTTGATTTTTATTTTGAAAATTTTGATTTTTGAGGAATATTATACAACAAAGCAAAATTATAATCAACATGTGGGTTATTTTTCGTCTCCAAAATCGATTTCTCAAAGATAGTAAATGAATGGTTCTGTTGCATACAATGAATTTCGAATTTTGATTTCTCCAGGTCAGAAATTATTTTGTAGGAAAGAGGAAGAGTGTATTTTTAAAATCGATTTTGAAGAAAATAAATTCATTTCTAAAAACAATTTTGAAGGAATAGAGGAATTCAGAAAATAAATTTCAATTTTTGAAAAAAAGGCAGTAAACTCAGAAAATTGATTTCGATTTTGAAAAAGCCAGTATGGTTAATTTTACAAAAATCGATTTCAAATTGAATGATAATGAAATTTTATTCATTCCCAGAAATGCATTTTGATTTCTTAGAAGCCAGAGTTGTAGTAATTTTCCAGAAGATCAATTTCAAGACAAAGAGGGTAATGAAAATTTTCTTCATTCCCAAAATTTTCAGTTTGATTTCAATTTCAGAGAAGGTTAATGAGAAGGAAATTGTTCATGATTCGATTTCAATTTCTGAAGATACATAAATGTTAATTGTTCATTTCTCTAGCATTCGATTTCTCCAGCATTCAATTTCTGAAGAGACAGTCTTTGGTAATGTCACCCGTTGAATGATGTAAGTCCTTGGATTCAGTTCTGAATAAATATATGGTGGTGATAATTATAAAAAATTGGAAGCAACTCTTTAGAACTTTCCAAATTTCATTTCCAGAATTCTATTTCATTTTCAGAATTCAGGGGCAGTGATCATGAGGTTATTTTCCGAAGGAGGAGATAGTGTATTTTCCAGAACATTAATAGAGGTTTTTTTACCTAGTCATAAAAATAGAGCTTTTGATCCACAAACAAAAATAACAAAAGTAAAATCTTAGAATCAAAACGTCCAGTTCTGAAATTCGAAATTTTTAAGAAGCCACTATTTTTCGTTGTCTTTTCTGAGAAAATGAAAATGAAATTTGAAAAACAAAACATGGGTTTTCTTTAGAACGAGCCCATTTAGACTCTTATAGGAATTTTTTCTCAAATTTATTTCTATTTGGGATATTTTCCTGGTTATTTAAACCCTTATTTTTCAGATTGCATGGAGTGTTTGAGATCAGTTAGTAATCAAGGTTAGAGATTTGTTTAAATTGGATGACAGTGAAAACTCCAAGTCCAAGTTATAGTTACATGGTTTGAAAATCCGAAGACTCCAGTTATCTAATTGACAACATAGCCAAAGTCCGTTGGTGGCAACATAATCCAAGTCTAAATAGATATTTCCTCGTAACATGAGTTCAAAATCCAAGTTAGCAGATATTTGGGGCAGTGTAATCAAATTCTGAATTAACATATGTCTGGTGGTAGCGTAGGTTCAAGATTGAAGTTCCAAGTGTAAGATTGGCGTTAAAATCTTCAAGTTCATGACCCCAGTTTCATTCTTATTGACACAAAATTCCAAAACATAGCTCGTGCACAATGGTTTCAAGTGGTGTTGGTGAGTGCACAATAGTGAAAAAATTATGAATGGAATTTTTGAAAATAGAGTGTTCATCGCCAGAGAAAAGAGAGTTTCTAGAAGACTATAAATTTTCTTAGGTATCTCCCAGAAATCGATTTTTGAAAGAATTACAACAAAGATATTGCTTCTTGTTCCCATAAATCGATTTTTGAAGGCATTATAACACAAAAATTGTCTCATGAATATTCAACAGTGAAATTTTCTTTGCATTTCAGCCCAGGAATTTGACATCACAATTTTGGAAATTTCTCTTTATTCTCAGTGACCAAGATTTCACGTATCAGTCCAAAATTTGGTATTTTAATTCAAAAAATTTCTCCTCATCTTAGTGGGTATTCACTATAGAAGATTGATTTCAGCTCATTCGGAAGCTTCGACATCATGAGCTAGAGTCGCAGGTACATCAGTAGGGCATTCATCATACAAAAGCATAAGGTCAAAGAAACAGAAGCAAGCATGAGGACATGCTTGAGAGTAAACCTAAGGGGGAGATGTTGGCCCTCATTTTTTTATCAAATTTTGCTTAGTAAAATCCACCTAATTTCCATAATTTTACACTTTATACCATCCATAATATGACCTTTTTTTACCTTACTATGCGTATTCAGGAAAATAAATTATGTTTTTCATTTTTTAGAAATTTTTGTAAAAATTGGTTTTAAGTGCATTTTTGGATTGGACTAAAAATCCCCATAATAGCTTCATTGAAGTCATACTTGCAGGACACCTGGGCACGAGATGAGCACACATTTAGAAATATTTGGAACTAAGGATGGATGTGTACCTATTGGTTCGGTCAAGTCGAGCTAAAACATACCCGGTCAAAGTTGGTAAAACAAGACCTGCCATTCAAGAAATCCCTAGAAAATAGGCCAAATTTAGTATTTTATGGGATTTTCTAGATTTTGAGTGATTGGATGGATGAGCTCAACCAATATAGATGGGATAAGGATAGAAATGGATATTAGAGAAATTTTAGTCAAGTTTGTTTCATATTTTTCTATTTAAGCAAGGGCATTGATGATTGAAGGTGTGAACATGTAGAATTTGTGTGATTTCACTTTGATATTTCTGAACATTGTGAGTTAATTGAAGAACTAGTTCCATCTTATTTATGATGTTCTATACGGTGAATTCTTGATTGAGTTTTAGTAGCTGAGAAGTACTTTGAATGTGAGAGGCAACAGTGGATGGCCCCTGTAGAAATTATACACAAGATGCATGTATATATCCAGATTCTCCCGATCTAACTATATTTATCTTCTTGCTAAATATAGAATCCTTCCACTGTTAATCTTTTGTAGAAATTAAAATCAATTTCAAACACATGAAGCAATAAAAACAATCGCACATAACACAGTTGTTTAACAGGAAAGCATGAAGCTGAAAACCCCAAATATCATATATTATGTATCATGGAGATCATGTAACAATCTCATACAAAGCTTAGTACATCAAGATCTCAATACAATACAATCGTCACACACTAATCAGAAGGAATATCTAAATCCATGCACCGATTTCTTGCCACCTGCTAGCCTGCCTCCACGGTGCAATCCCTGATGAAGAATAGCTCTGAATGAATTCGAATTACACTTTCCTTGACTTCAAAATCCTCATTGGCAACTCCAATGTGTGTGTGATGCAATCAATGCATCACTGTAGTCACAACAGATAGTCCATCTTGCCCTTTCACCTATCTCTCCACTGGGTCTCCACTAGAACTACCATGCACTGTAGTTAACTGCTATATTGTTCAGTTGATTAATGAGTTATTATTTGTGAATTAATTTAATAATTAATTCACTCCACGCTCACTAGTGTATCATTCGGTTAGACTAGATACAACTAGCTCAACTGAGTTTAACTCCATTAACTGAGTTAAACTGAATAACAACTCCATGAACTACTCTTCCAATTCTGTCATAACTTTGCCACTTCAGTTCTAACTAAGTCCTCCATGCATGAACCACCAGTAAACCTTAGGAATTGCATAATTCCTTTAGCCCACTGATTTTCCAAATATGTGCACTAAAATTAAGTGCTCAAGAGAATAAGTTGATGTTTATTGTCAGATTATTATTAAGAGCTATAATAATTGACACTTCTAATTTTAGATCGACGATCTATAAATAGAATTCGCCCAATACTCTAAAATAGAATTTTATCTATTTTTCCAAATTGACCAACCATCCACAAATAGCATCCTGCAACTTCTGAAATACGATCACCATGTCTAAAAATAGACCTAGTCTAAAAATAGACTTGCACCAAAAATAGCCTGCGGGCCCACTTAGTGAAGGTGACTCATTTTCACTAAGCTCATCACCTTGTTGAATCTCAACACTCCCTCTCAACAAGATAGGGATTATCCTTCACCCTGATCCTGCCTCTATGGTATTCAAATTTTCTCCTGGTGAGCGCCTTCATCAAAATATCTGCATCTAATCTTGCGTAGGAATGTACTGAAGCAACATGATCTTCCGCTGCACAAAATATTTGATATGATGATACCAGATATCAATATGTTTAGATCTACCATGAAACACAAGATTAATCGAGAGTTTAATGCAACTCTGATTATCACAATGTATCATTGTAGGATCTAAATTTGAACCAAACAAACCAACCAGGATCTTCCTCATCCAGATAGCCTCACATGCAGCTTGACTTGCTGCCATGTATTCTGCTTCCGCTGAACTGAGTGCCACGAATATTTGTTTCCCATTGTACCAAGAAACTATTTTAGACCCGATACTGAAAACCCATCTTGATGTGCTCTTTCTGTCTGTTGGGCTGCCTGTCCAATCTGCATCTGTGAAGCCACGCAACTTCACTTCATCCGTCTGTCTGTACCATAAACCATACTCAGATGTGCCCCTGAGATACCTTAGGAAATGCTTGCCTACCTTCCAAAAGAGCTTGGTAGGCTTAACCATCACTTGTGAAAGCTGGTTCACCACATAGCATATGTCCAATCTTGTATTAACTAAATACATGAGTGAACCCACCAACTGTTGATAAACAATGGCATCAAATACCTCTGCCAATGTAGCATCCTCTTTCCTCCAATTTCCTGGAAGAGGAGTGTCGATAGGCTTTCAGCCTTGCAGGTGAAACTTCTCCAGTATCTCCCAGGCATAATTGCCTTGAGACACAAACAATTCACCTTCCCACTGCCATATTTCCAATCCAAGGAAGTAGTGAAGGAGGCCCAAATCCTTCATCTCGAACTCCTTTGCAAGATCTTCCTTGCATGAGTGTATCAACTGCTCATCACCTGTTAGTACTAAATCATCAACATAAAGAAAAATGATTAAAATGTTACTCTCCACCACAATTTGGTACAGGTTTTCATTCGCCTCACTCTTGGTGAAGCCAAGTCCCGTGAAATAGCTGTCGATCCATGTGTACCAAGCACGAGGTGCTTGTTTCAACCCATACAACGCTCTTTTGAGCCTGCACACATGCGACTTGCTATTGAAGATCTCAAATCCTTTAGGTTGCTCAACGTACACCTCTTCCTCAATGATCCCATTAAGGAACATAGTCTTCACATCCATCTGGTGAATGTGCCAACCCATCTGCGCAGAGAGAGCAAGGATGGTACTTATGGAAGAATACCGTGGGATAGGTGCAAATGTTTCTTCATAATCAATCCACTCGATCTGTGAGAAGCCCCGGGCAACAAATCTTGCCTTATAATTCTCAACACTCCCATCAGCAGCTTGATTTACCTTGTAGATCCATATTGATCCTACAACTGATTTACCCATCGACCTTGGAACAATCTCCCAAGCACTGTTTCTGACAATCGAGTCATAATCCTCCACAATGACATCTACCCATGTGGGCTTCTGCACTGCTTCTTCAAAAGAAGATGGATCCTTCACGATACACTTGCTCATAAGAGCCATGTATCCAGTAAATTGGTCAGGTGTCTGTCTCTGTCTGCGCTGTGATGTAGGGACTCCTACATTCTGTGCCGCATCAAGCTTCAATGTCTCAACTTCTATGGTACACTTTCTACCTTGTCTGATGTTTGGTTCTGCATGAGTGGACTTCTCCATTCCATGAATCTTCTCCTGTGACTGATCCACATGTAGAGGCTCATCTTTGAGAACAAAAAGTTCATCCTTTGCATGCAAGTGTAGCTCCCTCTCCAGCGACAACTTCATTTCTTTCACCTCATTGAATTTTATATCCTGTCGCACCATAATCATCCGACTATCTGGAAAACACACACAATAATTATGGAGTGTTTCTGTGTACCCCACAAATATCCCAACTTCTGCAGTCGGCTCTAGCTTCTTCCTGGCGTACTTTGTCACATGAATGTAAACAGATGAGACAAAAATATTCAAATGAGAAATATCAGGCTTCTTACTAGTAAACGCTTCTTCAGGTGTACCCATGCCAAGTACTCTATGAGGACAACAGTTTTGCACATAAACTGCAGTGTTGCATGCTTTTGCCCTCAAGTGCATCAATAGGCCCTGGAAGTGCATCATCGATTGCGCAACACCCATGGTAATTTTGTTCTTCCTCTCAGTGACCCCATTCTGATGTGGGTTATGAGGTGCTATGAGTTCTCTTCGAATTCCTTCTTTGCTACAAAAGTATTTAAATTTTCCCAAGATGTATTCACCACCATTATAGCTCCGTAGTGCTTTCACTTGCTTCCCCGACTCCTTCTCCACCAATGCTTTAAAATCACATAACTTTGAGAATTTTTCACTCTTCTTATGCATGAAGAAGATCCATCATATATGAGAATAGTCATAAAAAAATATAACATAATACCTCTGTTTTTCTGTTGAAGCAACTGAGAAAGGTCCACACACGTCTATGTGAATTGTCTCTAGGATCACCAAAGCACGGTTCTCCTTCTCATGAAAGGTGGTCTTCACAAACTTACCCATAGTACATCCCTTGCACTGATTTGACTGCGTAAGAGTACCCTTGGTAAGTCTAGTAGAAATTTGCTGCAAAATATTCAAAGTGCCATGGTGAAGATGGCCCAATCTTATGTGCCATAATTCGCTCTCGTCCCAGCTCACCACTTCTTCTGCTTTTGCCACCATTGCAGTGTAGTCATCTACCTCCAGATTATAGATATTCTTAACTCGAATTCCTATCCTCTTGGTTTGAACCATTGTTTTATGTCACAGGAAAACTTTTCCATCACTAAAAAAAATTTCATAACCTTTGTCTTCCAACATTGTGACCGAGACGAAGTTCTTCTTCAGACCTAGAACATGCATAACATCTTTCAACAGAAATGGATTACCTAACTCCCTCTTAAAGGTAATGGCCCCAATGTCGGTCTGAATATATCAACCATCGTCACCCATCTCTATATGCATTTTAAGGTCCTTCTCCCTCAAGTCACTAAACAACTCCTTGTCTCCCGTCATATGGAAAGATGCACCACTATCAAGATACCACATCGATCCCATTGAGCTTGAAACCAAGCATGCGATCAAAGAAAATTCAAGTTCAAATTGTGAGGCTAAGGCCTCTCCCACTACACCTCCAACAACCTTCTTGTTCTTCTTCTTCTGTGGGAAGTTAGTGGCGAAATGCCTCTGTTTGTGACAGTGAAAACATTTCACTTTGGACAAATCCTGCTTCTTGACTTTAGCATCGGATTTTGAAGGAAATTCCTTCCCCTTCCCTTTCCTTGCTTTGGCAGCTAAAGTGCAATTCTCTTCATCTTCATTCTTCGATGAAGAGCCATCCCTGGTACCTTGCCTTATCTCCTCCTGCACGAGATCTGACCAAAGTCGCTCCCATCCCAACAGTTTCTCCCATCCATTGACAGAGTCTTTGTAGCTATGCCAACTCTTCGAAAGCCCAAGGTGAGCCAAGCTCACCAAGTCTTCATCATCAACAGTAATCCCCACACTTCCCAGTTCATCCCTACGGTGGAAAAACTTCGTGAGATATTTTGGAATACTGTCGCCCTTCTCCATTTTTATTTTTTTGAGCTTACCTTTCAGCGCCAACTTCCTCTGGTCACTACTGCTTTGGAACAAATATGTTAAAGCCTTCCACATTAAAAATGGAGTGGCTTTCCTGTGAAGAATGGACATAATATGGTCCTTGACATCTTCCAACAGAATTCTTCTTGTATTTGCTATCTTCTTTTTCCATGCGTCAAGTAATGCAGCATTGCTAGATCCCGACTTAGGAACATCGCTATCGATGAACTCCTTCAGTCCATTATCCTCCAACACCACCTCCATCCTATCCTTCCATGATATGTAATTTGAGCTCCCATCAAGGGCATGCTCCAATCATAACCCATTGAAATGCATTTCAATGCATACTCAACTGTCGTACCAAGAATTTTATGAAGCAAATTCGAATTGTCCACCAGCACAAACTTAGAAATTCTTCACAATCGCAATCTTCAATAATTAATACTACTTCGATACCTGTAGAAATTATATACAAGATGCATGTATATATCCATATTCTCCTGATATAAAAATATTTATCTTCTTTCTAAATATAGAATCCTTCCACTGTTAATCTTTTGCGGAAATTAAAATCAATTGCAAACACATGAAGCAATAAAAACAGTCACACATCACACAGTTGTTTAACGGGAAATCCTAAAGTTGAAAAAACCCAACTATAATATATTATGTATCATGGAGATCATTTAAAAATCTCATACAAGTCTTAGTACATCAAATTCTCAGTACAATACAATCATCACACACTAATCAAAAGAAATTTGCAAATTCATGCACCGATTTCTTGCCACCTGCTAGCTTGCCTCCACTGCGCAATCCCTGATGAAGAATAGCTCTGAATGAATTCAAATTGCACTTGCCTTGACTGCACAATCCTCATTGGCAACTTCAATGTGTGTGTGACGCAATCAATGCATCACTATAGTCACAACAGATAGTCCATCTTTCCCTTTCACCTATCTCTCCACTGGGTCTCCACTGGAACTGCCATGTACTGTAGTTAACTGATGTATTGTTTACTTGATTAATGAGTTATTATTTGTGAATTAATTTACTAATCAATTCACTCCACTCTCACTAGTGTATCATTCAGTTAGACTAGATATAACTAGCTCAACTGAGTTTAACTCCATTAACTGAGTTAAACTGAATAACAACTCCATGAACTACTCTTCCAACTCTGCCATAACTTTTCCACTTCAGTTCTAATTGAGTCCTCCATGCATGAACCAACAATAAACCCTAGGAATTGCATAATTCCTTCAACCCACGGATTTTCCAAATCTGTGCACTGAAATTAAGTGCTCCAAGAGAATAAGTTGATGTTTATTGTCGAATTATTATTAAGAGCTAATAATAATCGACACTTCTATTTTAAGACCGATGATCTATAAATAGACTTCACCCAATATTCTAAAAATATAATTTCATATATTTTTCCAACTTGACCAACCATCCACAAATAGCATCCTGTAACTTATGAAATATGATCACCATGTCTAAAAATAGATAGTCTAAAAATAGACAGTCTAAAAATGGACTTGCGCCAAAAATAGCCCACAGGCCCTCTTAGTGAAGGCGACTCATTTTCACTAAGCTCATCATCTTGTTGAATCTCAAGAGCCCCCACACCGAGCTAAGTGCACTCTTTGATTAATTTAGCTGAAATTTCATAAACTAGTTTTGCTTCATGTTTAAATCAGTTAAATAGATGTATGATGATCTATTATGTTTGCTGATGAATTTTAATCTAAATTTCAATTTTCATATGAAGGGTCAAACCATTGTTTAAGTTAAACTCTCTTTCTATCTTATTAGAGAATAGAAACTAGAATTCATCTTCCTTGCTTTTGTTTAAAGTGATTTTATGAATTTCCAGTTTTCATACAATGGCGTTAATGATGAATGAATTTATAAAGAAGGAAAACAAGGACCTCCGTCGTTAGGAGCCTCTTCTATTATTCTTTTATGCATCTTAAGCTATTTTTCATTTTTGATTTGTGATTTTTGTTCATGAAGTAGTATTGTAGAGAAGGTCAACCTGGTTCTCCTAAGTTAGGAGCCTCTTCTTCTACTAATTACATATTGAATTAGAATTTTTTTAGTTAAGTTTTATATTATTAATATGCATTTAGTTCAAATTCAATAATTTGTCTTCTAAAATTGACTATGTTGAAATCCATATATTTTGGACATGTTTCCAAGTTTTACAAAATCGGATTGATAATTAAATACTTGTGTTAGTTTACCTAGTAAATTGACCCAACATTTTTGACACCGTTGTCGGGGAAGCATACTTTAATATAGTCAATTAGGAAGATTGTTTAGAAAATAAAAAAATAAAAAAATAAAAACAAAAACACTTTTCATTATGGTTATTCATGGTTAAACATAGAAATTAGAAAGGTAGATCCCCAAAACAAAACCCCCAACAAAAACAAAAACAAAAAAACTAGCTAACTACAAAATCTATTTGCAAAACAAATATCTTCAAAACATGATGTTAAAGAATTCAATTAGAGAAGGAGGGTATGCCACCACAAGGATCTTCTTAAATCCTTTTCCACAATTTAGAATAATCACTAGGGATGAATCTTCATTTCAGAAGTTAGAAGAGGAGCAAATCATCCATGAAGAGGATCTGCAAGAAGAAAAATTAGAATCTTCTTCTAGTTATCTTTGTAAGGATGTGAATGAGTCATGGATCACATGCGATGAAGATCAAACATTAGAACCTGAAATTGAAGATCACAAGATCCCTTGTGCATTCAAGATTTTGAACAAGTGCTACACAAAGAAATTTGTTATATGACAACTAAAGAGATCCAAGAAAATAAAGTTCATCTTAAAACTTGGTTTCAACTAATCATTAGGTCACAACACCACTCTATTTTTCAATATTACTTAGCATCAAATCTTTATGATCAATTAATTTTTCATGTCCAAGCATTCATTAAAGTAAATTTTTCAACTTGGATATGAGTTTACTTATGATCTTTCTACGCTAATGGATGCATTGTCTCCTAGGTCTTGTTGGGTTTGTGTTATATTCTTTTCACAACTAATCACGTGTAGGGGGGTGATAGCCCCCCCTTTTAGGGTTTGGGGCAGTGCCCCAAATTTTTTTTTTGGTCCTTATTTTTCGGTGGTCGGATCCGCCTATGGTTTTGTGCATGGGTTTGCACATGGTTTTGGGGTATGATGGTTTTTAACCCCTAGTATTTTGTAGATCCAGTCAAGGGAACTATGGTGATGTTCTAATCTACGGTTAATGGATTGGGATTTATGTATGCTTCGGCGTGTATATATATGTGTTGTAAAAATAAAAGGTTGATAATGAAAAATCAAGTTGGTCGTCCCGATTTTGGATCCAAGGGAAATCTCCGTGTTTGTCTGTTTTATTTTTTATGCTCTTGCTAATGTTTATTTTCTGTTTTTAAGATTCCTTTGCAGATAATTTCTGTACAAGGTTAAAACCTACATTTGGTAATCGAAGAAGTTTCAGCTTCAAGGGGACGCCTTTGCTGCTGAGGGGTTTTTTGCTCGAGCTTGAGGTAGACCTTGTTCAGTGGGAGATCTGCGGGATTGATTCTTGCAGTGAAAGAAGATGGCGAGCGGCGGGAAGATAGAGATCGAGAAATTTAATGGTTAGATTTTTGAGTTGTGGACGCTCAAGATGGAGGATCTACTGGTGGATAAAGATCAGTGGATCACGGTAGATCCGGGTACTAAACCAATGTCAATGTCAGATGAAGACTGGAAGAATCTGGATTAGAAGGCAAAGAGCACAATATGACTGTGTGTCTCAGATTCAGTATTGTTGAATGTATTTGGGGAAGCTATGGTGAAGACTTTGTGGGAAAAGCTAGGGATTTTGTACCAATCTAAGTCTCTGGTGAATAAATTGTTCCTGTGGAAAAATCTATATAACCTGAGGATGAAGGATGGAGACTCGGTGACAGAGCATTTGAACACCTTCAATAATGTGGTAAGTCAGCTGTCATATGTTGATATTAAAATCTCAGATGAAGATAAGTGCATTAGTTTGTTGTATTCTCTACCAGACTCATGGGACAGTCTGGTTATTGCAATAGGTAGCAATACAACTACCTTGAATTTTGATGACATTGTCTCAGCCTTGCTGTTGGAGGAAATGAGAAATATGGAGGGTCAGAATGGATTTGCCTTATCTGTATGAGGAAGGTCACGGAACAGAAATAAGAATAAGGTTTCAAGTGGGAGATCTAAATCTAGAGGGAGATATAAATCTCCTGGAAATTTTGTAAAGGTGTGCTAGAAATGCGGAAAGGAAGGGAACTACAAAAAGGAATGTAGATCTAAAGCTCCCGAGAAAGAAAAGGGATCTGATGATGCTCCTTCTGCAGAGGAAAAAACCATCTCAGATGAAGGTTGGGATTTGTATTTGGCTTCTTCTTCAAATACACATGTAGATCACAAGTCATGGTTGATTGACTCGGGTGCATCCTTTCACTTCACTCCCCATAGGGAGTGGTTCTATGAGTATGAGAAATGTGATGGCAGTGATGTCTTCTTAGGTGATGATAGGAAGGAAAAAATTGTTGGACTTGGAAGATTCAAAGGCAAGAGCCTCTGAGGTGGAAATATTAGGCATCTGGTGTTACGCATTTTCTTACACATTGGCAGAAATTTATTTACTAGTAACAAGATGGATGATCTTGGGTGTAAAAATAGTGTTTTGAGAAGACACCTATAAGATGTTCAAGAACCTTGGTATTAATGCGGGGGTTCTATCGTTAGACCTATTGCAAGCTTTAGAAGACAACATTGATGACTATGGGTCTTGATTAGTGATTCCCCTAAGTGGAAATGGAAAAGCCTAACGAGTCTAGGAGAAAGACCATGCTATGGCATCAAAGAAGCTGGATATATTTGGAGAGAGGGCCTTTGAATACGCATGGAAATGGTGCCTGGTAGAGAGTGTCTAATGGCTCTGCGGATTTGAATTTACAGCAAAGACATTGTGTATATCGGGAAGTAGAAGGTGGGTGAGTTTCCTTCTAGTGCTAGAGGGCCAATAAGATATTAGAACTTGTGCACAGTGATGTGTTTGGACCTGTGTCAGTTCCTTCACTGGAAAAGTTTGTGTACTATGTTTCATTCATAGATGACTTCTCAAGGAATACATGGATATATTTCTTGAAGAAGAAATCTGAAGTCTTTGAAAAATTTAAAGAATTTAAGGCTCTGGTGGAAAACCAGATAGAGAAGAAAATAAAGGCGCTGAGGACAGATAATGGTGGCGAGTTCTTCAAGAAGGAATTTGAAGAGTTCTATAAGAAGTGTGGTATAGCAAGGAAGAAGAATACTCCATACACACCTCAGAAAAATGGAGTTGCAGAAAGAATGAACAGAACGCTGATGGAAAAGGCAAGAAGCATGCTCAGTGGTACCGGGTTAGGACAAGAATTCTAAGAAGGGGTAGTGAGGCGCATATTACTTGATTGGCACCAGTCTGCTCATCAGCGTTGGAGGATAAGACTCCACATGAGGTTTGGACTGGTAAGAAACCCTCTCTTTCACATCTAAGAGTATTTGGATGTGATGCATATGTACATGTTCCAAAGGAGAAAAGGACCAAGTTGGATAATAAATCTGAAAGGTGCATCTTTATTGGGTATAAGGATGATTTAAAGGGTTACAAGCTTAGGAACCTGGAAACAAGGAAGGTTGTGTACAATTGAGATGTGGTGTTTAGAGAGGTGAAATATGTTGTTAAACATGAAGTCCTACTAAAATAACCTGAGAAGATAGAGTTTCAGCTAAAGGAGGATGAATCAGAATCTACAACAGAAGACTCGGAAGAGGAAGAGCCACAAACTCTAGCTATGAGAAGATTAGTTCGGGAAAGAAGACAACTAGAAAGGTATAGTCCATCTGCTTTCTGTTCAAATTTTTCTTTAACTATAACTAGATGATGATCACAGGGAACTATGGAGCGGTATATACAAGGATGGAAAACTTTGGAAGGAGGCCATGGTTGATGAAATAGCATCCTTGCACAAAAATGAGGCATGGGATCTGGTGGAGTTGCCGGCTGGAAGGAAGCCCATCGGGAGAAAATGGGTGTTTAAGAAGAAGATGAATGTAGAAGGCAAGGTGGAGAAATACAAAGCTCAGTTGGTAGCAAAAGGTTATTCCCAAGTGCCAGGAATTGATTTTGGTGATATTTTTTCTCATGTTGCCAAAGTTACTTCTATTAGATTACTTTTATCTGTTGCTGCTGCATTTGATTTTGAGATAGAACAGATGGATGTGAAGACAACATTTCTTCACGGGGATCTAGAAGAAGAGATCTACATGAAGCAACCTGAAGGATTTATGGTGAGAGGAGGGAAGAAAGAACAATGCAAGTTAAAGAGATCTACTGTGCTCAGTTACACTTGATTACCAAAGGATGTGTGTGGTGATACCTACATACGAGACAAGCTGTGAAGCAAGGAGGATCACTGTGTTTATTTTAAATTAATTGGTGACCGTGTTAGTTATTTGGTCTTGTATGTGGATGATATGTTGTTGATTGGAAATGACAAAGAAATTATCCAAGATTTGAAGACCCAACTGTTCTCCAAATTCGACATGAAGGATCTTGGTGTTGCAAACTATATTTTGGGCATGGAAATTAAGAGAGATTGGGCAAAGAGGGAGCTCTGGTTAAACCAGAGGAAGTATGTCGAGACTATATTACAGAGGTTCAATATGTAGGATAACAAACTAGTGAATGTTTCAATTCCTGTACGTACAAAGCTATCTGTTGAATAGTGTCCCAAGACACAAGAAGAAGAGGAGGATATGTCCCATGTTCCATATGCAAGTGTAGCGGGTAGCTTGATGTATGCAATGTTCTGTACTAGACCAGACATTGCACATGCAATGGGAGTATTGAGCAGGTTTATGTCAAACCCTGGGAAGGAGCATTGGACAACAGTGAAGCGGATTTTCAGATTTTTACGCGGCACTAGTGATTATGGCTTGTGCTACCAGAGAAGACTAGGATTGGAAAGAGTGTTGGACATTGGTGGTTTTGTTGATGCAGACTGGGTTGGAGGTCTGAACCAAAGAAGATCTACAAGTG
Source organism: Pinus albicaulis (assembly GCA_034641835.2). Taxonomy (NCBI): domain Eukaryota; kingdom Viridiplantae; phylum Streptophyta; class Pinopsida; order Pinales; family Pinaceae; genus Pinus; species Pinus albicaulis. The sequence continues at coordinate 1,150,874,255 of CM076575.1, read as the reverse complement.
GGTATGTGTTTAGCCTATTTGGAGGTGCAGTGAGTTGGATGAGTAAAAGACAGTCTATAGTGGTTCTTTCAACTACAGAGGTTGAATACATAGTAGCCACTCATGCAAGCAAGGAAGTAGTTTGGTTGCAGAGATTGTGTTCAAGTATGGGGTTGGTGTAGCAAGCTATAAGGATATATTATGATAGCTAAAGTGAAAATTTCTTGGCTAAGAACCCTGCTTATCATTCAAAGACAAAGCAAATTGATGTTCAATATCACTTTGTGAGAGATATGTTTGAAGCTAAAAGGGTGTTGCTTGTAAAGGTGGACACTTTGAAGAATGTTGCAGATGCATTGACAAATTCTGTGAGCACTTAGAAGTTCTCTTGGTGTAGAGAAACAATGGGTGTTGCAAAGCTGGGCTAATGACTCAGCTCTCCTGTGGCCCCTTGCGGAAAGAAAAAAACAAGTGGGAGAATGTTGGGTTTGTGTTATATTCTTTCCATGACTAATGACGCGCGGGGGGGTGGTAGGCCCCCTTGTCGGGGTCCGGGGCAGTGCCCCGGAATTTTTTTTTTTGTCCTTATTTTCCTGTGGGAAGATCCGCCCATGGTTTTGTGCATGGGTTTGCACATGGTTTTGGGGTACGATGGTTTTCAACGCCTGGTATTTTGTAGATCCGGTCAAGGGAACTACAATTATGTTTTAATCCAAGATTAATGGATTGGGGTTCATGTATGCTTTGGCATGTATATATATGTGTTGTAACACTAAAAGGTTTATAATGAAAAATCAAGCTAGTCGTCCCGATTTGGGATCTAGGGGAAAATATCTGTGTTTATCTGTTTTATGTTTTATGCTCTTGCTACTGTTTATTTTCTGTTTTTAAGATTCGTTTGCAGATAATTTTTATACAGGGTTAAAACCTAAAGGTATGTTCATAACCAATTTTGTGATATCAAAACTAATGATATTAAAAACATGTTTCTAATGGAGAGACAAAAATAAATCTACGAGCATGGACATTATGCCACTAATTTTCTACAAAAGAAGAAGAAAAAGAAGGCTTCAGGATCTGCAGCTGGTGAGGCTTTGGCCTCGCAATTTGAGCTTGACTTCTCACTAATCACATGCATGGTGTCAAGTGTGATGGGATCAACATGGTACTTGGATAGTGGTAGATATTTCAACATGACGGGGAATACAGATCTCTTCAACGACTTGGAGGAGAAGGACCTCCAATAGAGCATAGATTTTGGAGATGATGAGAGGTATAATGATACCAGCATAGGTATAGTTACCTTTTAGAGGGAGAATGGCTTTCATCTTAGACTAGCAGATGTTTTGCATGTTCCAAGCCTAAGGAAGAATCTTGTCTCCGTAGTGGTATTGGAAGAACATGGTTATGAAGTAATGTTTAGAAAAGGAAAATTTTTCCTTAAACACATAGCCACGGGACAAGTGAAGTAGATCGATGTAAGAGTCAAGAACCTATATGCACTTGAGGTTAAGGATGAATTCAAGGTTATGAGGAGAAAAGCAGTGGTAAATTAATTGGTGGTTGAGAGGGAACAATTATCTCTCAACATGAAGCCTCAGAAGCAGTCTCAATAGCTTTTGGAGAAGCCACAATTGGACATGCAAAGAGGAGACCAAGTGGAAGAGTCCACTCAACCAGAGACCTCCAGGAGGGGGAAATTTTGAGCTAGAAGGGAAGAGGGAGTACATGCAGCTATACCTCTAGGTGTGAGGTGGGGCGTTGTGCAAAATTAATCCCAAGAATAAATTTGGGCAGGGTTCATTGAGATGGTGTGTCTCATGGATCGAACATGGATACGAGGAGCCCATAGAGAAGAAGTAGGAGGATCAGTTAGATTGATACAGTCAGATGTCAGGAGGACAAAAATCAGAGTGACAAGTGTCAGAAACTGGAGTGCATATCAGAGTTGGCAGCAATGTAGAGTGCTAGATGCAAATGTCAACAACGCAGAGAATCCAGTAGACTTGTGCAGTAGCTAGTAGCAGTGAGAAGACTCTGATGGTAGATGAATTATACTGTTTTAGTTTTTTGGAGGTTATTCAGTTTCAGAAGTGTTGCATGTGTTGTGTCATATAATAATAGGATTCATAATTTTGAATTGACTATGACTATTCTTTTAATACTGTACATACTTTTCTCTCTTCAAATTTTTTTCCCATATTAAAAAAATGTAAAGAGGGTAAGTCCTAAAAGAAAAATCAAAGGACTAAAAGAAAAAGATCAAAAAAGAATATAAAATATGAACCCCACCAAAAAGAGATAAAAATAGATTCTGAAAGTGATGCAAATTCAAATGCCACTACTTTTACTTTACTTTGCAAAATAAAAATTGTGCACAACTTGTCCAAAATGCCATAATCCATGATGATCAAACAACTTAATCGTGAGTCATTCATGCTGATAGTTAGGGAATAAAGATCTAGCCAAACCATTTAATCTTGGAAGATCAATAGTTAGGTAGAGAATAATAATGAGCTGATCAGTTTAATCTGAGCCATTGGAAGTTATAAGGTTAGAATTAGATAGTTTTCTTATAAAAGAAAAATAAAAAGGGTTAGCAAGCTAAAATGCACCCAATAAACGAAGAAAAAATGTTAGGGTAAATGATGGGTAGGTAGAAGCAGTTTTTACAAGGCATGGAGAGCATCAATTGGCTCATTTCATATTACTAAATTCCTTCCAAACTCATTTCCCCTTGTAAAATATCCATTTCCCTTAATTTTAACCTTTTCCCTTCATACTAACCCTTTTCCCCTTGTTTCACTCATTTTCCCTTATTAAAACCCCTTTCCTTAGTTTAAATGTGTTAGTTCCTTGTAATTTCAGCAGATTGGTAAGACCAAAAATGCAGGGAGAACACTTGAACCACTTTGGGATTCTAGGATCTAGCCTTCTTGAATCCGAAGAGGGATCTCTCCAATAAGTGCAAAGATTTGATTTATCTTTAAGGCTTTTGGGTAATGATATTAGGCTAGTTATGAAGACCAAGGGTTTTTGTTTGTTTTGGATGGTTGAGCATGATTATTAGTTGAGTGGAAAGTCCTAAATGGGAAGAGTTTCAAAGGTGTGAAGTTGCAAGCAATCAGAACAAGCTTTGGCTAAAAAGATAGATATAACGCTGGTTTTTAGTCCATTGGGCTATGGAGTCATAAAAGGGGTTTAATTGAGCAACAATTTCAAGAGTGATCCAAGGGGCAAGTCATCTTTATCACAATATATTTGAGATTAAATGATGGAATGGAAACAATAAAAGTGTTGGAGGGGTGGAAAAAGAAACTAATTTCAACTAGGATTTAAAAGTGTGTCCAAACAAGAAAAGCCTTTTAAGTAACTGTTTAAAACTGGCCAAAGGGCAGGGCTCACCATAAACCTCTTTGGGCAAGTTTGTATTAAAGTAAACTCAATAGACAAACAATCCAGTAATCTGCATAATTACCTTCAGAAGGGATGAAAACATATAAGGAAAATTAAGGGCAGCTTAAGATCAGATAAGGTACTTTTAAACCTAGTCTGCTTTCAACATACTCTTAGGGAAACTTTGAGAACTACCTTTGGAGAAAGAAGCTAGAAAAAAGGGCACACCATCAATTTTCTAGTCTATATTTACTAAGAAAATAATGAAAATGACATTCAAGAATAATGTTTAAAGAAAACAGTAGGATGTTGTAATAACTCAGCTGATATTTTGGCAATAAATTTTTTGGATTGAATTAACTGTTTGGCTGTCGTGAGGCAAATATCCTCTGCTCTAGTCATTACCCGACCTCTGTTGAATGCTGTGAGGCTACAAGTGGCTTTGGTAGCTAAGAGGAATCAATTAGCCTCTGATGTGGCAGTGGAGGCATCCTTTTTCTGATAAATATTTTTTATTTTCCTTTAACTGTGTTTAATTTAGTGGATTAGGCTTTTGATTTTTGATCTTAGCCGTAATCCACCGAAACTGTGAAGACAGTATTCAATCTTCAGCTCTGCAATGGTTAGGTCTTCAACACTGATACTCTTTGATTGATTGTAAATTTTACTGTGTCTTGTTGATGTGCAGGCGCGAAGATGGTTCTTATGGTATCTGTGCTCATGATGCACTGATAAAACGTGGTGTTGAACCCTGTAGAATGATTTCTCTTATGCACAAAGGCGTAGGGGATCGTCATCCCCGGCCTTTTGTTTTTCTTCAATATAATGGAAAAACCATTGAAACCTGCAAAAAACACACAAATGTTATCAAATCCTGCATATTTGGGTAAAACTGCTTCAGAGGTTGTGGCTAAGAGAGTGGCCGTTAGATGAATGCATCCAATGGTGGAGATTGTGAGTAGAGGTCAAAAGGAGAGTGGTTGATGAACAAGCGGTGGATAATTAAGTCAGATCCGTTGATCTATGTTTAATCAATGGTGGAGATTAGTTGCGAAAAAATAATGCGAAGGGGTCACATTATTGGAAAATGAAAGAAAAACAAAGGAAAGAGATGAAAAATCCTTTGGGCAGAGGAAATAGTTTAAGAATTGAAATTGGGATTTCGGAAATAACCTGGGCCATTAGATGAGATCGGCCCAGGAGATCAACGGTGGAGATCACTCGTTGAAGGCCCTTGGTAAATGGTGGAGGGTGATAGTGTAATGGCCAGATTGAATATGATCCATTGATATGCAAAGATCAACAGTAGGGAACGAATGAGATGAAACACAGTGAAAATGGGAAGGGTGGTTTCGGCTGGAGAAACCACTGTTTTTGCATTATTTTTGAGTGGTTTCCAAATTTCCCAAAAAAAATGCGATACAGTCTGCCACCCGCCACGTTTCCAAGGGAAAACCACTTTTTTTTCGCATAATTTTTTGGCGTAAAACCTCTGTCGCAGAAAAAATGCAAAACTTAGTGCGAGCCGTTGGATAGAGGGGTGCAGATCCGACGGTGCAGATTGCACGCGTCGGAGGGTAAGATGCATGGTCGGAAAGAGGTAGGGTGGTTTATTATGGACCGTCCGATCAGGGAATCGATGGTGGAGATCAAATCTGGGAGGTTAATGAAATAATATGTAAGGGGAAGAATGGGTTAATATGGGTCGTTGATCCGCAGGGATCAACAGTTGATATCTACTTGAAAAACATTATAAATCGGGGCTACATGTTTTTTAACAAAGGTCAAGGGGTGAAATCTGGGCTGTCGGATCTTGACATGTGGATGGCCCAGATGTAATTGGAGCTTTCGTGATCAGCGGGGGAAATGAACAGGGGAGCGCCGATGCGATTAGCTGTGGGCCGTCGATCTGCAGATCAAATCGACGGTGGGAAACCAATCGGGAGGCAACCAATCAGAGGTGGTAAATAAAATATATAATGCACCCAATGAAAACTTCCTACGCGAGATTGCGCTGGCCGTCTGATTGGTTGATGATCAATGGTGGAGAAGAGCTCTGACCAATGAATGGCGGGTTTAGTGTAGAACATGAAAAAACATATTTTTTTATGAAAAACAAAGGTTTATTGCATCAGGGCGGGTTAAATATAAGGTTGGCACCCGAGTGCGAGGCCTTTGGATATATGAACAAGTGAAAGGGATCGGGGTTATGTATAAAGGGGCCAATCACATCAGAGGTTTCAACGAAACAAATAGACTTGCGCTCTCCGATTTGTTCCGATGCGAGACTTTATTTACCGTTGATCAGTTTCTAAGATCAATGGTTCTTCTCCTTTCAAAATAGTGAATCAACGGATTTCCTTTATAACATAGAAAAATGGGTTTTATGATTTTTACAAAGGAAAATAGCATTGGGGATGGGTTCTTTTATGTGTCTAGCACCCGATTGCGGGGCTGCTGGTTTCTATGGAAAGTAAAGGCCCGAGGCTTATACACAGAAAGGGCCAATCGACATCGGGACTTTAACACAATAAAAAGACTTGCACGCATCAATTGTTTCCGATGCGATAAGCACCTGATGGGGTTAGCGCTTGGTTCTAGGGCATGGGCATGTGATGGGGAAGTGGTTTAGGACTTGGCCCAAAGGGGCTTAGGACCATAGTTAAAAAAATTTATTTTTTATGATTTTTTCAAGGTTTTTCAATGGATTTGGGGGTTTCGGTAAGGTTCAAAAATGATTTTCAAACCTTATAAAGGGATTTTCATGAAGGGGAAAAGGGAATAAAGGAAAAATAGAGGAATTTCATGGGGGAAAAAGGGAATAAAATGAAGGTTAGTTTGAAGTGAGAGGAGGGAAAAAAATGGGATTTTTGTAGCAGTCTTTTCTTTATGAAAATAGAAGAATTTCTGAGTTCGAAAGGGAGACAGTAGTGAAGATTTAATCAAAGGAAATGATATCTTCATAAGACTTCAAGAGATGAAAATTTTGCAATAAAAATTGTTTCTTGAAGGCTCCAAAAAATTATTTAGCCACCATTTGATATGACAAATTTTATAGGTGGCTAACTGTGGCTCCACATGGGGATGGTGCCTTCTTGAAGGCATCAAGAACTTCAGACTTGCATTCACTGGGGGGATGATCAATGCCTTATCCATTGGGCTGCAAATTTCCTTACTTTGATGATCTTCTTTTGTTCTAAAAATATTAGCAGCCATGAAAAACAATGGAACTTCATCAACACAAGATTTCTACCTACCCAATCCTACTGATCTAACATTTTTTCTTCTTTAGAGTGCACTTGGAATGGAAAACTCTCTTACAAAATTTTATTATTTTGAAAGCAAAAAATCTAATCTATTTCTACTTCTTATTTCTCCATGAACTCAGATTAAACAGTTGAGTTCATATGCTTCTCTACCTAATCTACTAATTTGTTAGGATTAAACAATCTAACATATTTTATTCTCTAATTTCTAAAACATAAATTTAAAAGCATACAAGTCAGGATTGAACAGTCTAACTTGTTTTTGATCTATGGCATAAAAAAAAAGTTGCACATAGATATTATTTTACAGAAAATTAAATCAAAATGGAAGGCTTAAGATCTGAAAGTTCAAAGCACGACTTTCCCTTTTCTTCAGCTCCGTTTTTACTTCTGTTTGAGCTGTTCTCTCCTTGTTATTTGGTTCAGATTTTAAGCTGCTTAGAACCAGTTTACCTCTATTTTTGGATCAAAATTAGAACAGATAGAAGTCATTCTTCTTTTGGACACTTAGGTTCAGATTTTGAGCATATTTGAACCTTTATTTTTCTAGCCTAATCTACCTAACTAATAAGCCAATATTAAACTGTTTGGAAAATCGAATTCACTAGCCTATCAACAGTCAATTTAAAAATAATTAGTCAAGATTAGGCTGTATGAATAACTAGAAGTGTGTTTTTGGGAGTGGCATTTGAGCTTGCACACTTTCAGACTTTGTTTTTCTCTTTTTGGTGTGGGGATGTACCTTTATTATTTTTACAATCTGCCCTCTTTTCTTTCTTCTATTGTTTTTGTATTTTTGATTTTTCTAACTTTGAATGCAATGAGGGATGAAATATTTATAATGAGAAAAAAATAAAAATAAAAGGCTTCAACACATTATTGGATCAAGAGAAGTAATGTTTGAGCATCCTGCCATTGACAGGACCCCCAAACAGTTCTGCTCCATTCAACTCCTGCAAGAAAAAGACATTGTTACCAGTAGAAGAATGAATGAGATAAGGGCCAAGCCATAAGTTGTCAAATTTTCCATGCTTGCCCTTGTCTTCTCTCCTTGATTCCCACTTTAAGAATTTGTCCCCAACATTGAAATTGTTGGCCTTTGTTCTTCTATCAAAAAGCTTTTTGATACTGTCCTGCTTTTTCAATGCTTTGTTATAAAATTCCTCTTTGGTTTGCTGAAGGTGTATAGTCTGATTTATCCTTCTGATCATGTCATTTTCCTCAGACTGAACCTCTTGAATCAAATTCATAACTGGTACACCAAGGCTGGTAGGAAAAATTGCATCAGTACCATACACAAGCTGGTAGGGTGACATGCCAATAGATTTCTTTAATGTCAATCTGTCAGCCCATAGTGCATGCACAAGCTTTGTGTGCCAAGACTTCATGTTGTCTTCCAACAACTTCTTGATTATGTTCACCAAGCTCTTGTTTGAGGATTCTTCTAGTCCATTACCTTGAGGGTAATAGGCCGTGGAATGACCCAATGTTATCTGATATTTGTGACAGAACTCAACCATCTTCTTTGATCTGAATGCAGCTTCATTATCAGTGATGATCTTCCTAGGACAACCAAATCTAGAGAGGATATGAGTCTCCATGAATTTTATGATGACTGAGTCATTGGATTTCCTTGAAGGGATAGCTTCTATCCATTTGGTTAAGTAGTCTGTGGCAGTGAGAATCCATCTATGTTGGGCAGAGGATGTTGGATGGATTTCTCCTATGAAGTCAAGTCCCCACTGTTGAAAAGGAGCTTTAACAATGATTGGATGCAGAGGTAAGGGTAGCAGCTTCCTTTTTCCTTCAAAAAGTTGACATTTATGACAAACAATTATCATCTTGTGTACATCAAGAAATAGAGTGGGTCAACAGTAACCATCCCTTAGGATTTTGTTGGCTGTTGTCTTCTAGTAGAGGTGGCCTCCACATTCTCCTTTGTGGAACTCGTGCTTAACCTTCTATGCATCAAAATCAGACAAAAATTTAAGCAATATCCCACTTGTGTTTTTCCAATAAAGACATTTATCTATAATGCAATAGTTTACAACTTTTAACTTTAAAAACCTTGCCTTTGTTTTTGATAAACCAGGAGGTGTATTCAAATTAAGAAAAACATATAGAATATCAGCATACCAAGAGGAATTCATAAAATGGTCTTCAACAATGGGAGTTGAGAATTCTTCTTGTTCATCTAAATCATTTATCATATTAATATCAAGAAATTCAAAATTTGATTCAGCCATTAATCTAGCTAGACCCTGGCCTTTAATGAGTTTAGTGGGCTTGATCTCTAAATCGTATTCAAGTATAACAACTATCCACTTACCTCTCTTACCATCTGGGTCCTGTGTTAGAATTTCTTTCACAACTGAATTTGGGACAAAGGCAATGATGTGTGAGTGCAAGATTTATACTCTGAAGTCTTTTAAAGCCTTGACTAAAGAAAAATCTTGCTTTTCTATAATGTTATACTTCAAAGGAGAATCCCTCAATGCCTTGCTAAAGAATGCAATAGGCTGCTCTTGTCCTTGTGGATTTTTCTGTAAAAGGACAACAACTATCGTATGTTCTGATTCAAATGAAAAAATATAAAAATATTTTGAAAAATCAGGACTTATCAGGACTGGTGTTTTGGTTAACACTTGTTTCACCAGCTCAAAGGAATTCTTTGCTTCCAAGTTCCACTTAACCCCTTGCTCTTTTTTGAGCATGTTTGTAATTTTTCTAAGGAGCTCAGCCAAGTTGGGTATGAACCTTCTTAAGAAATTAATCTTTCCAATGAAATATTGTAGTTCCTTAATGTTTCGAGGATGAGAGATTTGCAATATGGCCTCAATCCTCTTTGGATCTATCTTAATACCCTCTTCTGAAATAATGTGCCCAAGAAGTTTACCTTCTTGGAGATTGAATAGTGTTTTCTTTGGGTTGAATGATATCCCAAACTTTCTGCATCTCTCGAATACTTTTCTCAAATGTTCTAAGTGCTCTTCATCTGTCTTTGAAAAACCAGTGACATCATCAAGGTATATAATGATGAAGTAGCCTAATTCCTATGAGAATTCTATGTCCATGGCTCTGTGGAAAGTTGCACCAGCAATCATTAGACCAAAGGGCATTTTCACATACATGAAAGTGCCCCAAGGCGTAGTAAAGGCTATCTTTAATTGATCACCAGGATGAACTAAAATCTAATTGTATCCTGAGTAGCCATCAAGCAAAGAAATTCTTTTGGAACCAACTACCCTTTGTAAAATATGGTCCATCTTGGGTAAAGGGTAGTTGTATTTCAATGAAGCTTTTTTTAAGTCTCTAAAGTCTATACAAAGCCTAATCTCTCATGTTTTATTCCTAACTGACACCAGATTAGACACCCACTCAGAATATCTAATAGGGACAATAATACCAGCTTCATACATTTTCTTGATTTCCTTCTCAACCAAAGGCAACTGAACAAGTTTTATTCTGCGCAGTTTTTGTTTAAATGGATTTTGGTTTTCCTTGAGAGGGATTTTGTGCTGAATTATTTCAGTGTCATAGGATTTCAAATCTTCGTAAGTCCACGCAAAAACATTAGAAAATTCCTTAAACAACTCTATATATTTGAGTTTAATGTGAGCTGGTAAAGTCTTAGATAGTTTGATCATCATTGGTTTCCGTTCACTGCCTATATTACACTCTTCAACTTCAGTCTCTACAGGTTCCAGTTTTGGCTTCTTGGCCACATCGTTGAAATCAAACGACTCTTCTAAAGGGGCCAGACCCTTTGGAAAACCCTGATTGTTAGACTACAGAGTTTCTAAATCTTTTGTTTCTAACTCTGCAATAATTTCTGTTGTATTTTTAAGTTTGCTAGATAACAGGTTTACATTAGCAACCTCAGGAGACTTTTCTTCTTCATCAAGAAAATTTTCTTCACTAGGCCAGTCTGTTTCATAATCTGAATCCGAACTGGGAAGTTCAAATTCATTTCTGAACTGCATGAAGTCTTCTATTTGTTTGCCTCCGTCAAACACTTGCCAATATTTATCGCTATCAGGGACAACTGGTCTGAATTTAATCTGAGTTGTGCATTCTTTGGTTTCGTATGGCATTAAGAATGTTCTAGCATCAAAGGCCAAACTGTGGGCCATGTTATTCCTTTTTCTGGGGACAAAAATCAATTGGGATTCCTCAAAAGTTTTCAATAAATCCACGACATTGTTTCGATAGGATCTAAGTCTGGGGTGATTAGCGTTGTATTCCCCATTTAGTTGCCTAATGATTAATTCTAAATCCCCATGCACTTTAATTCTTTTGGCTCCTAATTTTTTCAACAAATGTAAGCCTAAAAGAAGGGATTCATACTCCGCTATGTTATTCGAACACTGAAAGTTTAATCTACAAGAAAGGCTTTCTGTGTGGTTGTTTTCAGTGTTGCGTATCCAGACCCCTGCACCAACATTGCTCTTAGTGCAGGACCCATCAAAGTTCATACTCCATAGAGGATTAGTTTCACGTTCATCAGCTTGACTATCCTCTTCAACTAACGTGCTTTCGGATTGTTCTTGAATGTCAGCACTCAGTTGAATTTGTTTTAATTCCTTAGGTTTTTTATTAAGTTGAGGAATACTTTCTTGAATGTCAAGGTTTAAAAACAGAGGACACATGACTTGTAGCTCAAGACCTGTGTTTGGTTTTCTGTAGTTTACGGGTTCAGCAAACTGTTTTGACAGTTTTGTGTTGTCCTCCACCTCTTCTCTATTGGCCATTAATTCAGTTAAAGTGACTTGTTCACTAAATATTTCATCATTGAAAATAATAAAAGAATCAAGGCCTATATTTACAGAGTAGGGGAGAGTTTTGCGGTCTGTCTTGGCTAGTAACCATGTACTGCATATGGGACTCCCTGTAAAGTCTTCTTGTCTGATTGAAAATAGGGATGGTCTCATAGGTCATGTCCATCTGCATCGTTCCTTGTAATTTAGCTCCCCAAGATCTAGATAACAACATACCATACTTTGGGGGCACATCAGCCACAAAAATATCCATGACTAAACATTTGGTCGGGATTTGTGCTAAGTTAACACAGAGGTCTTTAATTAATCCTAAACATTTCAATTTGCTTGAGTCAAAGGAGTAAAGGTCTTTGTAAGGTCGGGTGATTTCAAGGCCTAGGCTCTCCATTACAGCTTTGGGAATTAAATTGTGAGAGGCCCCGAAATCATGCATAGCGTTGTGCAAAATTTTTTCATGAACATTTAAACTAACGTAAAAAGGAGGAATAGGTCCCTCTTGATATCTACCTTCAATCTTAGGACCAAATATGAGTTTAGGCTGGTCATCGTTCAGATTGACTGTGTCATTATTCTCCTCTATGTTTAAAGCCTTCAAAATTTGGGTTCTATATAAATTTTGGGCAGCTAGCTCAGAGAGAGGAATAGAGATTTTGATTTTGGAGATTTCCTACTCCAAACTAAAAGGAATTTGATTCTTTGAAGTGCTTTTTTTTGCCTTATTAACTGCTACTCTGTCAGCAAAATCTGTTTGCTGATTTGCTCTTTTTACATTTGACATAATTTTTTTAACAGAGTACTAGCTGAGATGCTAGTACTGCTAAGGTCTGCACTCTGTTTTTCAATGTTTTGAGTTCCTTTCTCTTTGTTTTTATTAGAATTTGCAGCCACTTTTTTGTCCTTGTGTTTTGCAATTTTGGGTTTATTTACAATGTTGTTTTGTGAAGATTTTTCAGAGGTTTTGTTGTTGGGAGTTTCCTGTTTGCCTTTACTTCTGAGTTCATATTCCTTTTGAGGCTTTATGATAACATTTTCCATGTCTTGATAATAAGTTTGATCATCATCTCTTTTATCAACATAGGGTGTATAAAGACCTTGTTTTCTATCATAATGAACTTCAAAGTCATCATTATCTACTCCCAACATATTGATATCATCATCCTATGTTTTCTCTATCGTATCTTCAAACTCACTTACATAATTTTGATGAAAGGGAGGAGTGATCTGTTGATCATCTTCCCTTGGTCTGTTTTGAGGTTGGTTTCTCCTAAAATTTTGATTCTGGTTTTGATTTCTTTTTTGAGGAGCAGTTTGGTTTTGGCTCGCTTGTGCTCTCTCAAGAATATTCATTTTCTTCATCATCTCCTCCATCATTATTTCCATCTTTGAGCTGGATATGGAAGCTGTAGATTCTTCTCTAAAGGACACTCACTTTTGATTTTTCATTTTGGATCTTTTCTCCATTAAGTTAACTTCCACAGCAAGAGCCCCTTTTTGCATGTCTTCAAGGGTTAAAGGATCTATTTCTTTCAGTTGATAAGGCATTTCAGGGTCAAACCCTTCAAGAAACTTGTTTAAAGCTGAGCCTTGTAGAGGTTTTAGGTCTGGGGGAAGGGCATTATAAACGCTGTTAAACCTAGTGCAATAGGCCTGTACACTTTCCCCTACATTTCTTTGGAGATTTTTATAATCAGAAAGTATTTGAAGAGGGTTTTTCCTTACTTCCCATTTGTTTAGGAATGTGTGATGGAAGCCTTGAAGATCATTTATACTATGGGGGGCTAAGACTTTGAACCATTTTCTTACTTCTCCCCCTAAACTCTGAGAAAATAGTCTAAGTTTGACAGATTCATCATCAATTTCATTTCTGTCAACGTAGTCATTCATCTTATCCACATGTTGTGATGTAGTAGTAGCATTACTGGCATCATACAATGGTATTTTGGACTGATAGTCCTGTGGAAGATTGAATAAGGGCAAAGGAAGGACTAAGGGAGCATACCATGCTGCCATGATAGGAGGTGGAGGTGGATTTACAGGAGTTGGATTAACAAGAGGAAAAGTGGGTTGGAATGGAGTGGTTTGGATAGTGGATGTAGAATGAACTGATGTGGATGGACCAAGAATAGATTGTTGAGTTGATCTTGGATGAGAGACACCTAAATTGTGTAGGAAATGTAAATCAGGTGGTGTTTTTCTCTACTACCAGGATGTTCACTTTTTTCCAGGGATGAAAGTGAAGAATCTGAATCTGGATGATCTAAATCATCAAGCGACCTAGTTCTAAATGGATTTCTTAAGTCAAATTGTGATTGTTGTAGAGCTGCAATATTTTCAGGAACTGAATTAGCTCTAAAGGGTGATCTGAAAACAGTTGAAAATTTAATCTTAGGAGACTTCCTAAGGATTCTTTCGGTTTTATCAACTATATCAGGTGGGTTTGGGTCAAGGTAGGCTCTAGTATGAATATTTCTAGGAGCCACTATGCTATGTTTTTTAGACCCAACTAAACAAGAAAAGTATAACCAGATATAACAATCTTTAAGAGGCTAACTGATCTTAAAATAAGAAAACTTTAATCCTAAAACCTTCTAACTAAGTTTGAATGATGTTATGATGATAATGGGTCTTCCCAGTGGAGTCTTAAGGTATATTTAGGATTGTGGAGCCGCCAAGTGGAAGTTTTTAGCTCTTTTGGAGGTAAAAGGTTTTATGGTCCACCATCATGTTTATTTGAATACCAATCTGAAATATTTTTGGGTTTTATGAGTTATTTTTTAGTCCTATGGGTTCTAAATGTATTCTAAATCTGTTATCACAACTTAGCTACAGTTATGAGACAAAGATAATATACTCTTATGGCTAAGCTAGCTGATCCTTCAAGGTTTGATAAGCTCTTATGATAATCCTAAGGCTTCCTTAGTTTTTCACTGATTCAAACAAGTTTTATCATGATTACCATATGCTTGGTTGTGCTTGAAGAGGGCTACCTGTACTCACTGAACACTGCATGTTTGGCTAGAAATGTTATGCTTGGTGGGCTAACTGGCTAATATACCAAATTCTATTGTAACAGAGGGATTCCTGATATCCTATGATTACTTGAAATGAAAATCATTAAGATCCCCAGTGGAGTCGCCAGAAATATTAGTTCCCTGTAATTTTAGTAGATTGGTAAGACCAAAAATGTAGGGAAAACACTTGAACCATTTTGGGATTCTAGGATCTAGCCCTCTTGAATCCGGAGAGGGATCTCTCCAATAAGTGCAAAGATTTGATTTATCTTTAAGGCTTTTGGGTAATGATATTAGGCTAGTTATGAAGACCGATGGTTTTTGTTTTTTTTGGATGGTTGAGCATGATTATTAGTTGAGTGGAAAGTCCTAAATGGGAAGAGTTTCAAATGTGTGAAGTTTCAAGCAATCAGAACAAGCTTTGGCTAAAAAGATAGATATAACGTTGGTTTTTAGTCCAATGGGCTATGGAGTCATAAAAGGGCTTTAATTGATCAACAATTTCAAGAGTGATCCAAGGAGAAAGTCATCTATATCACAAGATCTTTGAGATTAAATGATGGAATGGAAACAATAAAAGTGTTTGAGGGGTGGAAACAAACACTAATTTCAACTAGGATTTAACAGTCTGTCCAAATAAGAAAAGCCTTTTAAGTAACTGTTTAAAATTGGCCAAAGGGCAGGGCTCACCATAAACCTCTTTGGGCAAGTTCATATTAAAGTAAACTCAATAGACAAACAATCCAGTAATCCGCATAATTATCTTCAGAAGGGATGAAAACATATAAGGAAAACGAAGGGAATCTTAAGATCAGATAAGGTACTTTTAAACCTAGTCTGCTTTCAACATACTCTTAGGGAAACTTTGAGAACTACCTTTGGAGAAAGAAGCTAGAAAACAGGGTACACCATCACTTTTCTATTCTATCTTTACTTAGAAAATAATGAAATGACATTCAAGAATAATGTTTGCAAACAGGAGGACGAGGGAACGCCAACATTCCTAACTGCTTAAACTGTATTGAATCATTCTTAAATAAACAAATTGGGAGAAGAATTTGAGATAAAGTTTATCAGTCAGAGAAGGGTACTATAAACAGTAAATCCTAACTCTTTTCTTACTGTTCTTTATTAGAGAATAATGGACAAAATGGCATACATGAAAGGAAGAACAATAACAAAGAAAGAAGCACTTCACCAGTGATATAGACCAGGATCCCAAGAATCAACTTGTATATTGATGTCAAACCAGTTACATCTTCAAGTCCAATGTTTTAGTTCAGAAATCATCTTCACTTCTCAGCCTAACTTATTAGATTACAAACAGAGCTTCAAGAGCCTTTGAACACTATTTACATGTAGAAAATTCGAGCATAAGTATATTTCAAAGTTCTGCAACCAACATTGTTTCATCTTGTACAGAAGTATTTATAGAAGATATGTGGAGGTGGGATGGGATAAAAGACCTTCAAGGTTCAATTAATATAGATAAATGCTTCTCGACCTTTGAGGGGCTCGATGGAGAAGTTTACAGATATTTCCTCTGTATTAATTGTTTTACATTAAGAATTAAGCTCGGTGGAAGCTTTTGTTGACTTTAAGGCTCCGTGTCACGTTGTAATAACTCAGCTGATATTTTGGCAATAAATATTTTGGTTTGAATTAACTGTTCAGCTGTCATGAGGAAAATATCCTCTGTTCTGGTCATTACCTTGCCTCTGTTGAATGCTGTGAGAATATAGGTGGCTTTGGTAGCTGAGAGGAATCAATTAACCTCTGATGTGGAAATGGAGGCATCCTTTGTCTGATAAATATTTTTGATTCGCCTTTAACTGTGTTTAATTTAGTGGATTAGGCTTTTGATTTTTGATCTTAGCCATAATCCACCAAAACTGTGAAGACAATCTTCAATCTTCAGCTCTGCTATGGTTAGGTATTCAACACTGATACTCTTTGATTGATTGTAAATTTTACTAAGTCTTGCTGATGTGCAGGCGCGCAGAGGGTTCTTATGGTATCGGTGCTCATGATGCACCGATAAAACGTGGTGTTGAACCCTGTAGAATTATTTCTCTTATGCACAAAGGCATAGGGGATCGTCATCCCCGACCTTTGGTTTTTATTCAATATAATGGAAAAACCATTGAAACCTGCAAAATACACACAAATGTTATAAAATCCTACGTATTTGGGTAAAAATTCTTCAAGGGTTGTGGCTAAGAGCGTGGTCGTTAGATGAATGCATCCAATAGGGGAGATTGTGAGTAGAGGTCAAAAGGAGAGTGGTTAATGAACAAGCGGTGGAGAATTAAGTCAGATTCGTTGATCTATGTCTGATCAATGGTGGAGATTAGTTGTGAACAAATAATGTGAAGCGGTCACATTATCGGAAAATGAAAGAAAAACAAAGGAAATAGATGAAAAATCCTTTGGGTGGAGGAAATAGGTTAAGAATTGAAATTGGGATTTCGGAAATAACCTGGGCCGTCAGATGAGATCGGCCCAGGAGATCAACAGTTGAGATCAATCGTTTAAGGCCCTTGGTAAATGGTGGAAGGAGATAGTGTAATGGCCAGATTGAATCTGAGCCGTTTATCTCCAGAGATCAATGGTAGGGAATGAGCGAGATGAAACACAATGAGAATGGGAAGGGTGGTTTCGGCTGGAGAAACCACTATTTTCGTGTTATTTTTGAATGGTTTCCAAATTTCTCAAAAAAAACGCGATACAGTCCGCCACCCGCCACATGTCCAAGGGAAAACCACTTTTTCGCATAATTTTTTGGCGTTAAACCTCTATCGCAGAAAAAATTTGAAACTTAATGCGAGTCATTGGATAGAGGGGCATAGATCCGACGGTGCAGATTGCATGTGCCGGAGGGTAAGATGCATGGTCAGAAAGAGGTAGGGTGGTTTTATTATGGATCGTCCAATCGGGGAATTGACGGTGGATATCAAATCTGGGAGGTTAATGAAATAATATATAAGGCGGAGAATGGGTTAATATGGGCCGTTGATCCGTAGGGATCAACAGATGAGATTTGCTTGAAAAACATTATAAAGCGGGGCTGCATGTTTTTTAACAAAGGTCAAGGGGTGCAATCTAGGCCGTCGGATCTTGACACGTGGATGGACCAGATGTAATCAGAGCTTTCGCAATTGGTGGGGGAAATGAATAGGGGAGCGCTGATGTGATTGGATGTGGGCCGTCGATCTGCAGATTAGATCGACGGTGGGAAACGAATCAGGAGGCAACCAATTGGAGGTGGTAAATAAAATATATAACACGCCCAATGAAAACTTCCGACGCGAGATTGCGCTAGTCGTCTGATTGGTTGATGATCAACAGTGGAGAAGAGCTCTGACCAATGAACGACAGGTTTAGTGTAAAACATGAAAAAACGTATTTTTTATGAAAAAAAAAGGTTTTATTGCATCGGGGCGGGTTAAATATAAGGTTGGCACCCGACTGCGGGGCCTTTGGATATATGAACAAGTGAAAGGGACCGGGGTTATGTATAAAGGGGCCAATTGCATCGGAGGTTTCAACGAAACAAATAGACTTTTACGCTCCGATTTGTTCCGATAAGAGACTTTATTTACCGTTGATCGGTTTCTAAGATCAACGGTTCTTCTCCTTTCAAAACAGTGAAACAACGAATTTCCATTATAACATAGAAAAATGGGTTTTATGATTTTTACAAAGGAAAATAGCATCAGGGATGGGTTATTTTATGTGTCTAGCACCCGATTTCGGGGCCACTGGTTTATATGGAAAGCAAAGGCCTGAGGCTTATATACAGAAAGGGCCAATCGACATCGGGACTTTAACATAATAAAAAGACTTGCGCGCATCAATTGTTTCCGATGTGACAAGCACCCGATGGGGTTAGTGCTTGGTTCTAGGGCATGGGAATGTGGTGGGGAAGTGGTTTAGGACTTGGCCCAAAGGGGCTTAGGTCCATAGGTAAAAAAAATTATTTTTTATGATTTTTTCAAGGTTTTTCAATGGATTTGGGGGTTTCGGTAAGGTTCAAAAAGGATTTTCAAACCTTTTAAAGGTATTTTTATGAAGGGGAAATGGGAATAAAGGAAAAATAGAGGAATTTCATGGCAGAAAAAGGGAATAAAATGAAGGTTAGTTTGAAGTGAGAGGAGGGGAAAAAATGAGATTTTTGCAGCAGTATTTTCTTTATGAAAATAGCATAATTTTTGAGTTCGAAAGGGAGACAACAGTGAATATTTAATCAAAGGAAATGATGTCTTCATAATACTTCAAGAGATGAAAATTTTGCAATAAAACTTGTTTCTTGAAGGCTCCAAAAAATGATTTAGCCACTCATTGATATGAAAATTTTTATAGGTGGCTAACAAAATGCATATTTTCTTTTGAAAAATAAAATCCCTTTACTAATTCCATTTTTCATTTAAAACGCACTTAAATACATTTATCCTAAGTTTTAAATAATTTATTGGGGCCCACTGCTAAATCCATCCTCGACATTATGTTAAAAACTTCTTAGTGTATTTTTGAAATCCTGCATACACATCTCCCCGTTTTTCATATTTCATTAACATCCCTTTATATTTAACCCCTGTTTAATATATATAGTTAAACCCATTCACATGTTTAACTAACTCCCCTTTATAATATTTCCCAAACCCCTTTATATTAGTTTAAAATATAGTTTATTTATTATATTATATCCTCGCTAATTATATATCCTACCTAGCATATACATAAGTCACCCTGGGTCCCACTTCATTTTAAAACCCCACTATTATAATTCCCGACCCACATATATACCATGCTATGTTAACCTGCCTATTTTATATTCCTAAACCTTTTCACATATATTACAATACCCATTGCATAACTTATCCCCGGGCCCCGCCTATCAAGTGCCCGAGTCATCCCTTGACACCCGTCATTCATTAGATTTCCTTCCATCAGATCTGACGACCAATGAAATATTTCACATCCCGATTTGCCCAATATTTAACACCACTCAGGGCTTGCGAAATAAGAATGTTTGAAACTCACTCCCCTACTATGTGGTAGCTCCACGGTTCATCGCACTCCCAAGCCAAAAACCATTTACCATCTTTTCGTGATGCGAAAACTGCCAATTTGTTTCCTGCCCATTGCAACGAATACCACCCTACTATTTGAATTTAATCTCGAGCCCAAAGTTTAATCACTGTTGGTTAAAACAATAAGACCGCCCTAAACAGTCTTTTCACCATTTTTTTTTTGAAACGTTTGTGAAAAAGTACTGGTGCTTACCTATTTCCAAGGAAAAATAATATCTACCGACCTATTTTTAAGTTTTTTCACAACTGAATTCAAGAATTTTTGCTACTACAGGTAGTGCATAATCAACCTAAAGCTTTATAAAGACTATTGAAGCCTGTTTCACTGCCAGAAAGCCTTTGCTGCCTCCAGGACCACCTCTACAAACAAAAATTACCCCTTCCAGGTATTCCTAAGTGTCAAGGCCTGTACTTGAGCAAGAAAGTAATAATTTAATCAATTGAACTAGTTTAAAAGCTTTGTAGACCAAAAGAAAGACACTGTTAATTCCCAAACCTTTTCTACAGGCTGTAATCATATTTTCACAGTATTCCTAAGGGCCTAAGCATATTTCTAAAGCCAAAGAGTAATAAATTAAATAAAATAAAAAAATCTATGGCTTCCCAAGGCATTTTGACAATCAATCCCCTGTAACCTCGTGTTATTGATGTTGAACATACCCCCCTTGTAGACAAAGACTTAAAAATCAGTGACCTTGTCACTGATTTCAACCTCCTTGAGCCCCACTGCTGGAGCCATGAAGAATTCATGGACCAGGCTGATGATATCTGCCTTTGGGAATAAAATTTACCCAATTACATCCTCCCATAGACTTTCCAATTCCAAAAAATCATCGGGCTTTGTCAAGTTAATTATCTGCCAAAATAAAGAGCCCTAATAAGCCACAACAAGGAAATTTTATTCACCATTACTGCTGAACCCATAAACCAAATGCTTCAAATTCAACCCGAGCCTGATGAAGCCCCTCTATCAATTGAAATCCTTACTGAGTTATACCTGAAACTTGACTTTCCAAAGAGGTTTTAGATCTTCCAAACCTTTCTGCCTTCATTAGTTAAAACCCCAAAGAGTAACCCTCCCTATTTAGCCTCAATTTTCTCAGAAAGAACATGAAAAATTATCACAATGTTGTCTTGCATTCTAGGCTATTTCGCAGATGAGTACGTAGATGCTTCAATACTAGGTTTTCTATCCATTTTCTATCCAGGACAACCTCCATCCTTCACATTTAATTTTCCTCAGTACTTATTAGATTCCATTCATGAGAAATTAGTTAAATTACCCGAATAAGGAGTATTCAAATATTCATCTGTGTTGTTTAATTTATTCTTATAATTCCAATTTGAAAGGTTTGCAGTTAGCATTCAAAAAATAGACACTAAGGGTAATCCAAAATCAGTTGTCTTTTGGACTTCCTTAATCAGGAAAGATTCCATAGAGTTTACTTACAACAACTTCATTGATTCATTTATTCATCTAATTGTCAATATGCTAAGTAGTAGCAGTAAACCAAGAATCAATGATGAGATAAAAAAGGTCTTGTAGTTATCAGAACACAGTAGGACAGGAGACTAGGTTTTATACCAGAACCACACATAAATTAGGGTGTATGGATGTCAAATCCCTCCATATAAGCTACCCAAATACCTCACAATGAGGTTATTTTCACTTGAATATATCAATCAGATCCTAAACTCTGATGAGGTGAATTTTCTGTCAGCTAAGAACAAAACATAGTTTAAGATACAAAACCAGATTTTTCCTTTCATTTATAATAGTAGAGGTGTTGGTCAACAAGCATAAAAGTTTCTTCAGTAATTCAAGTTGAGTGAAAGTTTAAAATGGAATTATGATCCTTTAGGAGTTATCAGCAAGTTAAGAATCAAATTTAAATTAACTCCTTTTGTCCATGAGTTCAAAGAAGAGATAGAAAAGTACTCCAACCAATCAGAGTGGTTGGAGAATACTTTGAAAGAGGCAAAGAATTAAGGTGATACTATTTCCATCTTGCAAATTCCAACTCCACAAGATAGGAACTCCAAAAGTGTAAGAGAAGAAGGATAATATTCAGCTCAAACCACTACTAAAACTAAATTTAAACTGATGTACATGAAGAAGCCCAAACTAAATACTGTAAGTCAACAGGTTGAGACAATTGAAATTATTGATACAGATATAGTTAAAGAAAATGCACCTCCAACAATTTCAGAGGAAACTCACCAGACTTCAACATATAATACTCAAATTATTCAAAAGCAGCATAGTGTTGAAGTTTCTTCATCAAGTAAAACAACAGATAAAGAATAAGATATCATGGAGAAGTACAAAGAAGTCAAACTCAGGAATGAGGCATTAAAAGCAGTCACTTATGCCCAATATTGGAAGCAGACACATAGTGACCAAACTAGGTTACTTTCTGCATTTTACTATAAAACCAGGAAGATGCAAATGACCTTCTTACAACAAATAGTGAAGAATCCAAAGTCATCAGCTGACTATAAGAAAACAACATATGAAGTTCAAGCCAAAGATCTACATCCAATTAACCAAATTGAATTCCATAAGCAAGTTGGTGAAATGATATACTCCACAATGACCAACAAAGCCATAAGTGTACAAAAGCTACAAAATACTTTAGAAAACATTAGAGGATAGTTAAATCTAGAGAAGGTTTCCTCCCAAGACAAGGACAATAGAATCAAATCTCTTGAAGAATTGGTCATAGAGGTAGCATATGATGCTAAGAACATAAAAAATTGCAGAATAGCTCATCAAGAAAAATAATACATACATTGCTGCATTGAAGAAACAACTCAAATTACCTCCTATTAAACATCCACAAGCAAAAGAAGTTTTAGAGAATGAAGGCCAAAAAGATGAAATGATGAATCTCATCATTCAGTTGAAAACTCAACTCAAAGAGATGGATAATGAGATGGATAAGTTAGTGCAAGAGAAAAAGGTCAGCATGGAAGCAATCCCTATCACTGCTATTCCTACAGTTACTGCAATAGTTCCTTCCACTTCAGTAGCTCTAGTGGACACAACAATTTCAACATCATCAACTACATCAGCTACAGAACCATCTACAACAACAGCTCATCCTAATGATGAAGAAGGTAAACTAATTAAAGCCATGCAGGATATGTCCATATAGCCTAATGAAATAAATAGAATTAAAGAACAAATAAAAATTCTATAGGATGAAAAGCAGCTAGTTCAAATCATGCATAAGAATGAAACATAGAAGTCAAACATATTGACTGAGAAATTATAGAAGTTAGAGAAATAATTAACATTGAAAGACCACTTGCCTAAGAAAAGTAGTAGCTGTGGGACAATATCATTGACTCTGTCAATGATATTTGGCAATCTATCCAATTTATTTATGAGCAGAAGGATCTGATCCAGGCAACAGGTGAAGCCATTCAAAAATTCAAGGAAGAAATTGGTAAAAAGCCAGAAGAGGCCACTGAAATCATTAAGTTTCTTAATTTTAAGAACAAGCAGGAATTAGAGGAAATTGGCATTAGTGATAGGACTGAAACAATCCTAGAAGTCAGAAAGGTTATTTCCAAGAGAAACTTGATGGTACAACTTGAAGACAAGTGTCAGAACATGGAGCTTGCAATATCCAGATTCATGGTGAAATTTGATGTTCTGAGGCAGAAAGGTCTCCATAATCCCTTCGTTATTAATGATAGATTGATGAAACATGAATATTATGATAAGAAAATCAGAGAAGTGGCAAAGGAACAGGCTAATAATTCCTCTATGAAAGGAATGCCTACAGGAAAAGTACTCTATCAGAGTTTTGAAAATCTCTTTTACCTACAACATGAGGTAAATCATCTCTTCATCAACAAGCCTACATTTGCAAAGTATACAGAGGGTGATAAAATTTTCAGAAGAATGGTAAAATTTAAATTACCAGATGCAGAAGCTTGGGAGAAGTTGAATGATTTACTATGATAGTCAAGGTAAAATATGAAAATAGAGCAGTCACGTAAAATAGTAAAAGGTTGAAGAGTATCAGAAAAAGCAGATAACAGGGAAATAAAATTTTAAAGTCAAAACATAGATGAAAAACGGAGTTAAATGCAGTCAGCATAAAAGACACTCAACAACATAAAATACAACCAGCGTTGAGCAACAACAAAAGAGAGAAAGCAACAAAATATCAAAGCACAAACAACAAATCGAAATAAAAGAGGGACATCTAACATTTAGTCTCCTAGGTGTCTCTATTTTCTTGCATGAACATATTTATTTTTCCTTTAATAATTCCTAAATAAGTTTTAGGATATTTTGTAATAGTTTTTGTATAAATAATTCATAATTCGAAGTATTGAGTGTGGATTGCTAAACATTTCTATAGTTGTACTGATATGAAACCTAAGGATTTATTGTACCATTTTCAAGTCAACAGACTAGATTGAGTAATAAACGAATTGCATTACAAGATTCATGTGTTGAGCCACTTCGGTGAAGTATCTTTCTATTGTTCAATTGTTATTTTCTGATGTTTTTCACATACTTCCATGCTTTCTAAATATAAATGATATAACAGTAATTTATTTTAGAACTTGTTTAAATACACTCTGTCTTGAACTGTTATTCATTTTCATGTTTTCTTTTGATATCCAGATTAGGGAATTCTTCATTTCTCCCTAGTTTCGATTGACCTCTGTCATTTCTTTCATTATCCAGTTTGAGGAACCCTTAATTTCTCCTTGATCCTGATTGAAACCATTTCACCATCCAGCCTTAAATATCTGAATTTACTCAGCTACCTTGCCCTGTGAACACTTCCTTTAGAACTTGATTATAATTTGTTGCTTGATACATTGAATCCATAACCCAATGGAAAACAGTCCTGCATCTATCCATATGAATCAATAATTTCGCCACCAAACCAAACCAAAATAAAAACCAATCAATCTCACATAAATAGCCTAAAATCAACTAAAAGCAACAAAGTTAAATCATAAAGAGTGAGCCCTCTTTTAGCATTAGGAAAGCTATATCCTGATCTCAAAAGTATGTTTGTGGTTACCTCTAATATTCTTTAAAACAAAATCATAACAACCCTAGGAATTATTGGAGATATAACATAATGGTGACCATACTGTGAAATAAGTCCTTAGTTTTAAAATAAGCCTTAAAGAAAATACTTTTTAGAATCTTTTCACCTTAAGTTTGTTTTAGGGTTGTTAGAGAAATGTTTCATTGAAAATTAAAATTCTGGCTTCTAGAAGAACATACTATACCAGGGCTCATCCTGATCCACAGCTTACTATAATTGTTGATGATCGTGACAGAATTTTAAGAAAAACTAAAAAAGTAGAAAGGTTAGTAAGTACAAGTCAATTAATCAAAGCTAATTCACTCCCCAAACAATTATCAAGTAAAAAAGATATTGAATTTGATTTATCTTTTGAACACTCTTTGTTTAGAACGAAATCTGAAAGTTCAATTTATGATAGTGTAATAGATCCTAATTTCATTCAATTTATTGAAACAAAGAATGAGAGTGTTGCACTTGATTCAGATTAACAAGCTCTAGAACCTTTTGATAAACTTGAGGCTTTAACAACAACTTTGATTAAGAATATTGATGAAGCCTATTTTCAACATTTTTTTGAATTATCTGCTTTATCTGCTTATACCCCTAAGCCTTCTACCATTCATTAAGAATCTATAAATTCATATTTATTTAGTACCAACTCATCTATTATTTCCACTACACTTCATTCCACTGAATCATTCATCCCAAAGCTCCCTCTCCAACCTAGATTTTTATTTTCATCTCCAAACACTTCAAGTTCATCTTCTAGAACTTATGCTACATTTTCAAGTACTTCAACCTCATCTCCAAGTACATCTTCTAGTATCGCAAGCTCATCTGCAATTACTTCAAACTCATCACCAAACACCACAAATTTACCTCCTAGCCATGCTAGAATCTTAGCCATGGCAGCCAGATATGCCCCATTGGTCTTACCAACCCAATTACATGCCATGCCCTAGGATTACCAAAGTAAAATATTTGAATTTGATGGAACTGGTCAATACACTTCACAACAACATGTTAACAAAATGAATGATTACTTTGAATTGCATGAAATTGATGAAGCTGATGTTCAAATGAGACTAGTTGCCCAAAATTTAGCTGGAGATGTAAAGAAATGGCTTAAAGCTTTAACTTCCAATCATATTGCTGATTTAGAAGCTTTCCATAGGATTTTATCAATATATAGGAGCAAAAGAAGAATCCTTTACAAATATTATCTGAATATGAAAACATCAGAAGATCTCCTAATGAATCAGTTCAGGACTATTGTACTAGGTTCAACAACATCTATAATGTTATTCCAGAAAACATCAAACCTCCACCAGATCTAGCTTTAATCAAATATCCTGATGGTTTTGATATTGTTATGTCATACCAATTAAGAGAAAGAAACCCAAAAACATTAGAACAAATGCAAAGAAATGCCATTAGTGTAGAAACAAATTTGTTAGCTAAAAGAGCCAGAATGAGAAATGAAATAAGAGTAACCATAAAGGAAGAACCATCCACATCAGACAATAAAATAGATAGTTTAGCAAAAACTATGGAAAAAATGATTGATAGATTAGAAAATATGGAAATAAAACCATAGTGGGATAATCAACAACAAGGTCCTCAAATAAGAAATCCAAACTTTAGAAATAATCCCAACACTGGTAAATCTAGAGAATCAACACCTGATCAACAAATAAGACCACCTTTCCAAGAGAACTATGCTGAAATTTCTCACCAAAATGAAGAAGATGAAGACACTCATATTAACTTAATGGGAATAAATGATGATAATACTATTTTTATTACACAAGAAGAACCTGAATTATACATGCTACAACAGTTACAGCTATAATTTGGGGAGTATTTTGATTATAAACAAGGTTATGAATTTGCCATTAATGAAGTTCACAAGAAATATAACCTTACGAGTAAGAAAATAATAGAAGCTCCTAGTAAGAAATCTGCCCAAACTCAGACCAAGAAAACAATAGAAGCTCCTGCAACCAAAGTACTGCAAATTCTCCCTAGAGAAACTCCAAAAATTTCCACTCCAAAGATTATACCCAGTCCAAAAATTGTAGACATTATAAAAACTGTTGTTAAAACATCAGCTGATCCTAAAACAGATGTTGTTGCTAAAACAACAGCTAATCCTAAAAAATCTCTTGTTGTAAAAACATCATTTGATACCCAAACAACTACTGCTGCCAAAACAATTGTTGCTAAAACTGCCACTGCTACCCAAACTATCCCAGATAAGAAGATTAAAAATAGTAAAACAGTGTAAACACAAACTGAAAAACCAACTGTAGATAAAGAAGAGAAAAACACTCAAACTGAAATTGGTAAAGAAGAAATCACTCAGTTAGGAAAAATTCAAGTACCATTCAACATCCAAAATAAAATAACCAAATTGAAAATACCAATTCCTTTAACAGAGTTGGTAAAATATGATTTATAAAAATCACAGATCCCTAAAACACTGAACATAAGTGAAGGAGAATATTATGCTAATCTAAATGATGATAAACCATAATTACTGTTTGGCCTTGAGGTAAATGGAAAACATTAAGAAGGTGGTGTTCTTCCTTTTTACATTAGCTTGAGTATTCATGATCAAATATTACACAATGCTATGCTAGATTCAAGAGCATCCCACAACTTAATGCCAAAAGATATTATGGAAACTTTGAATCTAGATATCACCAGACCATATGAACATCTTTTCTCTTTTGATTCTAGCAAAGTTAAATGTCTTGGCCTAATAAAAGACTTGTGTGTTAGTCTAGTCCAATACCGAGGTAAGAGTATTGTCATGGATATTGTAGTTGATGATATCCCTCCAAAGTATGGAATGTTATTATCTCGCTCGTAGGGAGAAGAATTGTAGGGATATCTACAGTTAGACATGTCTTATGCCACAATTTTAACATTTTGTCAACCCAAAAATATTTACAGAGAAAATATAATTAAATACATGGTCAGTAGTGCAGAAAAACCACAGAACTATCCGATTTATTCTGTACATTCTGATATGGATTCTTTCATTTTATGTAATTCAGATGTTGGCATAGATAAAAACACATCTTTACAATAGAAACATAAAGATGTTGACAGTGACAATATTTTCATGAATCCATGTGGCACTTAGACTTTGATAGCTCAGTGAACAAATTAGGAGCAGGAGAATGAGTTTGGACTCATAACATGGAAAATAATCATTCTGAAGGTCATGCCTTTAGGCTAAACTTTAAATGTAAAAATAACATGCCAAAGTATGAAGCTTTAATCTTAGGACTACATATTGTTAGAAAATTAGGAGGCAAGAGAGTTTCTATCATGGGAGACTCATAATTAATCATAAAACAAATTAAAGGAGATTATTATGTGAATAATCCTAGACTAATCCAATATAGAGAAAGTGTTCTAGATCTGATTAAAGAGTTTTTTGAAACTGACTTTGCTATTACTCCTAGGAAACAGAACATGCAGGCACATAGTTTGGCTAATTTTGCTAGTACCTACAAATTTCCTTTTCAACCAAATCATCATTACACAACAGAGGTAAGACACAGGCCTACTATACTAGACAACTTGAAATATTGGAATATTTTTTCACAAGATTCTCAAATCAACAACTTTATGAATGCTGAGGGAGAATTCCAAAACTGTAACATAGATATTGATTTTACAGTAAATGACACTATGGATAATGAGATAGATGTAAATAATTTAGATTTTACTAAACCCACTAAATTTACCAGAGTATAAATAGATAAGTTAGAAGCAATAGAAATAGAAGAAATAGAAAATGATGATTCTGATATTTTAAACCTTAAAAGTAACTTTTTTCCTAAGGGATTAGCCCCATTAGAAGATATTTTTGATTCAAATGATGTAGCAAGAAAACCAAAAATGGAACCATTAAGATCAGACATAGAATAATGTAACATAGGAATAGAGTAAAAGCCTAAGCTCATCAAATTATACAAAGCATTACCTCCAGAAGAAAAGCTGAAATACATAGCTTTGTTTAAATAATTTCAAGATGTGTTTGAATGGAGTTATGAGGACCTTAAGTCTTATGACACTAGTATGATACAACATAAAATACCCATAAAAGAAAATTAGAAACCATTTAAACAAAAGCTTAGGAGGATTAATCTAGTTCTTATGCCTTTGATTGAAAAAGAAGTAAAAAGGATGTATGAAACACAAATCATAGCACCTATAAGATATTCTGATAGGATCTCAAACTTAGTTACCACTAGGAAGAAAATATGGGAAATAAGACTTTGTGTTGATTTCCAGAACTTAAACAAAGTGTCACTAAAAGATAACTATCCTTTCCCCGAAATGGACCATATTTTACAGAGGGTGGTAGGATCCCCCAGAATTTCATTTCTTGATGGATTCTCTAGATATAATCAAATCTTAGTTCAACTAGAAGACCAAGCAAAGAAATCATTTACTACTCCATGGAATACTTTCATGTATTTGAAAATGCATTTTCGATTGATGAATGTAGGAGCTACATTCTAGAGAGCTATGGACATAGATTTTTCCAAGGAGATTCATGATTTTCTTTTCATTTATCAAGATGATATAAAAGTATTTTAAAAAATAGACAATGAACATCTAGATCATTTGAGACAAGTGTTCACTAAATGCAGAAAATTTGGTATTTCCTTGAATCCCAAAAAGACACTCTTTGGACTTGAAGAAGGTAAACTATTAGGACACATAATTTCGAAAGAGGGAATTAGGATAGATCCAACTATAATGGAGGCAATTTTAAACATAATTCATCCTAGAAAAATCAAGGAACTACATGCATTCTTAGGCAAAATTAATTTTCTTAGAAGATTCATTTCTAATTTAGCAGAATTAATTAGAGAATTGAATAACATGTTAAAGAAATATTCAACACTTAAATGGATAGTAGAGACCAAACAATCCTTTTAATCAATCAAACAAGCCCTTACAAAAACACCAGTCCTAGTAAGTCCTAATTTCAAAAAAGATTTTATTATTTTTTCTTTTGCTTCAGAACATACCATTGCTGCAGTCTTGTTGCAAAAGAATGATCAGGGTTATGAACAACCCATTGCTTTTTTCAGAAAATCCTTAAGAGATGCAACAATAAAGTACAACATAATGGAAAAACAAGAATTTCCTTTAGTGAAGGCTATTAAAGATTTCAGAGTGTATATCTTATACTCACACATAATTGCATATGTCCCAAATTCAGTAGTAAAGGACATTCTGACTCAGAATGGGCTTGATGGTAAGAGAGGAAAATGGATTGCCACTATTTTGGAATATGAAATTGAAATAAAGCCTACAAAACTCATTAAAGGCCAAGGTTTAGCCAAAATCATGGCTGAATCGAATTGTCAGGCCTTAGATATAAATTTTATTGCTCAATTAGATGATCCGGAAGAGATGGCGACTCCACAGATCAGTGAACCTTTCTTAGATTCACCTTGGTATGTAGATATCATATTTCTTTTACTAAACTTACAAGCTCCTCCTAGTTTGTCTAGAACTAAAGGTAGATTATTAAAGTTAAAAGAAATGAAAGATTGTATCATAGATATTGCTTTGTTTTGGAAATATCGTGGTGGCATTTTATTAAACCGTTTACTAAAAGATGAAGCTAATAAAGTTATGCAAGAGTTTCATGTAGGTGACTGTGGAGGACACCTTTACTGGAAATCAACAGCTGATAAAATATTGAGGGCAGGTTTTTACTGGCCCACTCTTTTTGCAAATGTTAGAAAGTATGTGACCTCCTTCCAAAAATAACAGATCTTTGAAGGGAAGAAAAAGCTATTAATTTTGGCAATGGGGTTTAGAATTCACTGGAGAAATTCACCCACCCTCCTCAGCCCAGCATAAATTATTTTTGACAGCCACTGATTACTTCACCAAGTGGATAGAATTCATTCCTTCTAAATAAGCCACTAATTCTATCATTATCTCATTCCTTGAAAATAATATCCTTTCTAGATTTGGATGCCCACAAAAGCTCATTACTGATAATGCAACTTCTTTCAAATCTAAGAAAATGATTGAATTTTGTAACAAATACCACATCAACCTTGGCCATTCCACTGCCTATTACCCTCAAGGTAATGGACTTGAAGAATTCTCAAATAAAAGCTCGGTTAATATCATAAAAAAACTATTAGAAGACAACAAAAAGACATGGAACAAAAGGTTAGTTAATGCCTTATGGGCAGACATACTAACTACAAAGAAGTCCATTGGTACATCTCCCTATCAACTAGTATATGGAATGGTTGCTTTTTTTCCATCCTCTTTAGGAGTGCCAGTGATGAAG
Organism: Pinus albicaulis; assembly: GCA_034641835.2. Classification (NCBI taxonomy): domain Eukaryota; kingdom Viridiplantae; phylum Streptophyta; class Pinopsida; order Pinales; family Pinaceae; genus Pinus; species Pinus albicaulis. The sequence goes on along the minus strand of CM076575.1, from coordinate 1,150,843,317 downwards.
ATGATCCAGGAACTACAGGTAGAACCAAATGATATCTAGAGAAGGATAATCCAGACAATACATTTGCAGCAAACCAGGGAATAAGTCTATGTCAAATCACAAGTTATCCAAGATAAAATAAAAAATATATTTGACAAGAAAACAAAAGAAGATGATTTTTTACATAGGTGATAAAGTTCTTAAATGGGATTCTAGAAGAGAAGATAAAGGTAAACATGGAAAATTTGATTTTCTATGGAAATATCCCTATATCATTTATGGTTATAGAGGTAACAAGGCATTATTTTTGAAGGAAATAGATGGATCAGATCTATCAGGAGGACCAGCTAATGGTAGAATGTTGAAACGTTACTTTTCTCCAGACTAACCATTAGTTCACTTTGTTTAATTTACTCATTGTAAATACCATTGCAAAGCATAGATTGGATTGGATGTTTTTTCTTACAAAGTTGAAGCCCGAAGAGAAGGCCCTAAGCTTTGTAAGACATAATATCATATGTATGAATAAATAAGAGCTCAGAAGACAGTTTCAAGGCAAGCACAGTCAAAGTCTCAAGGCCACTAATCTTAAAGTTCTTGAAATTTCACTAGGAAATGACATCCCCAAGTGGAGCCACTGTTATGGTCCTGTACTAATAGGATTCATAATTTTGAATTGACTATGATTAGTCTTGTAATATTGTACGTACTTTTTTTTTCCGCAATTTTTTTTCCCATATTTAAAAATGTAAAGATGGTAAGTCCTAAAAGAAAAATCAAAGGACTAAAAGAAAAAGATAAAAAAAGAATATAAAATATGAACCCCACCAAAAAGAGATAAAAATAGATTCTGAAAGTGATGCAAATTCAAATGCCAGTACTTTTACTTTACTTTGCAAAATAAAAATTGTGTGCAGCTTGTCCAAAATGCCACAATCCATGATGATCAAACAACTTCATCTTGACTCATTCATGCTTTAAATTTCATGCTGGTAGTTAGAGAATAAATATCTATCCAAACCATTTAATCTTGGCAGATTAGTAGTTAGGTAGAGAATAATGAGCTCATCAGTTTAATTTGAGCCATTGGAAGTTATAAGGTTAGAATTAGATAGTTTTCTTATAAAAGAAAAATAAAAAGGGTCAGAGAGCTTAAATGCACCCAATAAATGAATAAAAAATGTTAGGGTAAATGATGGGTAGGCAGAAGCAGTTCTCACAAGGCATGGAGAGCATCAATTGGCTCATTTCATATTACTAACTTCCTTCAAAACTCATTTCCCCTTGTAAAATATCCCTTTCCCTTAATTTTAACCTTTTTCCCTTCATACTAATCGTTTTCCCCGTGTTTCACTCATTTCCCCTTATTAAAACCCCTTTCCCTAGTATAAATGCATATTTTCCTTTGAAAAGTAAAATCCCTTTACTAATTCCCTTTTTCATTTAAAACACACTTAATTACATTTATCCTAAGTTCTAAATAATGTATCAGGCTCCACTGCTAAATTTCTCCCCGACATTATGTTATACACTTCTTAGTGTATTTTTAAAATCCCACATACATATCTCCCCGTTTTTCATATTTCATTAACATCCCTTTATATTTAACCCCTGTTTAATATATATAGTTAAACCCATTCATATTTCCAAAACCCCTTTATATTAGTTCAACATATAATTTATTTATTATATTAAATCCCTGCTAACTATATATCCTACCTCGCATATACATAAGTCACCTCGGGTCCCACTTCATATTAAAACCTCACTATTATAAAGTCCTGACCCACATATATACCATGTTATGTTAACCCGCATATTGTATATTCCTAAACATTTTCACATATATTGCAACACCCATCGCATAACTTATCCCTGGGCCTCGCCTATCAAGTCCCCGAGTCATCCCTCAACACCTGTCATCTGTTAGATTTCCTTCTATCATATCTGATGACCAATGAAAGCTTTCGCATCCCCGATTGCCCAATATTTAATACCACTGAGGGCTTGCGAAATAAGAAGTTTCGAAACCTCACTCCCCTGCCACGTGGCAGCTCCACAGTTCATCACATTCCCAAGCCAAAAACCATTTACCATCTTTTCGCGATGTGAAAACCGCTAAGTTGTGTCTTGCTCGTTGCAACGAATACCACCCTGCTATTTGAATTTAACCCTGAGCCCAAAGTTTAATCACCCTTGGTTAAAACAATAAGACTGCCCTAAATAATCATTTCACAATTTTTTTGTTGAAATTTTTCGGAAAAGGACTGGTGTCGACCTATTTCCAAGGCAAAAGAATATCTGTCGACCTATTTTTAAGATTTTTCACACCAAAATTCAAGACTTTTTGCTACTAGAGCTGGTGCAGAATCAACCTAAAGCTTTATAAAGACTATTGAAGCTTGTTTCACTTCCAGAAAGCCTCTGCTGCCTCCAGGACCTTCTATGCAAATAGAAATTACCCCTTCCAGGTATTCCTAAGTGCCGAGGCCTATACTTGAGAAAGAAAGTAATAATTTAATTAATTGAACCAGTTTAAAATATTTTCAGACCAAAAGAAAGACACTGTTGCTTCTGAAACCCTTTCTACAGACTGTAATCATCTTTTCATAGTATTCCTAAGAGCCTAAGCATATTTATAAAGCCAAAGAGGAATAAATAAAATAAAATAAACAAATCTATGGCTTCCCAAGGCATTGTAACAATCAATACCCTCCTTCTGTTATTGATGTTGAACATACCCCCCTTGCAGACAAAGACTTCAAAATCACTGACCCTATCACTGATTTCAACCTACTTGAGCTCCACTGCTGGAGCCACGAAAAATTCATGGACTAGGCTAATGATATCTACCTTTTGGAATAAAATTTACCCAAATCTATCCTCCTACAGACTTTCCAATTCCTAGAAATCATCAGGCTTTGTCAAGTTAACTATCTGCCAAATGAAAGAGCCCTAATAAGCCACATCAAGGAAATTTTATTCACCATTACTATTGAATACATAAATAAAATGCTTCAAATTCAAACCAATTCTGATGAAGCCCCTCTATCAATTGAAATCCTTACTGAGTTATATCTAAAACTTGACTTTCCAAAGAGGTTTAAGATATTCCAAACCTTTCTGCCTTCATCAGTTGAAACCCAAAAGAGTAACCCTCCCTATTTAGCCTCAAATTTCTCAGAAAGAACAAGACATATTATCACAATGTTGTCTTAAATTCTAGGCTATTTCATAAATAAGTATGTAGATATTTCAATCCTAGGTTTTCTGTCCATTTTTTGTCGAGGACAACCTCCATCCTTCACATTTAATTTTGCTCAGTACTTATCAGATACCATTCATGAGAAATTAGTTAAATTACCTGAAGAAGGAGTCTTCAAATATTCATTTGTGTTGTTTCATTTATTCTTATACTTCCAATTTGAAAGGTTTGCAGTTAGCCTTCAAAAAATAGACACTGAGGGTAATCCACAATTAGTTGTCTTATGGACTTCCTTAATCAGGAAAGATTTCACAAAGTTTACTTACAACAACTTTATTGATTCATTTATTCATCCAATTTTCAATATGCTAAGCAATAGCAGTAAACCAAGAATCAATAATGAGATAAAAAGGTCTTTCGGTTATCAAAACACAGTAGGATAGGAGACTAGTTTTTATACCAGAACCACACAGAAATTAGGTATAGATGTAAAATCACTCCATATAAGCTTCCCAAATACCTCCCAATGAGGTTATTTTCACTTGAATATATCAGGAAGATCCTAAAATCTTCTGAAGTGACTTTTCTGTCAGCCAATAAGAAAACACAGTTTAAGATAAAAACCAGATTGCTCCTTTCATTTGTAACAGTAGAGGTGCTGGTCAACAAGCAGAAAATTTTCTTCAAGAATTCAAGTTCAGTGAAAGTTTCAAATGGAATTATTACCCTTTAGGAGTTATTATCAAATTAAGAATCAAATTTAAATTAAATCCTTTTTTCCATGAGTCCAAACCAGTGATAGAAAAGTACTCCAATCAGTCAGAGTGGTTGGAGAATACTTTGAAAGAGGTAGATAACCAAGGTGATACTAGTTCCATCTTGCAAACTCCAGCCCCACAAGATAGGAACTCCAAAAGAATAAGAGAAGAAGGATCATATTCAGCTCAAACCACTATTGAAACTAAATTCAAACTGATGTATAGGAAGATGCCCAAAATAAATCCTGTAAATGAGCAAGTTGAGACAATTGAAATGATTGATACAGATACAATGGTTAAATAAAACTCACATCCAGAAGTTTCAGAGGAAACTCAGAACCCTTCAACATATAATACTCAAATAATTCAAAAGAAGCATAGTGTTGAAGTGTATTCATCAAGTAAAACAAAAGATAAATAATAGGATATCATGGATAAGTACAAATAAATCAAAGTAAGGAATGAGGCATTAAAATCAGTCACTTATGGCCAATATTGGAAGCAGACACCTAGTGACAAATGCAGGTTACTTCTGCATTTGATTATAAAAACAGGAAGATGTAGATGACCTTCTTACAACCAACAGTGAAGAATCCAAAGTCATCAGTTGACTATAAGAAAACATCATATGAAGTTCAAGCCAAATATCTACATCCAATTGACCAAATTGAATTCCATAAGTAAGCTGGAGAAATGATATACTCCACAATGAACAATAAAGCCATGAGTGTACAAAAGCTGCAAAATACTCTAGAAAACATCAGAGGAAAGTTAAAGCTAGAGAAGGCTTCCTCACAAGCCAAGGATAACAAAATCAAATATCTTGAAGAATTGGTCATAGAGGTAGGGTATGATCCTAAGAACATCAAAGTTGCAGAAGAGCTCATCAAGAAAAAGAATGCAAACATTGTTGCATTGAATAAACAACTCAATTTTCCTCCTATTGAACATCCACAAGAAAAAGAAGTTTTAGAGAATGAAGGAAAAAAAGATGAAATGATGAATCTCATCATTCAGTTGAAAACTCAACTGAAAGAGATGGAGAATGATATGGATACGTTAGTGTAGGAGAAAAAGGCCAACATGGAAGTAATCCCTATCACTGCTATTCCTACTATTACTACAACAATTCCTTCCACTTCAGCAGCTCCAGTGGCAACAAAAGTTCCAATAGCTACAACAATTTCAACATCAACAACTACATCAACTACAGAATCATCTACAACAACAGTTCATCCTAATGATGAAGCAGGTAAAATGATTAAAGCCATGTAGGATATGTCCATATAGACTAATGAAATAAATAGACTTAAAGAACAAATAAAAAGAATAGAGGATGAAAAGAAGCTAGTTAAAATCATGCATAAGAATGAAACACATAATTCAAACAGATTGATTGAGAAAGTACAGAAATTAGAGAAATAATTAACATTGAAAGAACCACTTGCCCAAGCAAAGCAACAACTATGGGCCAATATCATTGACTCTGTTAATGATATTTGGCCATCTATCCAATTTATTTATGGGCAAAAGGATCTGATCAAGGCATCAGGTGAAGCCATTTAGAAAGTCAAGGAAGAATTTCGTAAAACGCCAGAAGAGGCCACTGAAATCATTAAGTTTCTTAATTCTATGAACAAGAAGGAATTAGTGGAAATTGGCATTAGTGACAAGAATAACACAATCCTAGAAGTTAGACAGGTTATTTCCAAGGGAAACTTGATGGTACAACTTGAATAGAAGTGTAAGAACATGGAGCTTGCAATAACTAGATTCATGGTGAAATTTTACGTTCTGAGGCAGAAAGGTCTACTTAATCCTTTGGTGATTAATGATAGATTTATGAAACATGAATATTATCATAAGAAAATCAGAGAAGTGGCAAAGGAACATGCCAATAATTCCTCTATGAAAGGAATGCCTATAGGAAAAGTACTCTATCAGAGTTTTGAAAATCTCTTTTACCTACAACATGAGGTAAATCATCTCTTCATCAGCAAGCCTACATTTTCAAAGTGTACAGAGGCTGATGAAATTTTTCAGAAGAATGGTAAAAATTAAATTACCAGATGCATAAGCTTGGGAGAATTTGAATGATTTACTATGCAATTCAAGATAAAATATGAAAACATAGCAGTCATGTAAAACAGTAACAGGTTAAAGAGTATCAGAAAAAGAAAATTACAGTGAAAGACAAAGTTTAAAGTCAAAACAGATATGAAAAGTAGATTCAAACGCAGTCATCGAAAAAGAAGCTCAACAACATAAAAGACAACCAGCGTTGAGCAACAACAAAAGAGAGAAAGCAACAAAATATCAAATCACAAATAGAAAATCCAAATAAAAGAGGGACAAGTAACATTCAGTCTCCTAGGTATCTATATCTTCTTGCATGAAGATATTTATTTTTCCTTGAATAATTCCTAAATCATTTCTAGGATATTTTGTAATAGTTTTTGTATGAATACTTAATAATTTGAAGTATTGAGTGTGGATTGCTAAACATTTTTAGAGTTGTATTGATTTGAAACCTGAGGTTTTATTGTACCATTTTCAAGTCAGCAGACTGGATTGAGTAGTAAATGCATTGCATTATAGGATTCATGTGTTGAGCCACTTCAGTAAAGTATCTTTCTATTGTTCAATTGTTATTTTCTGAAGTTTTTGACATACTTGCATGCTTTCCGAATCTAAATGATATAACAAGAATTTTATTTTAGAACTTGTTTAAATACACTATGTCTTGAATTGTTATTCATTTTCATGTTTTCTTCTGATATCCAAATTAGGGACTTCTTCATTTCTCCGTAGTTTCAATTGACCTATATCATTTCTTTCATTATCCAATTTGAGGAACCCTTAATTTCTCCTTGATCCCGATTGAAACCATTTCACCATCCAACCTTAAAGATCTAAATTTACTCAGTTACCTTTCCCTATGAACACTTCCTTTAGAACTTGATTATGATCTGTTGCTTGATACATTGACTCCATAGCCCAATGGAGAACATACCTGCATCTATCCATCTGAATCAGTAACTCCACCACCAAACCAAACCAAAATCAAAACCAATCAATCTCACATAACTAGCCTAAAATCAACTAAAAATAAAAAAGTTAAATCATAAAGAGAGAGCCCTCTCTAAGCATTAAGAAGGCTAGATCCTAATTTCAAAAGTAGGTTTGTGGTTACCTCTAATATTATTTAAAACAAAATCATAACAACCCTAGGAATTATTGTAGATATGACAACATGCAAAGGTTTCATGTGCGAGAAACACTAGAGAAGTGTTGCATGCAAGAGTTTCATGTCGCATGAAAGGGTTGCATGTCGCATGCAAGAGGTGCATGTTGCATGCAAGGAAATTCCTTTCTTGTTGAGAGGGAGTGTTGAAGTTTGCAACAAGAAACAATGAAATTGGCATCTAGAAACAACAAGAAACACCTACACTAAGTGTGGGACTAGGAGTTCCAAGCAGCATATACACTAGGTGTGGGACTAGGAGGTCCAAGAAGCACCTACACTAGTGTGGGACTACAGGTCTTATCAACACCTACACTGGCATGGGCTAAATTTGGTGCATGTCTATTTTAGTTATCCCTTAATTAAGATGGACAATAAAATGTAATCCAATATCAAAATAACTTGTAATAGTTAACTAAGTGTGATAAACTCAGTTAGCTCTTGAATTTCTATTTGACGGTAGTTTGTGAGGAATGCAGAGTAACTATAGTTGTAACAAAGTTTGAAGTACAGTGGTGCATTAGTTAATGGAGGTTGTAATTAGTTTAAATTATTTAAGTGAGTTTAACTCAGTTGTGTTAGTTGTAAATGTTTGATAGACTAGTGAGATATCAAGTGAATTAAATATTAATTAATTAATAATCAGTGATCTCACATGCAACTAAGGATTTACTATTATTAGCTGCATGCATGTCAGTTCTAGTGGAGACCCAGTTGAGATGTAGGTGAAAGGGAATTGTGACTATCAGTTGTGATATTATTTGACTACCCAGATGGAGTTAAAACACCACAAGTGCCCATGATACTCATCATAGTTTAGGAAGGATGAAATTCCTAAATAATAGGGATTGCATTCATCAGGGATTGCGTGAGAAAGGAAGGCTGAAGACATGCTGAGAATTTGCTAAGTGTTGGCCTGATTTTTTCTGGATTAGTGTGAGACAATAGACATATTGCAAGAGCTTCTTGTGATAATAATTGCAATGTAATTGTTTCATGATTCCTTTTCTAATATACAATATATGATAGAGGGGTTTTGAGCAGTAAGCTTTCCCTGAGAAATTATCTGTGTTGTGGTTTGATTGATTCTTTATTTGCTTCATGTGATTGGCAATTGTGTTTAATTTCCGCAATTGATATGTAGAAGTGATTCAGTATCTAGCTTTCGGAAATCGTTAGATCGGATTGAATCCATGATATGCATGCTTTTTGTATAATTCCTAGAGCTAGTTCTGAATATCAAAAGGGTTTACACTCTAAAACAGTGAAATTGAGCTGCAAGAAGGGGTTACTGAGGTGTAACTTACTTGTGCAATGATGCTAGACACCTTGATAGCCTTCAATAACCTTCAGGTGTTGAAAATTCAACAAGAAATGTGTGTCTAATTTAGTTTTCCCTTAATTAAATTGGACAATAAATTGTAATCTTATCTCATAATCACTTGTAATAGTTAACTGAGTGTGATAGACTCAGTTAGCTCATGAAATTCGAGTTGAGGGTGGTTTGTGAGGCATGTAGAGTGATTATATTTGTTTTAGAGTCTGAGTTGCAGTTAGTGTATTATTTTAATGCATGAGAAAACAATTAACTCAATTAAGTAAGTTAAAGTCAGTGTAACTAGTTGTAACTGATTGTTGCACTAGTGAGAGGTCAAGTGAATTAAATCATATTTAATTCACATGCAATGATATGTCAAGTGACTAATGATTTACTATTAATAGCTGCATGCATGTCAATTATAATGAAGACCTAGTTGAGACAGAGGTTAAAGGGATATTATCTATCAGTTGTATTATTAGTAAATTGCTGGTGCACTATTAGAAAACCATAGGATTTCCCATGATGTATTGTGCAATTTTGGAAGGTTGAATTTCCTAATTAATAGGGATCAATTTTTCTTAGAATTGTGCAAGAAAGACAGGTTGAGTAGAGGCAGGAAATTGGCTAAGTGTTGGTCGATTTTTTCCGAATAAGTGTGAGACAGTTGGTAGAGTGCAACAAACTCTTGTGAGAAGAGTGCATTGTAATTGTTTCATGATTCATTGGTTTAATAAAATACAGATAGAGGGGTTTTGAGTAGATTTCTTTCCCCATAAAATTTCGTGTATTGTGGATTTGATTCTTTCTCTTATTTTTTGTGATTGTGCGACCGTGTTTATTTTTCATAAAGACTGTATAATTATTCAGTATCTCTTTTTAGTATATTACATGATCGGGTTGAATCCATTAATGTAATTTATATATGGTATCAAAGCGCCATAAATCACTATAGTGGAGAAGAAATTGAGTTTGTGTTGAACAACATTCGAATTTGAAAAAATATTCTTTGGTGCAACAGGTAGATCAAGATGGATTTGAATGGATTAAGATTGGAATATGCACTCGAGGGAAGTTCTAATTATATTACATAGAAAGAAAGAATGGAGGCAGTTCTGGAGGACAACGGGTTGAAAGAATTTATGCACACTCATATTCCAAGGCCCGCAACAGCAGACACCACTCTTCTTGATGCTTGGAAAAGGAAGGTTGCAAAGGTGAGGAGGATCTTATTAGAGGGAGTTCGAGATCACATTGTCTCGAGTCTCCATGGAAAGGAAAATCCATATGCAATGTGGAAGGCCTTGACAGATCTGTTTCAGAACAATAGTGACCACATAAGATTAGCAGTGAAGGACAAGCTTAGGAAAATAAAAATGGAGAAAGGGGAAACTATTCCGAAATAATTGACCAATTTCATCCAATGTCGAGATGAGTTTGGAAGTGTCAGGATTACTGTAGAGGATGATGAATTGGTAAGCGTAGCACTTCTGGGCCTTCCCAAGAGCTGGCATATTTATCTGTGTTGAAAAGTCAACAAGAAATGTGTGTCTAATTTAATTTTCCCTTAATTCAATTGGACAATAAAATGTACTCTTATCTCATAATCACTTGTAATAGTTAACTGAGTGTGATAAACTCAGTTAGATCATGAATTTTGAGTTGAGGGTGGTTGGTGAGGCATGCAAAGTGATTCTATTATTTATGGAGTTCGAATTTCATTTAGTGCATTAGTTTAATGTATGAGAAATTAGTTAACTGAAATTATTGAGTTGAAGTCAGTTGAACTAGTTGTAACTATTTTTTGCACCAGTGGCAGATCAAGTGAATAAAATCAAGTTTAATTCACATGCAATGACTTGCCATGCAATTGATGATTTACTATTAATATCTGCATGCATGTCAGTTCTAGTGGAGACCCAATTGAGACAAAGGTTAGAGGGATGATAACTATCAGTTGTATCATTAGTAGGCTGCCTGCAAGCATCAAGAAAACCATAGGATTTCCCATCAGAATTGAAAAGTTTTGGAAGGTTGAATTTCCTAAAGAATAGGGATTTCATTCCACATGAATTGCGCAAGCAAGGAAATATGATTAGTGTCAGGAAATTGGCTAAGTGTTGGTCTATTTTGTCCGAGTCAGTGTGAGACAACTGTGAGATTTTAGGATACTCTTGTGAGAAGAGTGCATTGTAATTATTTCATGATTCCTTGATGAATATACAATAGAAGATAAAGGGGTTTTGAGCAGCAAGCTTTCCCAGGAAAATATCTGTGTTTTGGTTTGATTTGTTTCTTTCTTTACTTGTTGTGATTGGAGATCATGTTTATTTTCCGCAATTGATTTGTAGAAGGATTCAATATCTTGCTTTAGTAGATCGCATGATCAGATTGAATTCATTGATATACATATTGTTTGTATAGTTTCTACATGGTATCAGAGCACAATAAATCACTATAGTGGAGAAGAAATTGAGTTTGTGATTGAATAGAATTTGAATTTGCAAAAGTATTCTTGGTGCGATAGATGGATTAGGATTAAGATGGCTTTCAATGACTTGATATTGGATTATGCACTCGAGGGCTAGTTATATTGCATGGAAAGACAGGATGGAGGCAGTTCTGGAGGACAAAGGGTTGAAATAATTCATTGATAATGACATTCCCAAACCCACTGCAGCAGATGCTGAAAATCTTGATGCTTGGCAAAAGAAGGTTGCAAAGGCGAGGATGATGTTATTGGAGTGGGTACGAGATCACATTGTCTCAAGTCTCCATGGAAAAGAGACACCATATGAAATGTGGAAGGCTTTGTTAGATCCGTTTCAAGTAGCAGTGATCATAGAAAATTGGCACTGAAGGACAAGCTCATGAAAATCAAAATGGAGAAAGGCGACACCATTCTGAAATATTTAACAAAGTTTGTCCAATGTCGATATGAGCTTGGGAGTGTCAAAATTACTGTTGCAGATGATAAATTGGTGAGCCTAGCTCTTGTAGGCCTTCCCAAGAATTGGCATAGTTATGAGGACTCTATCAATGGGAGGGAGAAGCTTCCAGATTGGGACCGACTTTGGTCAGATTTGGTGCAAGAAGAAATCAGGCAGAATATTAGGGATGGATCTTCATCTAAGACAGATGATGAAGAAAATTGCGCCTTGGATGGTAAGGTGAAGAAGGGGAAGGAAAATAAATCCTATCCAAATCTTAGTCTGGAAAATAAGGCAATAAGCACGACATGTCGAGAGTGAAGTTGTTTCACTGTCACGAGCATGGACATTATGCCACTAATTGTCTCAAAAGAAGAAGAACAAGAAGACTCCAAGATCTATAGCTGGTGAGGCTTTGGCCTCACAATTTGAGTTTTAATTCTCACTCATTTCATGCATGGTGTCAAGAGAAATTGGATCAGTGTGGTACTTGGATAGTGGTGCAACTTTCCACATGATGGGAGACAAAGAAATTTTCAGTAGTTTGGAGGAGAAGGACCTCCAGATGCATATCAAAATGGGTGATGAAGGGTGGTACAATGCTATCAAGATTGGTATAGTTACCTTCTATAGAGAGTTGGGTAAACCCTTCTTATTAAAATATGTAATGCATGTACCAGGCTTGAAAAAGAATTTAGTTTCAGTCACAATGTTGGAGGATAGAGGCTATGATGTGGTTTTTAGTGAAGGGAAATTTTTCCTTCGACACAAAGCCACAAGACAAGCCAAGAATATTGTGATTCATGTGAATAATCTCTATAAACTTGATGAAGATGGCTGCGCAACATTTATGGGTAAGGCAAACAAAGTGGTGAGTCGGGATGCGGGTCAGTTATGGCACAACAGATTGGGCCATCTACACCACGGAGCCTTGAAGGTCATGCAACATATTTCTACGGGTCTTCCCAAGGGTACTCTTGCGTAGATAGACACATGAAAGGGGTGTACTATGGGGGAAAGGTCACTTTTCATGAGAAGGAGAACCGGGCCTCAGAAATCCTTGAGAGATTTCACTCAAACGTGTGTGGACCATTCTCTACAGCTTCGAAAAAAAGCACAGGTATTATGTGATCTTTGTTGATGTTTTTTTCTAGAAATTTCTAGATCTAATTCATGCAGAAGAAATATCATATGTTCTCAAAATTTTGTGAGTTCAAAGCATTGGTGGAGAAAGACACGGGGAAGCATGTAAAGGCTCTTAGGATAGACAATGGTGGTGAGCACATCTCCAATGAATTTAAGAACTTATGTAGCAATAGAATGGGGTCACAGAACGAAATAATAGAACATTTGTGGGTGCGGCAGGAGTAATGTTGCATGATCAGGGCCTACCATTGCATCTGTGGGCAGAGGCATGAAACAAAATCGTATTTGTGCAAAACCATATCCCTCATCGAATACTTGGCATGAGTACACCAGAGAAGGTTTTTTCTAGTAAGAAACCTGATGTTTCATATTCTAAAATTTTTTGGCTCATCTGTCTATTGCCATGTGACCAAAGATTCTAGGAAGAAGCTCAAACCAAAATCTTAGATTGGGATATTTGTGGGGTACACTAATACTCCCCACAATTATTGAGCAAGGAAAATTTTAGGGGCTAATATTCATAGGTGGGCTAATTTCCTATGCTTTTTCCAAAAAAAATATTCACCATTTTCCATTTATTTGAACATTAATTCACAAAAATTTTAAAGTATAAAATTATTTTACACTAATAATCGCAAATTTTTTATATATACTAATATAAAATAATTAAAAACCAAAATATTTTTCCAAAAATATCATTAATATTTTTACAATTAACATACTGGGTACTAGTAATATTCACCAAGGTTTCTAAACTTTAAGATAAAATTCCATCCTTAAAATTTTCCCTGTTATCTGGTGTATTTTCCAAAAAACGGGATGAATGCTATGAGACATATAAAATTTTATGAGGATAAAGCCATGTGATTGTCCCTTGAGAGGGAGATGGATTTGCATGGAGATGAGGAATTCTTGGTTGTAAAGAATAAACCTCAAGATGTGGAGCAACCACATGCAGAGGATCATGGAGTGGCAGAAAACACTCATGCAGAGTCATCCACCAGAAATGGTAGAAGGTGCACCATAGAAGCTGATAGATTGAGACTTGATGTGACTGAGAATGTAGGATCACCTACTTCACTGCGCAGACAGAGACAACCTCCAAACAGGTTTACTAGATACATGAATCTTATGAGAAATTATATTGTGATAGAACCATCCTCCTTTAAGGAAGCAGTGAAACAACCAATTTGGGTTGACGCTATGGTTGAGGAGTATGACTCCATCGTCAAGAATAGTGCATGGGAAGTTGTCCTAAGGCCAACCAGAAAATCAGTGGTTGGATCTATAAGGTGAAGGATGCAACAGATGTGAGTGTGGAGAAGTACAAGGCTAGATTTTTAGCCCGGGGATTCTCACAAGTTGAGGGGATTGGATATGAGGAGACTTTCACACCGATTACGAGATAATAATTGATTAGATATATCCTCGCACTCTTGGCTTAGATGGGGTGGTAGATACATCAGGTGGATGTGAGAACTGTGTTTCTCAATGGAGTTATTTAGGAAGAAGTGCACATAGAGCAGCCATAAGGTTTTGATACCTTTGATAGTGAGTCACATGTGTGCAGACTCAAGAGAGCATTGCATGGGCTGAAGCAAGCACCTTGTGCTTGGTACACTAGGATTGATAGCTATTTCACCGAGTTGGGCTTCATAAAGAGTAAATGTTATGAACCCAACTCCAAAAATAGAAGAAAAGAGAGATCAACGACGTAGAATTCAGCCACTTCGAGGGGGAACCCTCCTTTACATTACATAAATGAAAAATTCTTGGATGATACAAATGACAAAACCTCCTTCTATATATAGGAGTCCATGGGGTCACAATATAATCCTAACCGACCTAACAATAATAATGAAAGGGCACAATGATAAAATTATTGGGGTTACAGGGGTACAATAATAACAATAAGGGGGCTACATTAATAACAATAAGGGACTAAAATAGTAATATAGGGACCTAACATGCCCCTCTCCTTCAAAAAAGTGTTGTCCTCAATGCTTGAGTAGCTCTGGGTGTTTTTGTATAAAATTTTCATCCTCTCATGTAGAATCTTTAGTGGGTAAGTTTTTCCACTTGATGAGATACTCTGAAATTGATCGATTTTGTAGCTATTGAGTTCTTGTTTTCGTGACTACTTTAGGTTATGATACGATTTTTCCTTCCTCATCAAGTTCTGGAAATATTGTTTGAACTCGAAGTTTTCCACCTATAACCTTATTTAAGCACGAAACATGGAAAACTTTATGCACTCGGGAAGAAGCAGGAAGCTCCAATTTGTATGCCATAGTACCAATATTTTGCAACACCTTGTAAGGACCATAGTACTTTAGAGATAATTTATTATCCTTCTTAGCTTGATTGAGGGACATTTTTTTTATAGTTGCAGCTATAAAAATACCTAGTCTCCTACATCAAAACTTCTCTCACTACGATGTTGATCTACCTGTTGTTTAATTTGATTTTGTGCCAAATTTAGGTTATCCTTTAAGAGTTGGAGAACTTCTTGTTGATGCTCGATGTGATATTCCACTGCTTGAAGCTTAGAATTTTCTCTTAAAGATGATGTGATGGATGGTGGATGATATCCATAAAGTTCCATAAATGGGGTAATTTTTGTTGTAGTATGGAAGGAAGTGTTATACCACCATTCAGCAAGAGGTAACTGCTTGACCCATTGTGTTTTTTTACCAGATACAAAAAAAATGAATATATCCTTCTAAACAGTTATTCACTATCTCAGTGTGACCATCGGATTGAGGATGCTAATATGAGCTATGAGCTAGTTGAGTACCCAAACAAGAGAATAACTCCATCCAAAAATTTCCAGTAAAAATGGGATCTCTGTCGCTCACAATAATGTTTGGGTTTCTATGTAGCTTTTGAATTGTGTCCATAAATGTAGTAACAAATGTATTTTCTTTAAATGGATGGGATAATGCACAAAAGTGTGCATACTTGGTAATTATATCAACTACCACCATGATGATACTCTTTCCTTTGGACTTAGGTAAACTTGTGATAAAATATATTGAAATCTCCTCCCAACGTTGACTTGGAATGGATAAAGGTTGTAGAAGACTTAGGGTCTTAATTGTCTCAAATTTATTTTGCTGGAAAACCAAACATTCCACCAGAAATTTTTGAATATCAGATTTAAGGACATCCCAAAAAAATTCTTTCTTCACCCTGTGGTAAGTTTTTAAAAATCCCGAGTGTCCTCCTAAAGGAGAAGTGTGCAATTTCATAAGAATATTTTGTTTTAGTTGGGAACTATTACAAATATATAAGCTATATTTGTACCATAAGGAATAATTTTTCCAACTAAATGTATCAGATGTACTAGGATCTTGCTGCAACTTTTGAATGAGTGTCCACACTTCTTATTCCTTCTTCCATTCATCCCTTGCTTCGGTTATCCAATTTGGTTGGATAATAGAAATGGCACAAAGCAATTCTTCCACCTCTTCATTCTTTCTTGAGAGTGCATCTGAAACAAAATTAAGATTCCCTTTTTTGTATATGATTTCAAAGTCATAACCCATCATCTTTGTGTCCCAATTTTTCTGCTCTTCTGAAGATATTCTTTGTTCCAAAAAGTGTTTAAGACTATCATGATCAGTTTTTATATTGAAGTGTCGTCCCATTAGGTAAGTCGCCATTCCTTTAGTGCATGTATTATTGCTAACATTTCCTTCTCATAAATAACTTTATGTAAATACTTTCCTTTTATTGGAACACTTTCAAAAGCAATGGGTCTTCCTTCTTGCATTAAAACTACACTAATTCCATTTCCTAAAGCATCATATTCCAGAATAAATGTTTTTGCGAGGTCTGGCGTAGCTAAGACTGGTGCTAGGCACATTGCCTCTTTAATATGTTCAAAGGCCTTAGTTGCTTCAGGATTCCATGAAATGCATCTTTATTCAATAATGTTGTTAGAGGTGCTACTATTCTCCCATAATTCTTAACAAACTTGTGATAATACCCTGTTAATCCGAGAAATCCTCGCAACTTCTTTGTGTTTGTGGGGACTTTCTATTCCTTAATGGATTTAAATTTGTTAGGGTCTACCTTAACACCCTCGTGAGATACAATATGACCCATATATTCTACCTCTTGTAATACAAAGAAACATTTGGATGTTTTTGCATATAATTGTTTCTCCTGAAATATTTTGAGCACCTTGACAACATATTGAACATGATCCTTCTAGGACCTGCTGTAGATTAGCATATCATCACAAAATACTAGCACAAATTTTCTAAGGAAGGGTTTGAAAATGGAATTCATCAACCCTTGAAATGTATAAGGTGCATTGGTAAGGCTAAAAGGCATGACCAAAAATTCATAATGACTCTCATGAGTTCGAAATGTTGTTTTTAGAATATCTTTAGTCTTCATTCTAATTTGATGATATCCTAAACGAGGATCCAACTTGGTAAAATAAATTGCTCCATGTAGTTCATCTAAGAATTCATCAATCACAGGAATAAGAAATTTATCTTTAATAGTGAGATTATTGAGCTCCCTATAATCCGGACACATGCGCTATGATCCATCCTTCTTGTGCACCAATACTACTAGAGCAGAGAAAGAACTTTGACTAGGTTGAATTATACTAGCCTCTAACATTTCTACAATCATACGTTCAATTTCGCTCTTTTGGAAATAAGGATATCTATAAGGCCTGATATTTGGAGGAAAACTTCTTGAAATCAAATGAATAGCATGGTCATGATCACGAATAGGTGGGAGTACTTTGGGAGTTTCAAAAACCTTGGAATTATTTACCAAGGATTTTTGGAGATATGGAGAAATAGATGATTTTGATGTTGGAACTTTTAGTGACAATAATTGTGAAATTACGCCTCGTTTTTCTTTATTCAGAATATTTGTCATGAAATTAACACTTATTATCTTTCCTAGCTTCCCTACGATACCCCATAATTTGAATTCCTTTCCTTCTGAAAAAATTTCAAGAAAAGTTCTTGAAAATTAAAATCTATCGTCCCCAAAGATTGTAACCATTGTAATCCTAGTACAAAATCAACACCTCCCATTGGAATGTAAAGACCTAGACTATTCAATACATATTCCCCCATGGTTAACTTGATATTATTACATTTTCCAGAGCAATTTATAGTTCCTCTATTTGCAACCATCACTTGACAGCCTGGTGTCGGGTATAGGAAACAATTCAATTCCTTGGCTACCTTACAGTGAATAAAATTATGGGTACTACCCAAATCAATCAACACTATTACCTTTTTCTTCTTGATATGTCCTTCAAGCTTGAGAGTTTGAGGAGTGATAATTCCTTCCAATGCATTACACGATATGGTCAAAATCTTTTATTCTTCTTCTAGGGTTGGTTCCTGGTGTATATCCTCTTCTTTTGAAGTTTCTTGTTAATTTTCTTCCTCCTCTTCATAATCTATGTAAAATAATTTTTTCTCAACACAATTATGACCTTTAGTGTATTTTCTATCACAATTGTAGAAAATCCCTTTTGCTCTTTTTTATTCCAATTTTTGTGGTGTCAACCTTGTAGCTCGTGGAAGTCTAGGAGTAGCAACACTTCCATATTTATAGATGTGAGTGGTAGGCTTCCTTGTCACCATAATTTTACATTCAATTTTTCTTTCCAACTTGAATTCCTTCTCCCATGAATTAGGTTCCCAAACGAGAACCTCGTGTTAGATGTTATCCTTTAAAGTCCCTATGAAGAAATCAATCCTGTGTTCCTCTAGAATATCAATTACCTTTATATTCAATTTTTGGAAGTCCTTAATGTGCTCCACCACTGAACCTTTTTGTTTGAGATTTATCAGTTGGCTTTGTATCCTCACTAATTTTCTCTGTGCCTATCATTTCCTTTTGTGAATACGGGATCAAGTGTGAATTTTTTTTTACGGGAGAAAAGCCATCGATACCATACAAATGTATTTTGTTCTAAATTTAAAGTTGCAATGCATAACTTTTGTATGTTTTGAAGATTATTTATATCAAAGTATTGCTCCATCTGTAGTATCCATGTTACAGGATCCTTGCCATCAAACTTCCTCATATCCATCTTTGGAATATGGTGGTTCTTCCCTCCAACATTAGAGTTTATGAAATCAAGATTAAAATTTATTTTGTTCTCATCATGAGTTTCCTCTACTAAATTTTGGCCATTAGGAAATATTTCATGTATAAAATTTTCCAAACCTTCGATGTCTACTTTTATATCATTCTTCATGTTTTTCATTTTTTCATCGATCTTAGCTTCCATGTCATCCATCTTAGCTTCCATGCCAACTTCCATGCCATCCATCTTAGATTCCACGCCTTTCTTCAAACCATCCATCTTTGCTTCCACGCCTTTCTTCAAAACTTCCATTTAATTTTTTGTTGCTCTTTGTGAGAGCGAAATTTGGTGCACTTGCTCGTGTAATTTTGATAGATCATGTTGCAATTCTTCATCCTCATGAGTCATAGTAGAGCCTTCTAAAGGCTTAATGGGTGTTGAATTATTTTTACGGGGCATTTTTTAGAACCTAATATTGATATCTATTCTACAATATGCCCTTGGAATCAATTCAAACCGATTCTTCAAACAAAGACTTATGCAACTGGGAAAAAAAATACACACCTTTTTTCTTTCTTTGAGGAGCCCGATATTGAAACCGAATTATCTCTATGATTTAGGATCTTCAATATCTGACATTCGGTCCTGTAGTAGCCATCTAAATCTTCTTTTGAATGCCACAGTTTTGACCTGATTTGGATTCTTCAAGGTAAAGTTATGTCGAATCTCCCACAATGATCTAATTATGGACTGGTTCAGTAGAGTGGACTTATACGGTGTGACATGTGTCACTGATTCCTCCCTTGGCTCTCAAATTGATACACAGGAAACTAAAATCTATGTTCTTGTAGCCAATTTTTACAGAATTCCAATCCAATGCTCTGAGAGAGAGTTATGATGATTTTCCCACGGTCATTTATTTGAGATGAAATTTGGGATCCTAAAAATGCCATAACTTCCACAGATCATATCTATGACAATATTTCAAACCAAGATCTGAAATTTGTACCCAACATTCCTTAGGATTTTGACTTCGCTATGTAAAAGCTTCAGCTTCTAGACCTTCTTAGAAAACAAGTTATAGCGAAAATTCCACTATGATCGTTTAGGTAAAATTTGGGAGCTTGAAAAACCCTAACTTCCATAGATCATATCTCCAAAAAATATTGCGAACCAAGAACTGAAATTGTTACACGACATTCCTTAGGATTTCAACTTCGCCCTGTAAAAATTTCAGCTTCTGAACCTTCATAGAAAAAAATTTATAAGTGAAAATTCCATGATGACCTGTTTCGAGAAGCAAAACCCTAGAATCCAAAGCTATGATACCAAATGTTATGAAACTAACTCCAGAAATAGAAGAAAAGAGAGATCAACACCTTAGAATTCAGCCACTTTGAGGGGAAAACCTCTTTTAAATTACATAAATGAACAATTCTTGGATGATGCAAATGACAAACCCTCCTTCTATATATAGTAGTCTATGGGGTCATAATATAATCCTAGCCAACCTAACAATACTAATGTGAGGGCACAATAATAGCAATATTGGGGTTACAAGGGTACAAAAATAACAATAAGGGGGCTACACTAATAAAAATAAGGGACTAAACTAGTAATATAGGGATGTAACAGTAAATCAGATGAAAACTTGTACCAGATTGTGGTTGATGGTACGCTCTTGATTATAATAATTTACGTTGATGATCTAATTTTGACAGGTGATGAGCAACTGATAACTTCTTGCAAGGAGGATCTTGCAAGGGAGTTCAAAATGAATGGGACTCCTTCTCTATTTTCTTGGTTTGGAAATATGGCAATGGGATGGTGAGCTATTTTTTTCTCAAGGAAAGTATGCTAAAGAGATTCTGAGTAAGTTTCACATGGAGAGCTATAAACCCATGTAGAATCCTCTTCCAGGAATCTGGAGGAAGGAGGATGCTATTTTAGGAGAGGTAGTGGACGCTACTGTTTATAGGAAGCTAGTGGGTTCACTGATGTACTTGGTGAATACTAAACTAGACATTTTCTATGAAGTTAACCATCTGAGTCAAGCTATGGTTAAGCCGACCTAGCTCTTTTGGAAGGCGAGGAAGCATGTCTTGAGATATCTCAGGGGTAGTACATAGTATGGAAATATTATATACAGACAGAGGGAGTGAATCTTCAAGGCTTCACCGATGTAGATTGGGCAGGCAGTTCATCAGAAAGAAAGAACACATCAGGAGGGATCTTCAGCATAGGATTGACAACAATTTCTTTGTACAACAGGAAGCAACGATCTGTGGCACTCAGTGCATGTTACACAACATTTTTTCACTGTCCCTGCAATTCCTTGCCTTGCATATTGGAGGGTCATTCTCGTGACTTGTGAGCAGTGTCATATTTTTCAAACACCTTCTTTGCATCCTTCTGCATAAGGACATCATTTCTCCTGTTGGAAATTTCCTCAAAAAAGCACACAAAACCTATGTTTTGGCCTTGGCGCAGGTAGCCAGTTCACCCCTCGCGCCGATGTGAAATATTTGCACTAGAGCCTACGCCACCTGGTGCTCTGCCTCAGTGCGGTGCCTGCGTCAAGCTATTTTAGGAATGTTTTTTAAAAATTAGAGCTAGAAGTTTCCTTCTAACCACCTCAGGGATGAGTCACTGGAAGTGGTTAAGATGATTAGCCACGGATCTCCCTCTTGTGCGCTGGTTTCTGTTAGAGTCAGCTTTGCAGCCTTTCCTTCTGATCAAACATGCTCTTACAAAGTGATCTTAAAGCGTCAAGGTCAAATTTTGTCATTTCAGTGAGCCTTCAAGCAAAATTTGGTCACTAGGCATTAGGTCTAGGGTTTGTTTTCACTCTTTTCAAAGTTGTCCAAATGTCGGTCCATGTCACCATTCAGCTGAGTGTGCCATCATTCAGAGGGTTTTCATCATCATGTCAAGTTCCATTGAGTCATTTTACACCTTGTTCATGCTTCAGTTGTGCCTAGGTAAGGTCCATTTCCCTCTCCTAGGGTTTTGAAATGAATCAGTTTCCACTCTTTTAGAGGCAAGTTGTTAGCTGCCTAGATTTTAGCTCCTTGATTAGAATTTGTTGGAACTGCTCCTAGAAGGAGGATTTCGAC
Organism: Pinus albicaulis; assembly: GCA_034641835.2. Classification (NCBI taxonomy): domain Eukaryota; kingdom Viridiplantae; phylum Streptophyta; class Pinopsida; order Pinales; family Pinaceae; genus Pinus; species Pinus albicaulis. The sequence goes on along the minus strand of CM076575.1, from coordinate 1,150,821,545 downwards.
CCCTAGAGGCATGGGAAGGGGTTAGGATGCTCTATATGATGTAATTTCTCAATCATTTTCAGAGGTTGGAGAGGTTGGACTCTTGGGAAACTTTTGGCACCATTGTACATATTTTTTTCATATTTTGGCTAAGGAAAGATCAGAGGTTTTGTGGCACTTGTTGGGATTCTTGTGGTGTTCTGTTCTTGATGGTGTTTTCTCTTTGTTTACTGTAATTTCTTCATGTTTAATGTATGCCATTTCTCACTCATGCTTCTTAAATTAAATGAATGAGTAGATGAGGTTGAATCCATTGTTCACAGTGCTCTGCCTTTGAATTCATTTAGTTTTTCATGTTTTCCACTGTTTGGAGAGGATCCAAGTTCTTATTTTCCCTCTTCAGTTCTCGTCTTTGTTTCTTGTGTATGTGTAGGTGTTCGAGCGTGAAAGTGAGTGGATTGTGATCTGTCAAACCAAGAGCGAGAGGCAACCACTCTTTTCGATGACAACAAAAGCATAGGACCTTCAGTAAGTCATCTATCAAATCTCCATCCATTGATTAACGAGGAATGAATATTATATCTTTTTTTGTTTGTTTCTAGACCCACCCTAGGGCTAGTGGGATCACCTCTGTCCGCAGAGGGGATTTACCTTACCAAAAAATTGGAGACTCTCTTGGGGACTAGTGCGAGTTTTTCTTTCATCCATTAGGTCTTGTTTTTTGTCTTTCCTTGCTTATTTTTGATTTTTTTATTATTCTAATAAGTCTAAGACCCTTTGCAATATTCCACAATGAGGAATGCTCATGAATCATGCATTAAAAACGCACTTCCAGAAACATATGCAATAAAATATTAAAATTATCACTTGGATCCCATAGATACATCCATATAGAATCTAAATACAAGAGGAGATCAGAAAGAAATGAAACTAGGAGGATTAAACGGACCTCCCACACTAGTGTAGCTGAAAATGACTAAAAACCCCAAAACTGCATTTTATCGGAGTTGCTACATCAAAGGAATGCATAGTCTTATGAGGGTATTAAATCAGAAAATAATAAGACAAATAGATCTACTAATGTATTAGATAATCATGCTCATAAACTGAGATCTATCCTCCTTATAAAAAACACAAGATAACTTGGCAAGGGTTTCTTGTGAAACACTCTACATACAAGAATGTGATATTCAGTAATTTACTGAATCACCACTGCAACACTGAAGCATATGAGAGTACAAGGTTGGAAAGATGTCTGATCTGATGTAGATCCCTCAAAGGCGTCCTCCCATGAAATACTAAACCTCTCAATCACAAGGAAACTCATAACGGAACCACCAAACCATTCACTAAGCACTGCCTTCAAAATAATGCATTCCCTGGCAGAAACAACGCTGGGAATATATGGGAAATGGGTGGTGTTAGGTCTCCATAGTTTTCAAGATTGGAAAGAAAAAATGCTGCAGGGCCTACATCAAACCACTTTGGAATCTGAGGATATAGCCATCCTAGATTCAGAGAGGGATCTCTCTATAGAACGGTTTTCAAAGATATGATCTTTAAGGCTTATGATATGATATTAGGCTAGTTATAAAGCACAATGGGTTTTTGTTTGTTTTGGTTGGGTTGAAAATCATCAAAGTGAAGGAAGTCCTATCAAGGGTAAAGATGTGAGTAGGTTGAAGATGATTCAACTGATAAGATAGGTAAGAAACAGTGTCAATCCATTGGGCTAGGGAGTCACAAAAGGGTTTAATTGGACAACAAGTTTCAAGAGTCGTCTATGGGGCAAGTCATCTATGTCAATAGATCTCTTTAAGTTTATTTATGGTATGAAACATTAAAAAGTGGTGAAAGAAGAAAAAATATAAGAAAACAAATGGCAGCTTAAGATCAAGTAAGGACTTTTAACCTAGCCTGCTTTCAACATTCCCAAAAGGAAAACAAAGAATAGCTTAAGATCAAGTAAGAACTTTGAATCTATCCTGATTTTAGCATATTCTCAATGGAAAACATTAAAGATAAGAAAATAATAACCTAATATCAGATAAGGACTTTGAACCTATCCTGCATTTGGCAATACTCTTAGGGAACTTTTCAAAGTTACTGTTGGACGTAAAGTAGAGGACAGGGCTAACCATAGACTTCCCTAGTTCAACTTTACTTAGCAGACTTTTCAAGAACATTCAAAGACAATATCTCAAGTTGTACTCAGGAAACATGGGCTTACCAAAACTTCACTGGTTATACTCTATTGAATTATCCTTAAATAAAAAATCAGTAGAAAACATAAAGGATAAAGATGTATCAGTGAGATTCAGGGTTCTTTCAGAAGTAAACCCTAATCTATATTTGCTGCTCTTTATCAAAGAATAGTGGACAGAATGAAAAAATAAAGAAAATAACAATTACAGTGAGAAACACATCACCACTGACATAGACCAAGATCCCATAAATCGGCTTGTATATTTTATGTCCAAACCAGTTACAATCTTCAAGTCCAGTGAGTCTTTATAGCTTCAAACTTCTCATCTTAGCCTCTCTTTCTTCTATTACAAACAGAGCTTCAGAAGCCTCAATAGCTATTTACAATCAATGAGTATTTAAATACCAACCCTTATACTATCTTCTAGAGCAGTATGTATAGAAGAATGAGGAGGTGGAGTGAAAGAAAGGTCTATCTGTTCAATTAATACAGAGTAAGTGCTTCTCGGCCTTTGAAGGGCCAAATGAAGAAGTTTTCTGAGGTTTTAACTCTGTTAATTGAATTCTACATTAAGTTTCATCAATTTCAGTCGCTTTTGTTGACTTTGGAGGCTTTTGGTAGGCTAGTAATAAATTCTGAGCTGTCTTTAGAAATATCTCTGACTGTGTAATTAATATGCATTCTTTTTAGGTGAAATAAGACCATAGGTGGCATTTTTGGCTTTAATTACCTCACTGATGTGGCTTTTGGAGGCTTCCTTTGCTGATCTGTCATCTTTAGTGGAATTAAACATTATTTTAACGCTGATTTTGTGTTTTAAGGTTGACCATGCCTTCTCTAGTCTTATTCGGGCTGACCATGCCTTCTCTAGTCTTATTCAGGCTGACCATGCCTTCTCTAGTCTTATTCGAGCTTTAAATCTTTTATTTACTATTTTAACCTTTCAAGCTAACTTTATCCCCACATTGTGCTTTATCCTTTTAAACTGTGGGATTAAGTCTTTTGATCTTCGCACTTTGCGCTTTAATCCTTCATGTTTAAATCCTGATACTCTTTACTGATCTTCATTAACTTAATTTTTTCATAGATGGTCCGCGCTAGAGGGTTTTTAGCTGTGAAACCAATGCTTGATGAAACACTGATTAAAGCATGAAATTCGGCCCCCTTTTCTTTTGATCTGGCTTTGAGGATCGTCACTGTCAGCCACTGTCCCTTTATGGACTGTGGGACGGATTTGTGTCATAAAACCACCATGGAACCTGCAATAAAACACAAACCATTATAAAATCCTGTGTTATGTGGTTGAAACTACTTTGAAGGCTGGTAGAGGGCGAAAGGAGATTATGCAGAGGAGCGGAATATGCAAGCGGAGGAGAGGAGGAGGTTTTATGGAGTGAACACGTGAAAACCAGTTCAAAAACTATGTTTGGCACGAAAATGGGCAAAGTGGTTTTACGAAAATCGTTGGCGGTTTTCACGCAGCAAATAGGTGGTAAGCGGTTTATGTTGAATCGAACACAATCCAACCAAAATGTGCCACGTGGCTTCTGAAAAATCAACGGTCTCGCGTGACTTTTGGTGTTTAAACCCTAACGATAAAATCTACGTGAAAATGATCGTAGGCCATTAGATCAAGCGGAGCAGATCCAACGGTGGAGGGATGAGCGTGATGGAGAAAGGTGCTAAGGGCAGGGGCAGGGCATGGTGATGTGGAGGAGTATGTGACCAGGGGCCAAAGGTAGAAGGGGCTTATCGTATCGGCAGAGGAATGGGGGAGCGAGGTAATGAGAATGTAAAAATGCCAATGCGATGGGGCTAAGGGCTTGGTCACGAGCGCTAGGTCTTATGGCGGAGAAAAAGCTGGGGGCTAAGCCGGAAGGGGCTAATCGCATTGGCGGGGGAATAGGATGAGGGGATAAAAACATGACAACGCTGATGTGATATAAAGTTGCGATGCAATGAGCACTAGCCTTAGGTCACAGGTGTTAGTCACATGAAGAAAAGGAGCAGAAGGTTAAGCACTCGAGGGCTTAAGGCTTAAAAAGGGGCGGAAGAGGTTCTTTAAAGGTTTTTAATGGGTTTTTATGGTTTTTTAGTGTTCCGATAGGTAAAATGGGGGTTTTTAAACCATAAAAAGGATTTTTTATGAGTTTAAAGGGGATTTTTAAAGGTTTGTTTAGGAGAATTATGGGCGTAGAGAAGGGAAAAAAGGGATTTTTCAAAGGGAAATGGAGGATGAAAAAATGGGAAAATGAGTGATAAAAATGGGACCTTAGAAAACAGTTTTCTTTGGGAACAACAGTATTTTGAAAGGAACAACAGTGCTAGGGAACAACAACCTTCAAGAATGAGCAATTTTCTATGAAAATAATCTCTTGAAGGCTCAAGACCTGTTTTAGACATCATTTGCTATGAAACAAATTACTGATGGATAACAGTGGCTCCACTTGGGGATGGAAGCTCCTTGGAGGTGTCAAGAACTTCAAAATTGATCTCTAGGATGTAGAACTGTGCTTTATTCATTGAGAACTTTCTTCTTCTTTGATCATGCTGCTTTAAAAGATGAACATTATTTACATAAAACATAATTATTTCCCAAACAACAACCTACACGGCCTACTTCCTAACATTTTTTCTTCATCATGTGAATTTGGACTTGTAGACCTTTGATATCAACATTTTATTCTTTTGAAAACAGGAAAAACCAATCTAAATATACCCTTATTTCTTCCATGATTTCAGATTAAACTATTGAACTCATAAATTCTCTAACTAAGCTACTATCTGCCAGGATTAAACAGTCTGACAGACCTTTATTCTCTATTTTCTAAAGTAGAAATTTAAACATAGTTAGATCAGGATTAGATTGTCTGATTTACCATGGTGTCTATGGTTGTATGTACAAGCTACACATAGAATTTATTTGCAGAAATTTAAAACGAAACTGTGATGGCTTAAGATCAGAAAAATAAAAAGACATCCTTCACTCTTTCTTTAGCTCTGATTTTGATATTTTTAGAGCTGTTATTTTTCTACTCTTTCTTGGTTCAGATTTTAAGCATGTTTGAACCATTCTCTTATTTTTGTTCTTTGGCTCAGATTTTGACCTGATTAGAGGCATTTCTTTCTATCCTAATCTAATCTACTGATAAGCCAAGATTTCATTGTTTGGAAAATCTTCTTCACTAACCTATCATCAGTAAATTGAAATCTATCTAGTCATGATTAGGCTTTATGACTAAATAGAAGTTTTCTTTTTGGTAGTGGAATTTAAGCTTGCACACTTTCAGATTTGTGTTTCTTGGTATGGGGCTGTACCTTTCTTGTTTTATTTCTTCCCTCTTTTCTCTTTTTCTATTATTTTTGTATTTTTAATTTTTCTGTCAAAGGAAAAAACTAATTAAATGCTCACAGGCTGAGCTTTATTGAAATTCCTACCTACCCTAGTCTAACTCTAAAATATTCACATGTTTTATATGATACAATAATGCCAGTGTAGCCAGTTGAGTAGTGACAAAAAGGAATAGGAAATCTGGCTGCTTGTCAGAGGTAACCATAGTACATATTGAATATTAATCTTCAAGACCAAGGCTATCATAGAAGGTGATAGATTTTCATGTATTTGGCTTTTGCAAAAGATCCATGCTTGAGAATTTGGGCCAATTATGACCTCCACACATTCTTCCATAGGATCAACAAAGAAAAGATGAGAAATCTCTTCTTTTTGGCCCTCCATGATTGGTAGATTGTCTGCCTCTAAGACACCAGCTTTGGGGATTGCATCTTCAGTATGTTCCTTGGAAGCACCATCATCCGTCACCTGCAAATCAACAAACAGTGAAATTTCTTCTTTCTCTAACTCTATGCTTGCTTCTGATGTAAATCCAGGTTATTTGGATGACAGATTGATATCAGCAATGGGAGAAGGTTCTTCTTGAAAAGATGATATATCCTCGGTAGGATAGTCTTCTATTTTTTTTTCTCCCCCAAAGACTTTCCAGTAATTTTCATTGTTTGGGATGACTGGTCTGAATTTTTCTTGAATTGTATATTGTTTGCTCTCCCAAGGTCTCAGACATGTATTAGCAACAAGGGCTAATCCACTAGCAAAAATGTTTTTGTTTTTAGTAACAAGGGTGAGTTTGAACTCATTAAATGATTTTAACAGGTCCATGGAATCATCCTTATAGGCTCTAAGTCTGGGATTTTTAACAATGTATTCCTCATTCACTTGCCTAATTACAAATTCTACATTCCCATGAACTGTTATCCTCTGGGCTCCTAATTTCTTCAATAAGTTCAACCCTAAAAGGAGTGCCTCATACTCTACTATGTTACTTGTGCATTGAAAATTCAATTTATATGAATGGCCTTCGGAATGATTGCTTTCTGTATTGTAAAGCCACATTCCTGCACCTGCACTAGTTTTACTACATGACCCATCAAAACTCATACTCCAAAGAGGACTAGTTTCAGTTTTATCATTAGTTTCCCTACTATTCTCTTTTTCTTGAGTGCCATTGTGTTGTTATGTGGGATAGGCACTATGTTGATGATTATCTTGTTCAAGTGAAGGTTTGGAGGCTAGCTGTTTGTTTAGTATTTGATCAATTTATTCTTCTGTCAAAAGAGGAGTTTCTCTTTCAACATAGACAAAAGTAAAACAATCCTCTTTCTCTTGTGTTAACTGGTTTTGAGGCTGGATGTCTTCTTGAGCCTCTTCTAAGGGATATTTACTTGTGCTTGCAGGGAAACCTTGAGGATTTTCTACTATTTCCTGATATTTTTTTATTTCAATCAACTCCTCATGATTGTTATGATACTCAGTTTGGATACAAGGTTCATGAGTTCTTTCCTCTACATTATCAGGATGCCACTCTTCTTGTGTAATCTGAAATGAGTTGTAACATAGAGGGAGAGTCCCTACATGAGTTGGTTCTCCTTCCACATCAGATTCTGCGTTTTATAAGTGGCTACTTGTTTCCTCAAATCACTACTCACTATTAGTATTTGCATTTTGTTCGTAAAGATGTCTTAACAGTAAAACACAAGTTATAGGTAGGCAATCGGGAATTTCTTGACAACCTTCCTCATCATATTCTACAAAGTCTTGATCATCATACATGTCTTGCTCATTGTCTAGGTCTTGTAGTGGTTGAGTTTTTTCTTGATCTGGAAAAAGGATGGGTTGCTCTAGATAATCAATATTTAAATTAACCTCATACCTATCCATTATTTTTCCAAAAATGTACAAAATTATTTCTATCTTGGAAAATAGTTTTGCATTTGAGTCTGCATCTAAATCCATGTTTGTAAATTAGAAAATAGGTCACTATATCTGGTCAACCAGTTCAGAGTCTTCTTCTAGTGTAGTCATTTGGTATTTTGGGAGTTGTGGAGTCGCCAGGTGAAGGATTTTTACTTGTTTTCAAGGTTTGGCTGTTGTTCACCATCAACAATCAATAATAACCAGTCTTGGTGACACTTGTTTCATTTATAAATAGGGGTTATTTGAGTTGTGAAGTTATCTATTACTCAATAATCTCCCTAGTATGGTCGCCAGTATGTTAGGTCTCCGTAGTTTGCAAGATTGGCAAGAACAAACGCTGCAGAGCCTACATCAAACCACTTTGGAATCAGAGGATCTAGCCACCCTAGATTCAAATAGGGATCTCTCTATATACGTGTTTTCAAAGATACAATCTTTAAGGCTTATGATATGATATTAGGCTAGTTATAAAGCACAATGGGTTTTTGTGTTTTTTGGTTGGGTTGAAAATCATCAAAGTGAAGGAAGTCTTATGAAGGGTAAAGATGTGAGTAGGTTGAAGATGATTCAGCTGATAATATGGGTAAGAAATAGTGTCAATCCATTGGGTTATGGAGTCACAAGAGGGTTTAATTGGACAATAAGTTTCAAGAGTGGCCTATGGGGAAAGTCATATATGTAAGTAGATCTCTTTAAGTTGATTTATGGTATGAAACATTAAAAAGTGGTGAAAGAAGTAAACATATAAGAACACAAAGGGCAGCTTAAGATCAAGTAAGGACTTTTAACCTAGCCTGCTTTTAGCATACTCAAAAGGAAAACAAAGAATAACTTAAGATCAAGTAAGAACTTTGAATCTATCCTACTTTCAGCATATTCTCAATGGAAAAAATTAAAGATAAAAAAATAATAACCTAAGATCAGGTAAGGAATTTGAACCTATCCTGCTTTTGGCAATACTCTTAGGGAACTTTTCAAAGTTACTATTGGAGGTAAACTAGAGGACAGGGCTAACCATAGACTTCCCTAGTTTAACTTTACTTAGCAGAATTTTCAAGAACATTCAAAGACAATATCTCAAGTTGTACTCAGGAAACATGGGCTTACCAACACTTCACTGGTTATACTCTATTGAATTATCCTTAAATAAACAATCAGCAGAAAACAAAAAGGATAAAGATTTATCAGTGAGATTCAGGGTACTTTTAGAAGTAAATCTTAATCTATATTTGCTATTCTTTATCAGAGAAAAGTGGACAGAATGAAAACATAAAGAAAATAACAATTACAGTGAGAAACACATCACCATTGACATATACCAAGATCCCATAAATCAGCTTGTATATTTGATGTCCAAACCAATTACAATCTTCAAGTCTAGTGGGTCTTTACAGCTTCAAACTTCTCATCTCAGCCTATCTTTCTTATATTACAAACAGAGCTTCAGAAGCCTCAATATCTATTTAAAATCAATGAGTATTCAAAGACCAACCCTTATACTGTCTTCTAGAGCAGTATTTATAGAAGAATGAGGAGGTGGAGTGAAAGAAAGGTCTATCTATTCAATTAATACAGAGTAAGTGCTTGTTGTATCCTTTGAAGGGCCAAATGGAGAAGTTTTCTGAGGTTTTAACTCTGTTAATTGAATTCTGCATTAAGTTTCATCAACTTCAGTCACTTTTGTTGACTTTGGAGGCTTTAGGTAGGCTGGTAATTAATTTTGAGCTATCTTTAGAAATATCTCTCACTGTGTAATTAATATGCATTCTTTTTAGGTGAAATAAGACCGTAGGTGGAATTTTTGGCTTTAATTTCTTCATTGATGTGGCTTTTGGAGGCTTCCTTTGCTAATTTTTCATCTTTAGTGGCATTAAACATTGTTTTAACTCTGATTTTGTGTTTTAAGGTTGACCATGCCTTCTCTAGTCTTCTTTGGTCTTTAAGTCCTTTATTGTCTGTTTTAACCTTTCAAACTAACTTTATCCCCACACTGTGCTTTATCCTTTTAAACTATGGTATTAAGTCTTTTGATATTCGCACTTTTCACTTTAATCCTTCATGTTTAAATCATGATACTCTTTATTGATCTTCATTAAATTAATTTGTTCACAGATGGTCTACGTTGGAGGGTTTTTAGTTGTGAAACCAATGCTCGATGAAACACTGATTAAAGCATGAAATTCAACCCCCTTTTATTTTGATCAAGCTTTTAGGATCATCACCCTTAGCCACTATCCCTTTATGGACTGTGGGACGGATTTGTGTCATAACATCACCATGGAATCTGCAATAGAACACAAACTATTATAAAATCCTGCGATATTTGGGTGAAACTACATTGAAGGCTGGTAGAGGGCGAAAGGAGCTTATGAAGAGGAGAGGAATATGTAGGCGGAGGAGAAGAGGAGGTTTTATGGAGAGAGCACATGAAAAATAGCTCAAAAACTGTGTTTGGCATGAAAATGGGCAAAGTGGTTTTATGAAAACTGTCGACGGTTTTCACGCAGCAAATAGGTGGTAAGCGGTTTATGTTGAATCAAATGCAATCCAACCAAAATGTGCCACATGGCTTATGAAAAACCTATGGTCTCGCATGAATTTTAGTGTTTAAACCCCGAAGATATAATCTACGCGAAAATGATCGTAGGTCGTTGGATCAAACGGATCAGATCCAACGATGGAGGGATGAGCGCGATGGAGAAAGGTGCTCAGGGCCGAGGAAGGGGCATGGTCACATGGAGGAGTATGTGACCAGGGGCCAAAGGTATACGGGGCTTATCACATCAGTGGAGGAATGGGGGAGTGAAGTAATGAAAACGTAATAGCGCCGAAGCCATGGGGCTAAGGGCTTGGTCATGGGCGCCAGGTCTTATGGCGAAGAAAAATTTGGGGGCTAAGCCAAAAGGGGCTAATCACATCAGCAGGGGAATAGGCTGATGGGATAAAAACATGAAAACGCTGATGTGATATAAAGTTGAGATGCCATGACTGCTAGCCTCAGGTCACAGGTGTTAGTCACATGAAGAAAAGGAGCAGAATGTTAAGTGCTCGGGGGCTTAAGGCTTAAAAAGGGGCAGAAGTGGTTTTTAAAAGGCTTTTAATGGGTTTGTATGGTTTTTTAGTGTTATGATAGGTAAAATGGGGGTTTTTAAACCATATAAAGGATTTTTTATGAGTTTAAAAGGGATTTTTAAAGGTTTTTTTAGGAGAATGATGGGTGTAGAGAGGGGAAAAAAGGGATTTTTCAAAGGGAAATGGAGGATGAAAAAGGGGGAAAATGAGTGATAAAAATGGGACCTTAGAAAACAATTTTCTTTGGGAACAACAATATTTTGAAAGGAACAGTAGTGCTAAGGAACATCAGCCTATGAAAATAATCTCTTGAAGGCTCAAGACCTGTTTTAGCCATCATTTGCTATGAAAAAAATTACTGATGGCTAACAGGTGGTCTGATAACACAGATCTAAAATAAGCTCTGGAGCCCTCCAAACAGATTTCTCAAGTGAAGGAAATCTTCCTCCAATGAGAAACTAGCTCAGAAGCCAGGATTCCAATCCCTTCCACTGCTGCACCCAGCAACACTCCACAATATCCGGCAAAGCTGTGCTGATATTGTAGGCTGAAGCTTGGCCTAAAAAAATGATGTGGAATGATGAATAAAAAATCTCTCAATGAAGCTCCTCAAGGAGAGAGGCGGGATTCCTTCTCGGGAACAACTAGTGCTAAACAACACAACAAATTTTCTAAGCAGCAAAGCAGCAACAAGTCTTGCTAGAAAAGAATAATAATCTAAGACATGAAGAATAATGCTGCCATCCTATTCATTATATAAGACATGAGTTTTCTTGCCCTTGGCCCCACTCAATTAGGTCATCTCTATCCCAAGATACATCTCCCTCCAAAATTGTGTTATTCCTCCTTGGATTCTTCCTCCATTAAAATTACATTATTGACTTAGTCAAAGCAGCTTGATCTTAACCCTGTTCACACATGGAGGTGTTTTATTGAGCTAGAAAGAGTGTCCCCTTTCACATTTGGAGTATTTAATTCCTCCTTAGGAGACTTATGGGCTTTTCTTCCCATTTATTCACCGGCTAGAGCTGTTGCTAACTCTAATGTTCCATTTATTTTGGAGGATAAAATTTTGGAACATTGCAGTCCTCCCCTCCAAAATATTTTCTTGTCCTCAAGAAAATGAATAAGGAGAAAAAAATTTCTCCCCTCTTCCTCATGTGGCCTCCCATCAATAGCCTCCATCATTGCATCAAGGGAATCTGCAAATAAACTGTAATCCAATGTTTCCTCCCAAGTGTGCAGAACCAAAGTGTCTGCATCAATCAAAGGTGGAAAGTGTGAATGGAAACCTGCTAGCTGTCTCATGGCCTCCACAAAGTAGGAGTGATGATCATCATGGTGAATGAGTGCTTCCCTCACTCATGTTATCATCCAAATGAAGTGAGTCACCCTCTAACATGGTAAATCATGAAAAGTATCCTACACCTGTGGCTTATGAAATGTAGGTGGGTTGAATAAGTGAACACGATAGGCAAGAGGGTATATCCCATGCTGTCCTCCTCTCCACTTATTATAAGTGCAGAAGGCATGCTAATATTGGGCTGCAACATGATTGCCCTCCAATGGCAAGAATAATATTGAGCCTCCAAGGACTCTCCCTCCAAAGTCATGAGACATGTCAACCCAAACCATTCCATCCTAGATGAATGGCACATCATCACCATTTGGCCTCCAAATCAAAAAATTTCTAAAAGTTAGATGTAATTTTGGATGGTACCAAAGGCTCTCCAAGTGGATATTACGCAGTCCCCCCAACTGCTGCTTGAGAATGTCATATGGCAAGTGGTCCTGCAACAAGTTACAAGTTGTATATGTTTGTTCTCCCAACATGGGAAACTAAGCATCAATGTCTATCAGCTGTACATAGATAAAATAAAAATACACTTGCCAAAATTCATGTATAGATGGGCTACTATCATCATCATAAACATTGGCCTTAAAGTGACCATGGGACCCAAAAATACTCTTGCCCTTTTGAGGAGCAATGCGCTGTTCAAACATGGTGGGAAAGTAAAAATACTCAATGGAGTAATCAACAAGTACAGAAATGCATTTCCTACCATACATAGTGAGTAGGCTAGAAGTGAGGTCCATGTATAAGCTCCCCCATAAGGTTTCCCTCACAAAAATCTGCAAGAAGGGATACACATACTCTTGGAACAATTCATCAATAAGAACAAACTCCCATGTCACAACGTTGTAAGCCTTAAGAACAAGGCTCCATGACTTCTCCCTTTGACATTCCACATGCCAAAGCAATCCACCATCATGCTGCTATGTGAGAAGATAATATTCCTACATGGAAGTCTCTCATGATCCTCCAATACTGAAGGGTAGCCTCCTTGCACCATGAACGTGCCTTTCTTCTCTCTAGAAGTATCATGAAAAGCATGGGAAGAATTTTTCCCATACTCTCCCAAGTGCAACCATAGAAACAAAATTTTTTGTTGCTGCCTCATATCTTCCTCATACAAGCCATGAAGTAAGATCATGATAGTCAACATGTATGATGCCCCATATAAACAAGTCCTATGCTACTCTATCATATGGGTTCCATGACATCCAATTGGTTTCTCTCTCCATACAAAGCTTCCCTTGAGCAAAAACACATCAGCAATACATGGAAGCAAGATACAATAAAAAAAAGTTGCCAAATGACAACTGGAGAGTGAATCATAGTCCCAATCATGGAACCAGTGCAGTCCATCCTTTTCCTGAATCAAAATAAGAATTAACAATTTCTTTACCAGCCACTTGTTTGCTGCCACAGTCATCTCATAAGATGAAAAAATGGAGTTATAATATGGTGTCAATGGTGCACACCAAGAATCATGTGGCTTCCCCCACAAACCATCAAAAAGATAGCCAAGATCAAAGCTACAAGTAGCTGCAAGTACATCATCATACAATATGCAAGAAGAGATAATTCTTCTTGTTACATCATGCTGCTCAAATAAGGGAAAGAAGTACAATAAAAAATATGAAATGATATCTCCTTCATCATGTACTTGAGGTCTTGAGCTGAAATGGCTCAACTGGAAATTATCCCTCACTCTCAATGAGTAGGAAGGTGGCTGTGACATCCTCTCTATCACCATTCGGGCTATTCATCTCTCTATATGCTAAAATATGTCATGCTAAATGCCCTCCCAAGTGAATTCCTCCATCAACTGGAAATATGCATCAAAGTGCATAGAAGAGAAGTCTTCATGTGCTACATGTAACAAATTCTCCTTGAGACTAGAAGCTCTAGTCAAGAAGACTCTGCCATGTAAATAGATGACCACATCATCCACCATGTATCTGTCATATCCGTCCGGGTCATCAAGAATCATGCATGCACCAAGATCCTTGGAGTACTCTACCAAAAGCTGAGACCTACAATAAGGATCAATCATCCTTAGAGACAGCATTGGTGATCTAGCGTGTGAAGCTCTCCTCTTGCTGTTTCCTGCTACTTTGACATCCACCATGCCAAATTATTCCCCCAAACTCTTCACCTCTCCAAAATCTAAGAGTGGTGAACCCAAAGACAAGATATCTTTCATCAACTGTAGATCAGGTGGCCTCCCAGGTCGAATGCCTCCATGTAGTGAGACATCAATGTCAAGAGTATACTACTTATGTGGTTAGGCAACCTTTCCCTTTCTCTCACAGTGCAATATAGTCTACCTCCTCTTTGCACTAACTTCTTGAAATAGAGAAGGGTGTGTGCTCCTCATCAACTGATGCTGCTCTTCCTCCCTACCTCCTCCTTCCAGCTGCAATGCTGCACAATCATGCTGCTCACTGATTGTGCTTGGACCTCGATGTATGAGATCCTTGGAAATTTCTTGTAAGGATACAATAATCCCTCCTATTGGAGCATGTGCTCCTCCCTCCTCTGCATGAGGCACTGTATGTGCTCTAGGTTTGACAGCACTGTTGCCCTCTTCTTTATGAATGTGTGTAGGAAACATCTCAACAATTGGATCCCTTTGTGAAAAAGTGATCCCCATACCCTCTTATTCAAGAATATAAACTGGAGGTCTTGCTTATGGAAATGTGTAATGCAAGACATCAACTCCTCCCATGGGTTTATGAAATGAAGTTTCCTCCATCACATGCAAGGGTTTTGTTTTCTCAAGTTTTCCTTGCTTATGTGTCTTAGGGAGTTTTTCACCAACCTCTCCATCAATGTTTTTATGAATCTTGCATAAGAGAAAGTGTTGGAATTCTTTAAGGAATAAGATTAAAAAATCCACTATGCATAAGCCTTACCTCTGAAATGTAGTGTTGCAACTCTGATGGCTTCATCTTTGGAATTGTGGTGCAACTGCAAATAAGAGTCTAGCTCCTTCACCCAAACTCCAGCTGAGCATATAGGTGATCCAGAAAAAGTAGATAGAAGGAATATATATGTATCTTGCCACTGGTTCTTCTCCACTTGGATCTTGAAAAACTCTTGGAAATCAGTATGGTCTCTAAACCTCGCAGTTTAAGATTCATACTCCTACAACAAATCACTAAGAGTTATCCTCTTAGGAAATTTTCCTCCTCCCATCCATCTCAAGATAGCTCTGGGAAATTGATTTCGATGTGCATCATGGAGTGCAACTACATTCTCACACTCACCATGTGTAATTTTAGATTCAGTTCTAGATTCAACCTCCTTTGGAGATTCCATCTCCAATCTCATCTTTTTCATCTCTCCTTGAAAGCTCTTCGTAGATTTCGGAAGAAGCTTTGTAAGCTTGTCTTCCTTTCTTCCTGCACATACTGAAGCTTTTTTTCTTCTGTCCATCTCTCCCTCTTCTGATAGCTAGATCTCAGAGGCTGAGCCAGAGATCATGCTTTGATACCACTATAATATTCCACAATCAGGAATGCTCATGAATCATGCATTAAAAATGCACTTCCAGCAACATATGCAATAAAACAGTAAAATGATCACTTGAATCCCATAGATACATCCATATAGAATCTAAATACAAGAGGAGATCAGAAAGAATTGAAACTGGGTGGGTTAAATAGACCTCCCACACTAGTCTAGTTCAAAATGACTAAAAAGCCCAAAACTGCATTTTACCAGAGTTGCTGCATCAAAGAACTGCGCAGTATTATGAGGGTATTAACTCAAAAAATAAGAAGACAAATAGATCTACTCATGTAATCATGCTCATAAACTAAGATCTAGTCTCCTTATACAAAACACAAGATAACCCAACAAGGGTTTCTTGTGAAACACTCTACATACAAGAATGTGATATTCAGTAATTTACTGAATCACCACTGAAAAACTGAAGCATATGAGAGTAAAAGGCTAGAAATATGTCTGATCTGATTTATATCCCTCAAAGGCTTCCTCCCATGAAAGGTTGAACCTCTCAATCACAAGGAAACTCAACAACGGAACCACCAAACCATGCACTAAGCACTGCCTCCAAAATAATGCATTCCTTGGTAGAAACAACACTAGAAATGTATGGAAAATGGGTGGTATGATACCATAGATCTGAAATAATCTCTGTAGCCCTCCAAACAGATATTTCAAGTGAAGGAAAGCTTCCTCCAATGAGAAACTAGCTTAGAAGCCGAGATTCCAATCCCTTCCACTGCTGCACCCGGGGCAAACACTCCACAATCTACGACAAAGATGTGCTGATGATGTAGGCTGAAGCTTGGCCTGAAAACCTAAAGTGGAATGATGAATAAAAACTCTCTCAATGAAGCTCCTCAAGGAGAGTGCTGGGATTCCTGCTCGGGAACACCCAGTGCTAAACAACACTACAACTTTGCTAAGCAGCAAAGCAACAACAAGAATAATAATCTAAGACATGAAGAATAATGCTTCCATCCACTTCATTATATAAGAAATTAGTTTTCTTGCCCTTGGCCCCACTAAATTAGGTCATCTCTATCCCAAGATACATCAGCCTCCAAAATTGCATTATTTCTCCTTGGATTCTTCCTCCACTAAAACTACGCTATTGACTTAGTCAAAGCAGCTTGATCTTAACCCTGTTCACACATGGAGGTGTTTTATTGAGCTAGAAAGAGTGTCCCATTTGACATTTGGAGTATTTTATTCCTCCTTAGGAGACTTATGGGCTTTTATTCCCATTTATTCACCAGCTAGAGCTACTACTAACTCTAATGTTCCATTTAGCTTGGAGGCTAAAATTTTGGAACATTACAGTCCTCCCCTCCAAAATCTTTGCTTGTCCTAAAGAAAATGCATAAGGGGAAAAAAATTTCTCCCCTCTTCCTCATGTGGCCTCCCATCAGTAGCCTCCATCACTACACAAGAGAATCTGCAAATAAACTGTAATCCAATGTTTCCTCCCAAGTGTGGAAAACCAAAGTGTTTGCATCAATCAAAGGTGGAAAGTGTGAATGGAAACTTACTAGCTGTCTCATGGCATCCACAACATAGGAGTGATGATCATCATGGTGAATGAGTGCCTCCCTCACCCATGCTATCATCCAAATGAAGCAAGTCACCCTCCAACATGGCAAATCATGAAAAGTATCCTCCACCCATGGCTTCTGAAATGTAGGTGGGCTAAATAAGTGAACATGGTAGGCAAGAAGGAATATCCCACACTATCATCCTCTCCACTTATGATAAGTGTAGAAGGCATGCTGATCCTGGGATGCAACATTATTTCCCTCCAATGGAAAGAAGAAGATTGAGCCTCCAAGAACTCTCCCTCCAAAGTCATGACACATGTCAACCCAAACCATTCCATCAAAGATTAATGGTACATCATCACCATTTGGCCTCCAAATCACGAAATTTATGAAATTTAGATGCAATATTGGATGGTACCAAAGGTTCTCCAAGTGGATATTACGCAGTCCCCCATACTGCTGCTTGAGAATGTCATATGGCAAGTGGTCCTGCAACAAGTTACAAGCTGTATATGTCTGTTCTCCCAACGTGGGGAAGTAAGCATCAATGTCTATCAACTGTACATAGGTAAAATAACAATAAAATTTCCCAAAATCATATATAGATGGGCAACTATCATCATCATAAACATTGGCCCTAAAGTGACCATGAGACCCAAAAATACTCTTTCCCTTTTAAGGAGCAATGCACTATTCAAACATGGTGGGAAAGTACAAATACTCAATGGAGTAATCAACAAGTACATAAATGCATTTCCCACCATACATAGTGAGTAGGCTAAAAGTGAGGTCCATGTATAAGCTCCCCCATGAGGATTCCCTCACAAAAATATGCAAGAAGGGATACACATACTCTTTGGAACACTTCATCAATAAGAACACACTCCCATGTGACAGCATTGTAGGCCTTAAGAATAAGGCTCCATGACTTCTCCCTTTGACATTCCACATGCCAAAGCCATCCACCATCATGCTGCTATGTGAGAAGATCATCTTCCTACATGGAAGTCTCTGATGATCCTCCAATACTAAAGGGTAGCCTCCTTGCACCATGAATGTCCCTTTCTTCTCTCCAGAAGTATCATGAAAATTATGAGAAGAATTTTGCCCATAGTCTCCCAAGTGAAACCATAGCAACAACAACTTTTGTTGCTGACTCATCTCTCCCTCATATAAGCCATGAAGTAAAATCATGATAGTCAACTTGTATGATGCCCCATATAAACAAGTCCTTTGCTGCTCTATCATATGGATGCCATGCCATCCAATTGGTTATTCTCTCCATAAAAAGCTTCCCTTGAACAAAAGCACATAATCAATACATGGAAGCAAGATACAATAAAAACAAGTTGCCAAATGACAACCTGAGAGTGAATCATAGTCCCACTCATGGAACTAGCGCAGTGCATCCTTTGCCTACATCAAAATAAGAATTAACAAGTGCCTTACCAGCCACCTGTTTGCTGCCACAGTCATCTCATAAGATGAAAACATGGAGTTATAATATGGTGTCAATGGTGCACACCAAGAATCATGTGGCTTCCCCCACAAACCATCAAAAAGATATCCAAGATCAAAGCTACAAGTAGTTGCAAGTACATCATCATACAATATGCAAGAAGAGATAATTATTCTTGTTACATCATGCTACTCAAATAAGAGAAAGAAGTACAATAAAAAATATGAAATGATACCTCCTCCATCATGTACTTGAGGTCTTGAGCTGAAATGGCTCAACTGGAAATCCTCCCTCACTCTCAATGAGTAGGAAGGTGGTTGTGACATCCTTTCTATCACCATCTGGGCTATGCATCTCTGCATATGCTGAAATATGACATGCTAAATGCCCTCCAAAGTGAAATACTCCATCAACTAGAAATATGCATCAAAGTGCATATAAGAGAAGTCCTCATGTGCTGCATGTGACAATTTCTCCTTGAGACTAGAAGCTCTAGTCAAGAAGACTCTACCATGTAAATATATGACCACATCATCCACCATGTATCTATCATCTCCATCTGGGTCATCAAGAATCATGCATGCACCAAGATCCTTGGAGTACTCTACCAAAAGCTGAGACCTCCAATAAGGATCAATCCTCCTCAGAGATAACGCTGGTGATTTGGCATGTGAAGCTCTGCTCATGCTGCTGCCTGCTACTTTGACATCCCCCATGCCAAAGTCTTCCCCCAAACTCACAATCGACTTTGTTCCTATTTTGGTTGCATTTAGCTCCCTTGATCCGTTTGAGTGATTGCATTGGTTGAATGATTCTTGCCTCTTTCGTTCAATTTTTCTTATTGTCACTCCAAGCATAGATCACACTACTTGCATGGGTCTGTTTTGAAATATTTCTTTAATTTGAGAGATTGCAACATTGGTTTGAGTTTTGTTATGTTTGTTTTGGGTTGATTGAAATTATTTCGCTTCAACTCTTGCATTAACGTTCTTGAACTAGTGTTTTGGTTTGTTTTTCATGTCATTTAGTGCAATCTTTTCTCTATTACATTGAAAAAAAAAATTTGTTTGCATTCTTGTTTGCATTGTGAAATTGAAAGTCTTTCGCATATCTAGCATTGGACCATTCTAGGAAATATTTCTCATTTTCATTAGCTTGCATTGGATACTATAGTGGATTCTTCTGCATGTTCTTATTATTTTTTATCACTTGAAAACTCCTAATTTTATCGTAGATATATTTTCATAAAACAAAATGGTATCTTTTGGCATGTAGCTTGCATTTAGAGATTTTTGAGATCCAAAATTCGGTAGGACCTTGGAATTGAAACGTAAATACAAGATCAACTTAAAATTTACTCAATTAACCTAAGGAAACATTGAAACCTAATGAAACATCTAGTGTTATAAGTTAGAGATGTGTTGTGGTGTCTTTGAACCTAGCAGTTGTCGCTCACCATCTGGCTTCAGACATCACTAGTACGGACTTGCGCTCCCAGCACCATCGAGTATATAAAGGGAGACCCCTCTTGGTTGTAGTCCTTTTATCCGTAGGAAGCCGAGTTTTCCGCCTTGTAACTGTGATATACCGAACACAACATTCGGGGAGACTACCTGCATGTACGTCAAGTCCTTGGTCTATTCTTCTTTCATTTGATTACCAAGGTGTATATGGCAGTTCACGGGAACCTGGTACACCCTTTTACTTAGACTACCTGAGCAATCATTTTCGATCTTTATTGACTCCATAAATTTGAAAAGATCATCGAGAACTTGTCCTTTCATGCTCGCTTAAAACTGAAAGTGAATAGAGTCATATTTTGCCTATTTATTGACTCTTAAAACATTAAACAACGAATTTTTGGTTTCAATATGGTAAAATAAACTACCTACGATTACATGCCCATTAAAGTTTGATCGCTTGGCCTGTCTTTGTTTGCCTTGGTTTTTGCCCAAGAGTCTTCATTTTTGGTATTTTTTTTTCCTTTTCTGGTGTGCTACAGTAACAGTGGTGGAACCATTGGTTTCGTCTAGTGGTAGTCCTTTCTCGGACGATTCATCTGAAACCTCTCAATCCTGTAGGTCTACCAAGCTTCAGCAGCCTATTGTCCCGTCAAAGTACCCCTTTGGAGAACTAGTTGAGTTCACTTGGCCTCTTTCAGACGCTTGGTTTGGGTTTGGGGTTGGGGAACATTTTCCCCCTCTTACATCGGGATCACCATTTTTGGATGTTATCATACCTCCTAGTCCCCGTAGTATTTTACAAGATCTCACGGTGCATTCAGACATGGACTCATATCGTCCTATTGACTGTGAGGGAATTCATGTTTCTGATGAAGAATACCAATTTTTTTCCGGAAAACATCCCTCAAGGGTCTGCTCAATCTTCAACATCAGTGTCACTTCCAGCTGGATATAGGTCTTTGGATTAGATTATGGCCGGTATTTCCTCCATGGCAGCATCAAATCCATCAAGGGGGCCAGTCCTTCCATCATTACGAATGTTAGCAACAACACCTATCTCGTCGACGTCTTTTGTTACGTTTGTCCCAAATAGACCTATTGTCTACGTGGCTGCATCTGCACCGGTTGTCACCACTAAGTTGTCAGAGGCTTCGCCTTTGATAGAGACTTCAATTACCATTGCGATCCCTAACAACCTTTCTTTTGAGAAGTATCAGCTGGATGTTCAGCAGCAGAGCTCCTAGACTTATCAATCCCCTCATGATTCTGGTGATCCTTATCTTTCTCATTATGATGTAGTCGGTAACCCAATTTATTCACTTCCATTTCATTATGATGAGTATGGAAACCCTATCTATTTTCCTACTCCTAAAGCTTATCAGTTCTTTTCCAGTTTTGGACCTACCTTACCTATGTAACCTTCTAGCCAAAAAGGACAACCCTTTCAGGGACCACCTTCGATTTAGCAAGGGTATGCTTATGACCCACAAGGACAACACTTCCAGGGACAACCTTCGGTCCAGCAAGGATTATTTTATGGCCCGCAAGGGTAGCCTTATGATCCACAAGGCCAACCTTTACAATTTTAGCCTGTGATCCAACCTGGGCAACCCCAAGGACCTGTTGGGCAACCGATATATCAACCAAGACCTTCATACGGTCCTGGGGGTAAATTTATCCATATCAAGGGAAACCTTTCATGCAACCATAATAGCCATACCTTCCAATTGGTCCAGATGTTGCACAGCCAGGGCCATCTTATGGTCCTGCTCCAGGTCAACCTAGTCATCAAGCACAACCTAGCCCATCGCAACCATCAGGCCAACCTGCTTTGTAGGGGAAACCTGGTGGCCCTCATCAGTCAGGTCAACCTGCTTAGTAGGGACAACCTGCACAGACAGTTCACCCTGCTCAACAACCGCTCTACTCTACACCACAATCGGGTCAACCTGCATGCCCGATTTACTTAGCTTAGCAGGGCCCTACTTATCAACATCCTGCTTGACCCCAAGGTGCTTATTACCCTCGAGGTCAATATCGACCGGTATACAATGCACCTCAAGGTTCTTCTTATTACCCTCAACCGCAAGGCGATACTTACATTTTGCAGAAAAATATTTATGATGCTCTATCGGGACCCTCATATACTCAGAATCAGTATCCTAGTCCTCAGCCTCAATATCCTGGTCCTCATCCGCAATATCAGCCAAAATATCCGGCTTATACCCCTTATGGTCCGAACCCTTCGGGACAAAACCAATGGGGGCAGAGTTACACTCAACCAGGATGGAATGTGGGTACGGGTCCTTATCAAGTACTTGCCATGCCTTTCAACCCTCAATTACCCTTTCTCTCCACGTTGGAATTACTGGATGTGTCCAAATTAACAAATGATCCAATCCTTCATAACCCGTATTGGCCTCCGGTTCCAATGAAGGTTCCTGGTGATTGCCCCATGTTTGAGGGAAAGTCTGGAGAAGACCCCCAAGCACATGTTATGACATACCATTGATGGTGTTCTTCCAATTCTTGGGTGGATGACTTTATTCAACTCCATCTTTTCCAACGAACTCTCACTGGAGGTGCTGCTAAGTGGTACATCGAGCTGTCTCGCGGTATATTTCAAGATTTTAGCTCTCTCGATATGGCGTTCCTTACTCATTTCTAGTTACTCGTTCGTTATGAAGCCGGGATGCATCTCCTAACATCGTTGAAACAAGACCGGGCTACCCATATCTTGGACCACATTCATGAATGGGGACGTCATTGTCACTTGATCAAATTCGAAATTATTGATCAGCTTCTTACTCATTGGTTCACTACCTCTTTTTTCAATCAGATTGCAAGAGACATAGCCATGGGGGCATGTGTCACCGAGGAACAAGCCATTTCTCATGCCTAGTACCTTGATTTAGTGTACTCTCAATCGGGCATATTGTATGATATATTGACTGATGCCCCACGACCTGGGACTTCTAAAGCCCCGACCACCCCTTCCGTCAACGACGTTATTGGTTCCATGTCTTAGACTTCACGTAAGTCTCCCTCTTCCAACACTAAGAAGTAAAAATACAATTCTTCCAATAATTCTGCTCCTTAGCCTACCCTAGATTCTGGTAAAACCTCGGAAGTCAACGCCGTTCAGGTCAATCCCGTGGACAAGACATGTAAGGGGAAAAATAAGGGCAAAGGAAAGGCCAAAGCCGATGCCCCAAAACTAGATTCGTCTAAACGTTGTGCTGATGACGGTTCACAGCACAAGCCGAAGTATCCCTGTCTGATTTGTGATGAGTAACACTACACTAAGGATTGTCCTAGACAAGCCAAAGTTAGTAAATTGCTCAAAGGAACTAAGGGAACTCTGGCTGTCCTCAAAGAAAATTTTTCGTCTCAGCAAACACAGATGGTTGAGCAACCTGTGCCATCTGCATCATTTGGCTCTCAAGTGTTCATGATGAACAGTTCTGCACCGGTTTCCATTGATTTCTCGATCGAAAGATTATACTGGATCATGCCAGGTAGCCAGGAAAGAGATTGCTGATGGTCCTCCTCCCCCACATGCCTCTGGTCCTCTTGAGATTGAAAGGCCCAGTGCTAAACCCGTTATATGGCCACCTTCGAAAGGTGTTCTCCGGAAATCCTCTTATAATCATAACACCCGTGCTGCTCAACATTACAGTATTGTTGAGGATTCAGCACAGGTGCCATTCGCAATGTCCGCATTAGAAGTGCTTCAGAGTTATCCATCTCAGTGAAAAGCGTTATTATCTAATATCGGCGAGATTGATCCTGCTGATTCTAGCCTTCTCACTTTCGACTTAGAGAAATTCATCCCCCGACTTCTGCAACAGATTGTGCTGGTCATACAAGTTGGCATTAACGGTCTCAACATCCGTAGAGCCATTGTGGACGAAGGTGCATCCACTTGTGTCATGTCATCTACTTGTTGGAAGGCTATTGGCTCTCCAGCCCTAAATTTGTCACCCAATGCCCTTGAGGCATTTGATGGAAGGGAATCGAAACCCTTGGGTGCTCTCGCCAGCTTGCCGATCACATTGAAAGGAAAGACGGTCAATGTTGAAGTAGAAGTAGTTGATGCTAAACTCAATTAAAATCTTCTACTCGGTCGCAGTTGGACTCACGCTATGTTGTGCGTTCCCTCCACCCTCTTTCATGTTCTAAAGTTTCCACATGAGGGAAAAATCATTACTGTCAACCAGTTGTCATTATTTACCTCGTCTTCTAAGAACAACATTCCATACATGGATCAGATTCCTTCTCCCCTAGACAGCATAGGGCCGAGTATTTTCAAAGACCCTGCCCTCATGGGTATCTTTCCCCTTTCGCCACCAAATACCGTTCAAGTTAATATAATCTCTTGGTAGAATGACCCATGGATTTTCCCTTTACCTGAACAGGTTGATTCATTTGGGGATTCGATGCTGCTTAGTCCAATTGAGATTAATTATTGTGAGCTTGTAGGTGCATCAGACTCTCCCCCTTCTGAAGGTGCTCCTTTGAGCATGTCTCTCGATGTTTATTCTCAATCCCCCTAGCTCGGCAATACAAGTTTTCCTGATCCTTTGAAAGAAGTGTTTCCATCCAATGAGGCTATCATGGAAACCATGTCTCTCGAAGACCTATCGTGGAGCAATGGGCATCATCGTTCCTCATTTATGCCTAGCCTCGGGGCAATGTCTAACTATGTTCAGCGTTTTTCATCTCAATTTCCTTCTTCGCCACTTCAAATGCCTATCTTGACTCATGAAGTCTTCAATGAAGGTAACTTGAGTAACATCACCCAGACGATGCCTATCGAAATTTTTCGTGAAACTGGGAATTGTCGAGAACATCCGTGTCAGAGTCACTTGATCTTCTGATGAAGTCCAAGTGTATACTAGCCTCTTTCGCAAATTCCGTGATGTTTTCGCCTGGTCTTATGAAGATATTCTTGGAATTTATCCCAGTATTTTAGTCCACGAGATTCCCACCTACCCCGGTGCAAAGCCTTTTCGCCAGCATTTTCGTCCAGTGCATCCTTGGAAAGTCGCGGCCATAAAAGCTAAAGTTGAAAAAATTCTCAAAGCGGGTTTCATTTATCTGATTCCTCTGACAGAGTGGGTTTCTAACATTGTTCCTGTGGATAAGAAGCAGGGAAAAATTCGCGTCTATGTTGAATATCGCGATATTAATCAAGCCTGCCCTACGGATAACTATCCCACCCCTTTCATAACATTCTCCCGTCCGATCAACACAAGATCACTTTTATCTGTCCTTGGGGAACGTTCGTGTATAAGAAACTCCCTTTTGGCTTGAAGAACGCTGGGGCAACGTTCTAGTGCGTGATGTCTTATGCCTTTCACGATATTCATCATGTTGTTTAACCATACCTGGATGACCTTCCAGCTCATTAATTTTCACGAAAAGACCATCCAGAGCATCTGTTAGCCACCTATAATATTTTTTACACCAAAAGGTGGCTAAGAATTTTTGAGCCTCCAAGAAACAAAGTTTATCACTAAAAATTTTTGGCTCTTGAAGGCTCCTTGAAGGCCTCATGCCTTTGTCCAAACCTACACTGCTGTTTACATCCTAAAAGACTCTAAAATATTGCTGTTTCCAAGACAAAGTACTGCTGCAAACTTCCTTTTCCTTTTCCACCTCTTCCAAGACTAATCTTTTTTTCTTTTTCCCCACTTCCCATAAAAATCCCTCCTTTTCATGTTTCTCCCTTTTCCACATCATAAAAGCCTTTTATAAAGTTCTAAGACCCCTTCTTAGCCTTATCGAAACCCTCAATTTCCCTTGAAAACCATTGGAAAACCATAAAAACCCACATTTTTGTACATATATGGGTCTTAGCCCTTTCCTGCATAAATCCCTAGTCGTATAACCTTTCATATGACCCTTGGCCCCGTAGTCAGGTGCCAAACCTTTAAATATTTCTCCACCAAAGTATTAAAACCTTTGATTATTTTAAATCTTTGGTTTTTAATTAAATTATAAACTTCTCCGCCGGTTCAATTTTCAGTTTAATCCCCACCGTCGATCTGATCTACAGATCGGAAGGTGCGGAATCCGTCTCCTTGTGGTCCCCACCGTCCAAAAGCTGATTTCTGAAACCACGCGGTCTTCATCGCACCGCCTTTGAGCAAAGTTAGTTTTCTCCCGATCGCCAACGATTCCATACACTAGGTGACATGCGTCCTGTGTACTTTTTGCAAAACCGCCATCCATCGCGTGTTATCGTTTGGACGTGGATGCCCAGCGATATTGCCGTGCACCGTCCGATCTGGGGCAGGCCATCCAACGGCGATTGCTCGTCGAAGATGCACGCGCGATAACCGGGCTACCGTGCAACGGCAATAGCATCTCCACCGTCGATTTGATCTGCAGATCGATGGTCCAAAATTCATCGCCTAGACTCCCTCCGTTTGACTTTCAACTTACGCTCCCGACCGTCGATCTCTGCGTGATCGACGGCTCAGATTCATTCTCCTTTTTTGCCTCCTTGTTCAATCATGACTGTCGATCCTGATCGTTGGATGATGCCATCCAACGACCAAGTATCCTCCGCAGCAGTAAACCTATAAATGCAGGCTTTTATAATAATTTTTCGTATTTTGCAGGGTTTAAATGGTTTTTGACATTTTTGAAGAAAAATTCAAAGGCAGAGGATGACGATCCTCCCGCCTTCGACTCACCAAAGACAATCATCACAGGGAGTTAAAATGCACGTTTAATTGGTGTTTCACGAGGCATTGATGCCATTCGAACCCTGCGCAACCCTTCACATTAGCAAAAACGCAACAAGTCAATCACAAATCAAAGAATATCAATATCGATGATAAAAATTCACCACAGTGGAAGATTAAAGGCGGATTTGTGGGATTACGGCTAAGATAGGTTACCAAAAGCCTAATCCCCAATTTAAAACACAAGTTAAACAAAATCTAGAGTGTTTTACCAACAAAAAACCCTCCACCGCTACATCTGAGGTGAATTGATTCCTCTCGGCTACCACAGAGCCACTTGTTGCCTCAAACCTTTCAAACAAAGGCTGAAGTTATTGAATAAAATTAGATATTCGCCTCCAGCGCAACCAGGGAGTTACTTCTGCAAAGAAATAAATGTAGAAATATCTGCAGAGTTACTCCAAACATTACACAAAGCATAAAGTTCAACAAAAGCTCCAACCAAGCTTTGATATTTATTGTAAAAACAGTTAATACAGTGATCCACTTGTAAAATTCTCCATCGAGCCCCTCAAAAGGCCGAGAAGTCTTGAATCTGCATTAAATTGCCTTAAGAGATCTTTTATAAGATCTCACCCCCTCATCCTTCTATAAATATTCCTGTAGAAGATGAGAAGTTGGTTGGTTGTTGTTTGATCACAAGTTGTAATACTGAAATTATTTGAAGTAAATACATAGTCTGTTGAAGTTGAAGAACAAATTGAAGTCTTGGAGATCTTGATGATGTTGTTGCATGCTTGTTCCTGAGAAGGCTCTATCATTGGATCCATGAGCTTGGATGTTGGTGAAGTATTCTGAACTGCCTTATGTTTTCCCCCTGTTTTCATTATGTTCCACAATTTCTTACTACAGTAGGATAGAAAGTATTAGGCTAAGAAATAACTCCTGGAAGCACCTTAGACCTGTTCATCCTTCACTGTTTTATGTTTTCTTCTACTAAAGTATTTTAGAGGCTTTAAACTTTCTCTTTAGTCTTCATGCTTGTTTATTTAATTGATAGTTTGAACAGTTGGTTTCAACATGATTTATGGTTCTCTCTGCTTGTCTGCTGCCACTTAAAAACTGTTATTGAAGTCTCCCTTTGAAGTTCTTTTCTTACAGTGAATCAGAGAGGTCTGTTTTGATCTTGCCCTTTGTCCTCACTTAAAAAGTTGGCTTAGAGGTCGTTATAATTATGATCATAGATGTTTTTAGGTGTTCCCCCTTCTATGACTGTAATTATTAGTAAATCTTTTATGTTTTCTAAGTCATTTGAAATAAAATATTTGAGGAAATAGGGTGTTCCCTGAATCTTAGATTTCATTTTAAAAGTTGTTTTGGATGTCATTATTTGCTTTAAAGGTGTGATTTGTAGAATTTATGGTTAGCCCTGTCTATCAAAGAGCTCTTTATTGTTTTAAATTATGCTTCCAAATTTCCCTTTGTTGAGAATTAAACATCTCTTTCCAAATCATTAATGTTCATCTCATCCCAAAAACAAAAGGATCCTGTGGCCAAGTTAGATTTTCCCTTTGATATCCCATATCCATTGATGAGCTTGTTATGACCTTTTCTTTACTCCATTTCCAAATGAAACAGATGTTTATCCATTCTGTGTATCATTCCTAGACCTTTCATGTTTAGCTGTATCAATTCGACCCAACCAAACAAACAAATAAAAACATGCACTTAATAACTAGTCTAAAACCAATACTCTAAGCACACAAGATAAACCGTTGCAAACAAACTTTTGAGAGATCCCTATCTGAGAACAGGAGGACTAGATCGTGTAACTCTAAAGATTGGTTCTGATGTTGCCTTGTCCTTTGATTTGCAAAACTATAAAAACACTAGACACTAACATAATGGCGATCACGGTGAGACATTCTGAGTCAGTAACAATATAAGTACTCCTTAGGACTCCATAAATTCCTTATTTTCAAAGACTATCCAGTGATTATTAGCCACCTCATCGCCACCAACATAATGGCGATGACGGTGGGACTCTGAGTAAAATCTACAAAAAAAAACACTCGCTGTCTAAATATAACATAAGTAACCTTCTTCAAGCACTACCAAGCAATGGTAATCATGATAGGACCTTTTGAATCAGTGACAAACTAAGTAACTCTTAGGATTCTCATAAAGCCTTGTCAAACCTTGAATATTTCAGTTACCAAGACATAAGAGTAAACTCTGTACGTTTTGACACCCTAGCTAAGTGTTGAATCAGACTTAGAACACTCTCCTAACCTATAAGATCAAATTAACTCAGAAAAAATAAAAAAATTTCAGTTTGGCCTCATAATAAACTTCGTGGTGGACTATAAAACCTTTTTTCCTCCAAAAGAGCTAAAAATTCCCACCTGGCGACTCCAAAATCCTAAAAACAGACCTTAAGACTCCACTGGGAAGAACCCTTATCATTATAACATCTTTCAAACTCATTTAGAAGACTGTAGGATTGAATTTCAAAACGATCAGTTATCCTCTTAAATATTGTCATATTTGGTTAAACTCTCTTTCTAACCAGGTCTGAAAAACGTAGCATAGTGGCTCCTAAAAAGATTCACACTAGATCCCATCCCGACCCAGATCGACCTGAGAGAGTTGATGACCCAGAAAGCATCCTTTCGAAGTCTCCTAGGATTAAATTATCAATTGTTTTCAGATCACCCTTAAGAGCTAATTCAGTTCCCGAAAATCTTGCAGCTCTACAACAATCACAACCTGACTTAGTAAATCCATTTAGAACTAGGTGATTTGATGATATAACTCAGCTAGACTCTAAATTTTCACTTTCATCCCCTAAAACGAGTGAGCATCCTGGTAATAGAGAAACAACACCTCTTGACTTACATTTCCTTCACAACTTAGGTGTCTCTCATCCAAGATCAGTCCAACAATCTATTTCTTGTCCATCCACTTCTGCTCACCCTTCATCCACTGTTCAAACCACTACACCTCAGCCCATTGTTCCTGTTATAAATCTGCACCTTGTAAATCCACCTCCACCACCTATCATGGCACATGGTATGCTCCCTTAGTCCTTCCCGTACCATTGGTTAATCTTCCATAGGACTATCAGTCCAAAATTCCATTATATGATGCTAACAATGCTACAACCGCATCACAAAACGTAGATAAAATGAACAACTACTTTGACAGAAATGAAATTGATGATGATTCTGTCAAGCTTAGGTTATTTTCTGAGAGCCTAGGGGGAGAAGTAAGAAAATGGTTTAAGGGTTTAGCCCCCCATAGTATTAATGATCTCCAAGGCTTTCATCAAACGTTCTTAAACAAATGGGAAGTAAAGAAAAACCCCCTCCAAGTCCTTTCTCACTACAAAAACCTCCATAGAAACACTAGGGAAAGTGTGCAAGCTTACTGCACTAGATTCAATAGTGTGTATAATGCGCTTTCCACAGAACTAAAAACTCCACAGGGCTCAGCTTTAAATCAATTTCCTGAAGGGTTTGGCTTTGACATGACCTCTCAAATGAGAGAAAGAAATTTTGCAACTCTAGAAGATATGCAACATGGTGCTCTTTCTGTGGAAGTCAACTTAATGGAAAAGAGAGCAAGAATGAAAACTGAAAAAAGAGTGTCTTTTAGAGAAGAGTCCACTCCTTTTACTTCAAGCTCAAAAATGGAGAGGATGTTGGAAGAAATGATGAAAGAGATGAGCATAATTAAGAAAGCACAAGCAAATCAAAATCAAACTTCTCCTCGAAATAGAATTCAGAATTATAGAAGAGAAAACAATCAAGACAAACAGAACGAGAATGACCAACATATTAGACCTCCCTTCCAACAAAACTATGTAGATCAATATGAGGAAGATAGGGAGTTGGAAAGGTTGGAAGAAGCTCATGTAAACTTGATTGGATCAGAAAATGGAGATGATGTTTTCCTCACTGAGGAAGAACAAGAATTCTTCTCTGATGACCAAAATACAAACACCTATGAAAACTATGATGACTATAGATTGGGTTTTGAAAATGCAATTATGGAAGTGCATAAACAATACCATCTTGGGAGCAAAGGGAATATGGATAACGTAAAAGACAAGAACACTAATGCCACTGTCAAGAAAAACACAGAAAATCAGCCCAAAAAGATAGCGGAGAAAACCAACATTTTGGCCAAAAAACCAGACTTAAACAAAGACAAAGGTGTCCAGCCAAATGTTGAAAAAAGTACCCCTGGCACTTTAGCTAGTGGTCCTACCAAAACTGTCCCAATTATCAGTCCAAATAAGGTTCAACAAATCAAAGTTGCTGAAAAGAGTTCAATTGAAAAAGCAGATGTAAATATCAACAAGTCAATTATTCCTTTCAGCCATGAGGGAGATATTGCCAAGATAAAGATTACCATCCCCCTAACTGAACTAGTAACCCAAGAGGTGTACAATAGCCAAGTTTTGAAAGCTTTGAACTTAGGAAGTGATATAGACACTTTAAACTTGAAAGATGACAAACCTGAGTTGTTTGGTCCAGAAGTTGAAGGAAAATATCAAGAAGGGGTTGTCCCTCCCTTCTATGTTAGCTTGAACATACATGAGAAGATTTTACACAATGCTATGTTAGACTCAGGAGCTTCACACAATCTAATGCCCAAGGTGGTAATGGAGAGCTTAGGCCTAGAGATTACTAAACCATACAAAGATTTGTATTCTTTTGACTCAAGCCAAGTCAAATGTTTAGGTTTAATCCAAGATTTATGTGTTAATCTAGCTTAGATCCCTGCTAAAAATCTAGTTATGGATATAGTTGTAGCTGACATTCCCCCTAAGTATGGCATGCTCTTATCAAGATCTTGGGGAGCCAAACTTTAGGGAAGCCTTCAAATGGACATGTCTTATGCCACTATCCCTGTATTTAACCAAAACAAAAGACTATACAAGGAATCTCACATGAAGTACATGGTGAGCAACATAGACAAACCAAACAACTCTCCAATCTATTCTATTCAATCAAGTTTAGATTCCTTTATCTTATATAACGAAGATGACATTACTCAAAAAGATAAAGAAAACATAGACCCAATCAATTCACCACAACAATCCAATCTTCCCTTCGATTAAATTCAAAACATTGACAATCAACAACAACAAGAAAATGAAAAGAAAGATGGCATACTTTGGAAAATAAATTTTGATGGATCTTGTAATAAAACAAGCGCAGGAGTAGGTGTGTGGATTCAAAATACAAAACAGAGTTTTCCATACAAATTGGATTTCCAATGCACTAACAATATTGCTGAGTATGAAGCACTTCTCCTTTGCTTACAACTGCTTAAACAGTTAGAAGCCCAGAGGATATCAATCTTGGGAGATTCTGAACTTATCATAAAACAAATCAAAGGAGAATACTTAGCTAGAAATCTAAGACTTAGGGAATATCGAAACACTGCTCTTGATCTATTAAAATCCTTTGAGAAGTATGAACTTATTTTCATTCCAAGAGAATTGAATCATTTAGAAAATGAACTTGCGTTTAATGCCAGTAACTGTCAAATACCTAAGATAAAGGAACAACTTAACGTGAAGGTAAAACATAGGCCTGCAGTGCCCGATAACATAGATCACTGGAAATTTTTTGATTCCGACCAACACATAGACGATTTCTTGAGGTCAGAAAATGATTTCGCCATACCTACATCATAATTGTGCCATAATCAAAACTATCCGTATATTGAAGAAATCCTAGAAGCTGAAATAACACACTTTGTTGATATAAGTCATTATGAGAATATGTTTGAAGCAGAGTCAATTGACAACGTCGACCAAAGAGACGTGGAAGTTTTAGAATGTAAGAATGGTTCAATTCTAAGAGGTCTCTCACCTTTGGAACACCTTTTCGACTTTAATAATGTAGCCAAAGAGCCAAAAATGGAGCCTGTAGAAACAAACATAGAAGAACACAACATAGGCTCCCTAACGGAACCCAAGAGGATTAAATTATCCAGCACTCTTCCAACTCACATAAAATCTCGATACATTGATCTGTTTAAAAAGTTTAAAGATGTTTTTTCCTGGGCATACACAGATCTGAAGTCTTACGATACCAGCATCATTCAGCACAAGATTCCCTTGAAGGAAAATCAAAAGCCCTTCAAACAAAAATCGAGGAGAATAAACCCACGTTTATTACCTTTAGTTAGAGCCTAAATTGAAAATATGCATGATGCTAGCATTATAGTACCTGTTAGATTTTCATAATGGGTATCAAACTTAGTTTCTGTTAGGAAAACGACAGGAGAGATCAGACTTTGTATCGACTTCAGAAACTTAAACAGAGCATCCCTAAAGGACAACTACCCATTTCCCAAGATGGATCAGATACCTCAGAGAGTAGTTGGGTCAAAAAGGATATCACTCGTAGATGGGTTCTCAGGTTACAACCAGGTGTTAGTGCTCCCAAGTGATCAAATCAAAAGTACTTTTACTACACCTTGGGGCACCTTTATGTATGTCAAAATGCCTTTCGGATTAATGAATGCAGGGGCCACCTTCCAAAGGGCCATGGACATAGCCTTTTCTGAAGACATTGGCTATTTCATAATCATTTACCTTGATGACATAACTGTTTTCTCAAAAACTGATGAAGAACATTTGATTCACCTAAGAAACGTTTTTGAGAAGTGTAGGAAATTTGGCTTGTCATTGAATCCCAAGAAAACAATCTTTGGTCTCCAAGAAGGTAAAATTCTTGGCCACATAATTTCGGAAGAGGGAATCAAAATAGACCCTACAAGGATAGATGGCATATTGCAGATCAACAATCCAAGGAGCCTCAAAGAATTGAAATCTTTCATCGGAAAGATTAATTTCCTGAGAAGGTTTATTCCTAATCTTGCTGAGCTATTAAAAAACATTACAAACATGCTTAAGAAATATGTCGGTGTAAAATGGACTTTACCAGCTAAACAATCATTCGAACTGGTCAAACAAGCTCTTACTCAAGCACCAGTCCTGGTTAGTCCAGATTTCACGAAAGATTTCTATATCTTTTCCTTTGCATCTGAGCATACAATAGCTGCAGTTTTACTTCAAAAGAATTATCTGGGGACAAGAAAAACCAATATATTTCTCTAGTAGGGCCTTGAGAGATACTCTTCTCAAATATAACATCATGGAGAAGCAAGCCTTAGCATTAGTGAAAGCATTAAAAGACTTTAGGGTCTATATTTTACACTCTCACATAATTGATTTTGTTCCACATACTATTGTCAAGGACATTCTAAGTCAAGACCCCGATGGTAAAAGGGGAAAATAGATTGCAACTATTCTTGAATATGACTTAGAAATTAGGCCCACCAAACTAGTTAAAGGGCAAGGATTAGCAAAACTTATGGCTGAGTCTAACTTCCAAGCACTAGACATCAATATGGTGGATGTGTTGGAAGAAATAGAAAATCGATGCTCTTGTTAATGAAAGAAACATTTCTAAATTCTCCTTGGTATGCTGACATTATTTATGTGCTTTTATATTTAAATGCCCCTCCTTCTTTGTCCAAAACCAAAGCTAGATTTTTGAAACAAAAAGCTTTGAGTTTTTGCATTTTAGATGGGGTATTATATTGGAAAAATGTTGTTGGAATTTTTCTTAAATGTTTACTTGAAGATGATGCAGGAAAAATCATGCATGAATTGCATGACGGAGAATGTGGAGGACACCTCTACTGGAAGGCCACAACAAACAAAATTATTATATCTGGTTACTATTGGCCTACCCTTTTCCCAGACACTCAAAAGTTGGTCATTTCTTGCCATAAGTGTCAAATATTTTATGGCAAAAGAAAACTTCTTCCTTTACCTTTACATCCTATCAGAGTTGAAGCACCTTTTCAACAATGGGGTTTAGAATTCATTGGGGAAATTCACCCATCCTCCTCAGCTCAACATAAGTGGATCCTCACAGCCACTGACTTCTTTACCAAGTGGATAGAAGCTATACCTTCCAGAAATGCTAATGACTCTGTCATTATCAAGTTCCTTGAAACAAATATCCTATCTAGATTTGGTTGTCCCAAAAAAAGCATAACAGACAATGATGCTGCTTTTAAATCTAAGAAGATGGTTGATTTCTGTTACAAATACCACATAACCTTGGGCCATTCCACTGCTTACTATCCCCAAGGAAATGGATTAGCTGAATCTTCCAACAAGAGCCTCATCAATATCATTAAAAAGCTGTTGGAACAAAATCAGAAATCATGGCACAATAAACTGGTTCATGCTTTATGGGCTGATAGGCTAACTACAAAGAAATAAATAAACATGTCCCCCTATCAGCTAGTCTATGGCATGGATGTAGTATTTCCCACCTCATTGGGAGTGCTAGTCATAAATCTCCTTCAAGAAGTGCAGATTGAAGAGAATGATATGCAAAGAAGAATCAACCAAACAATCCATTTACAACAGACCAGAGAGGAAGTCTATGAAAGAACACAGTTAGTCCAATAAAATATGAAGAAGCTATATGATAAGAGGACTAAGGCAAACAATTTCCAAGTTGGAAATGTTGTTCTTAAGTGGGATTCAAGAAAAGAAGAGAATGGAAAACATGGAAAATTTGAGAACTTGTGGAAAGAGCCCTATATTATTCATGCTGAGAGGGGTCACAATGCATTTTTCTTGAAAGAATTGAATGGAGAAGATCCATATGGAGGTCTTGTCAATGGCAGGATGCTCAAGCATTACTTTTGCTAAGAATATTAAGTTTCAAAGAATTTTATTTTTCATTGTAAATATCATAGTCTAACCATTGCATTCAAAGTTATAAAAATAAAAAATACAAAAACAAAGAAAGAAAGAAAAAAGGGCAGATTGTCAAAACAAGAAAGGTATACAGCCCCATACCAAAAAAGAGAAACAAATTCTGAAAGTGTGCAAGCTTAAATGCCACTCCTAAGTAACACATTTCTAGTTAGTCAAACAATTTAATCTTGACTAATTAGATTTAAATTTTCTGCTGATAGTATAGTGAATTCGATTTGCCAAACTATTTAAACTTGGCTTATCAGTAGATAGTTTAGGATAGAAATTAAAGGTTCGAACATGCTCAAAATATGAAACTAAAAGTTTCAAAGAGAAAATGACTCAAATCTGTTTCAAATTCTGAGTCAAAAGATGTAAAATCTAGTTCTAATCAGATTAAAACCTGAACCAGAAGAAAAGCAAAGATAGCTCAAAACAAAGATCAAAACAGAGCGGTAGAAAGGAGGAAGGAAAGGTTTTCAAAATTCAGATCTCAAGCTTTCGCTTTTTGTTTTAAATTTTGTGCAAAATAAATGTCTATGTGCAGTTTGTCTTTTATGCCATCGACCGACATCAAGTTAGACTGTCCAATCCTAACTTGAATGTTTTTTCAATTTCTGTTGTAGAATTTAGAGAATAAAAGTCTGTTGTACAGTTTAATCCCAACAGACAATAGATTAGGTAGAGAAGCATCAGAACTCAACTGTTTAATCTGAGTTAAAGGGGAAATAAGGAGTAGAATGAGATTAGTTTCATGTTTTCAAAAGAATAAATTGATGTGAAAAGAGTTTGCCAATCCAAGTGCACTCTGATGAAGAAAAAATGTTAGATCTATAGGATTGGGTAGGTAGAAAGCTTTTTGATGAAAGGTCCATTATTATCATGGCTGCTAATATGTTTTTAGAAAATATCATCCCAACAAAGGAACGGCAGCCCAATGAATCAGGCTCAGGTCAACCTCCCAGAGAATGCAAGTATGAAGTTCTTGATGCCTTCAAAAAGGCATCATCCCCAAGTGGAGCCACTGTTAGCCACCTATAATATTTGTTACACCAAAAGGTGGCTAAGACTTTTTGAGCCTCCAAGGAACAAAGTTTATCACTAAAAATTGTTGGCTCTTGAAGGCTCCTTGAAGGCCTCATGCCTCTGTCCAAACCTACACTGATGTTTACATCCTAAAAGACTTTGAAATCCTACTGATTTCCAAGACAAAGTACTGCTGGAAACTTCCTTTTCCTTTTCCACCTCTTCCAAGACTAATCTCTTTTT
Source organism: Pinus albicaulis (assembly GCA_034641835.2). Classification (NCBI taxonomy): domain Eukaryota; kingdom Viridiplantae; phylum Streptophyta; class Pinopsida; order Pinales; family Pinaceae; genus Pinus; species Pinus albicaulis. The sequence continues at coordinate 1,150,784,931 of CM076575.1, read as the reverse complement.
ATTTTTCCCCACTTCCCATAAAAATCCCTCCTTTTCATGTTTCTCCCTTTTCCACATCATAAAAGCCCTTGATAAAGTTCTAAGACCCCTTCTTAGCCTTATCAGAACCCTCAATTTCCCTTGAAAACCATTGGAAAACCATAAAAACCCACATTTTCGTACATATATGCGTCTTAGCCCTCTCCCACATAAATCCCTGGTCGTATAACCCTTCATATGACCCTCGGCCCCGCAGTCGGGCGCCAAACCTTTAAATATTTCTCCGCCGAAGTATTAAAACCTTTTATTATTTTAAATATTTGGTTTTTACTTAAATTATAAACTTCTTCGCCGGTTCGATTTTCAGTTTAATCCCCACCGTCAATCTGATCTACAGATCAGACGGTGCAGTATCCGTCTCCTTGTGGTCCCCGCCGTGCAAAAGCCGATTTCCGAAACCACGCGGTATTCATCGCACCGCCTTTGGGCAAAGGCGGTTTTCTCCCGGTCACCAGCGATTCCATACACCGGGTGACACACGTCATGTGTACTTTTTGCAAAACGGCCATCCATTACGCGTTATCATTTGGACGTGGACGCCCAGCGATATTGCCGTGCACCATCCGATCTGCGGCGGGCCATCCAACGATGATCGCTCATCGAAGATGCACGCGCGATAACTGGACTACCGTGCAACGGCAATAGCATCTCTGCCGTTGACCTGATCTGTAGATCAACGGTCCAAAATTCATCGCCCAGATTCCCTCCGTTTGACTTTCAAATTCCGCTCCCGACCGTCGATCTCTGTGCGATCGACGGCTCAAATTCATTCTCCTTTTCTGCCTGCTCGTTCAATCTCGACCGTCGATCCTGATCGTTGGATGATGCCATCCAACAACCACGGTTCCTCCACGTATCCTCCGTAGTAGTAAACCGGTAAATGCAGGATTTTATAATAATTTTTCGTATTTTGCAGTGTTTAAATGGTTTTTCGCCTTTTTTGAAGAAAAATTCAAAGGCAGAGGATGACGATCCTCTCGCCTTCGACTCACCAAAGAAAATCATTACAGGGAGTTAAAATGCACGTTTCATTGGTGTTTCACGAGGCATTGACGCCATTCGAACCCTACGCAACCCTGCACATTAGAAAAAACGCAACAAGTCAATCACAAATCAAAGAATATCAATATCGACGACAAAAATGCACCAGAGCAGAAGATTAAAGGCAGATTTGTGGGATTACGGCTAAGATAGGTTACCAAAATCCTAATCCCTGATTTAAAAGACAGGTTAAACAAAATCTGGAGTGTTTAACCAACAGAAAACCCTCCACCGCTACATCTGAGGCGAATTGATTCCTCTCGGCTACCACAGAGCCACCTGTTGCCTCAAACCTTTCAAACAGAGGCCGAAGTTATTGAATAAAATCAGATATTCGCCTCCAGCGCAGCCAGGGAGTTACTTCTGCAAAGAAATAAATGCAGAAATATCTTCAGAGTTACTCCAAACATTACACAAAGCCTAAAGGTCAACAAAAGCTCCCACCAAGCTTTGATATTTATTGTAAAAATAGTTAATACAATGATCCACCTGTAAACTTCTCCATCGAGCCCCTCAAAAGGCCGAGAAGTCTTGAATCTATATTAAATTTCCTTAAGAGATATTTTATCAGATCTCACACCCTCATCCTTCTATAAATATTCCTGTAGAAGATGAGAAGTTGGTTGGTTGTTGTTTGATCACAATTTGTAATACTGAAACTCTTTGAAGTAAATACATAGTCTGTTGAAGTTGAAGAACAAATTGAAGTCTTGGAGATCTTGATGATGTTGTTGCATGCTTGTTCCTGAGAAGGCTCTATCATTGGATCTATGAGCTTGGATGATGGTGAAGTATTCTGAACTGTCTTATGTTTTCCCCCTGTTTTCATTATGCTACAAAAATTCTTACTACAGTAGGATAGAAAGTATTAGGCTAATAAATGACTCCTGGAAGCACCTTGAATTTTATTTCATCCTTCAGCATTTCATGTTTTCTTCTATTTAAGTATTTTATAGGCTTTAAAATTTTCTTTAGTCTTCATGCTTGTTTATTCCTTGATAGCTCAAATCGTTGGTTTCGGCATGATTTATGGTTCTCCCACTGCTTGTCTCTTGCCACTTAAAAGCTATTGTTAAGTCCCTTTAAAGAAGTTCTTTTCTTACGAGTGAATGGAGAGGTCTATTTTAGTCTGCCTTTGTCCTCACTTAAACAGTTGGCTCAAAGGTCATTATAATTATGATCATATATGTTTTTAGGTGTTCCCTCTTCTATGACTGTAATTATCAGTAAATCTTTTATGTTTTCTAAGTCATTTGAAATAAAATCTTTGAGGAAATAGGGTGTTCCCCGAATCTTAGATTTCATTTTAAAAGTTGTTTTGGATGTCATTATTTTCTTTAAAGGTGTGATTTGTAGAATTTATGGTTAGCCCTGTCTATCAAAGAGCTCTTTATTGTTTTAAATTATGCTTCCAAATTTCCCTTTGTTGAGAATTAAACATCTCTTTCCAAATCATTAATGTTCATCTCATCCCAAAAACAAAAGGATCTTGTGGCCAAGTTAGATTTGCCCTTTGATATCCCATATCCTTTGATGAGTTTGCTATGACCTTTTCTTGACTCCATTGCCCAATGAACTAGATGTTTCTCCATTCTATGTATCTTTCCTAGACCTTTTATGTTCTGCTGTACCAAGTCAATCCAACCAAACAAACACCTGCACTTAATAACTAGTCTAAAATCAATAATATAAGAACACAAGATAAAATTTTGCAAACAAAAATTTGGGAGATCCCTCTCTGAGAACAAGAGGACTAGATCCTGTAACTCTAAAGATTGGTTCTGATGTTGCCTTGTCTGTTGATTTTCCAAACTATCAAAACACGGGACACCAACATAATGGCGATCACGGTGGGACGTTTCTGAGTCAGTGACAATCTAATTACCCCTTAGGACTCTATAAATCCCTTATTTTCAAAGACTATCCAGTGAGTATCAGCCACCTCATCGCCACCAACATAATGGCGATCACGGTGGGACACTGAGTAAAATCTTAAGAAAACGTAACACTCACTGTCTAGCATAACATAAGTAACCTTTTTCAATCACTACCAAGCATAATGGTAATCATGATAGGACCTTTGAATCTGTGAAAAACTAAGTAACTCTTAGGATTCTCATAAAGCCTTGTCAAACCTTGAAGTTTTCAGTTACCAAGCCATAAGAGTAAACTCTGTACGTTTTGACACCCTAGCTAAGTGTTAAATCAGACTTAGAACACTCTCTTAACCTATAAGACCAAAATAACTCAGAAAAACCCAAAACATTTCAGTTTGGCTTCATAATAAACTTAAGTGACAGACTATAAAACCTTTTTACACTCCAAGAAGCTAAAACTTCACAGCTCCACAATCCTAAAAACGGACTTTAAACTCACTGGGAAGAACCCTGCTCATTATAACATCTTTCAACTAAGTTCAAAGGCTTCTGGATTGAATTTCAAAGATCGATTGAAAACGTCTTAGAGATTGTCATATGTTACAATTTAAACTCTCTTTCTAACCAGGTCTGAAAAACATAGCATAGTGGCTCCTAAAAAGATTCACACTAGAGCCCATCCCGACCCAGATCCACCTGAGATAGTTGATGACCCAGAAAGCATCCTTTGGAAGTCTCCTAGGATTAAATTATCAACTTTTTTCAGATCACCCTTGAGAGCTAATTTAGTTCCCAAAAATCTTGCAGCTCTAAAACAATCACAACCTGACTTAGTAAATCCATTTAGAACTAGGTCATTTGATGATATAACTCATCTAGACTCTGAATTTTCACTTTCATCCCCTGAAACAAGTGAGCATCCTAGTAATAGAGAAACAACACCTCCTGACTTACATTTCCTTCACAACTTAGGTGTCTCTCATCCAAGATCAACTCAACAATCTATTTCTGGTCCATCCACTTCTGCTCACCCTTCATCCACTATTCAAACCACTACACCTCAGCCCACTGTTCCTATTATAAATCTTCTCCTTGCAAATCCACCCCCACCACCTATCATGGCATCATGGTATGCTCCCCTAGTCCTTCCTGTACCATTAGTTAATCTTCCACAGGACTATCAGTCCAAAATTCCATTATATGATGCTAACAATGCTACAACCGCATCACAACATGTAGATAAATTGAATGACTACTTTGACAGAAATGAAATTGATGATGATTCTGTCAAGCTTAGGTTATTTGCTAAGAGCTTAGGGGGAGAAGTAAGAAAATGGTTTAAAGGTTTAGCCCCCCATAGTATTAATGATCTCCAAGGCTTCCATCAAACGTTCTTAAACAAATGGGAAGTAAAGAAAAACCCTCTCCAAGTCCTTTCTGACTACAAAAACCTCCATAGAAACACTGGGGAAAGTGTGCAAGCTTACTACACTAGATTCAATAGTGTGTATAATGCACTTTCCCCATAACTAAAACCTCCACAGGGCTTAGCTTTAAAAAATTTCTTGAAGGGTTTGACTCTGACATGACCTATCAGCTGAGAGAAAGATATTTTGCAACTCTATAGGATATGCAAAAGGGTGCTCTTTTTGTGGAAGTCAACTTAATGGAGAAAAGAGAAAGAATGAAAACTGAGAAGAGAGTATCTTTTAGAGAAGAGTCCACTCTGTCTACTTCAAGCTCAAAAATGGAGAGGATGTTGGAAGAAATGATGAAAGAGATGAGCATAATTAAGAAAGCACAAGAAATCAAAATCAAACTGCTCCTCGAAATAGAAATCAGAATTATAAAAGAGAAAACAATCAAGACAAACAGAACAAGAATGACCAACAGATTAGACCTCCCTTCCAACAAAACTATGTAGATCAATATGAGGAAGATAGGGAGTTGGAAAGGTGGGAAGAAGCTCATGTAAACTTGATTGGATCATACAGTGGAGATGATGTTTTCCTCACTAAGGAAGAACAAGGATTCTTCTCTGATGACCAAAATACAAACACCTATGAAGACTCTGAGGACTATAGATTGGGTTTTGAAAATGCAATTATGGAAGTGCATAAACAATACGATCTTACGAGAAAATGGAATGCAGATAACTTAAAGGACAAAAGCACTAACACTGCTGTCAAGAAAAACACAGAAACTCAGCCCAAAAAGACAGCGGAGAAAACCAACATTTTGGCCACCTGGCCAAAAAACCAGGACTTTAGCAAAGACAAAGGTGTCCGACCAAATGTTGAAAAAAAAGTACCCACACAGCACTTGATTAAATGGTCCTACAAAAGCTAAATGATGCTCTGTCCAATGAGTTGCTCAAATCAAAGGATTCTTTGAAAAAATTCAATTCAACAAGAAAAGAAGATGTAAATATCAACAAGTCAATTATTCTTACCATTGTCAGAGGAAGAGATTTCCAAGATAAATATTACCATCCCCCTAGCTGAACTAGTAACCCGAGAGATTGTCTGAAAATGTAGAAGTTTTAGCTTTAAACTTAGGAAGTGATACAGACACTTTAAACTTGACAGATGACAAACCTGAGTTGTTGTTTGGTCCAGAAGTTGAAGGAAAATATCAAGAAGGGGTTGTCCCTCCCTTCTATGTTAGCTTGAACATACATGAGAATATTTTACACAATGCTATGTTAGACTCAGGAGCTTCACACAATCTAATGCCCAAGGTGGTAATGGAGAGCTTAGGCCTAGAGATTACTAAACCATACAAAGATTTGTATTCTTTTGACTCAAAATGAGTCAAATGTTTGGGTTTAATCAAATATTTATGTGTTAATCTAGCTCAGATCCCTGCTAAAAGTGTAGTTATGGATATAGTTGTAGCTGACATTCCCCCTATGTATGGCATGCTCTTATCAAGATCTTGGGGAGCCAAACTTCAGGGAAGCCTTCAAATGGACATGTCTTATGCCACTATCCATGTTTTTAACCAAAACAGAAGACTATACAAGGAATCTCACATGAAGTACATGGTGAACAACATAGACAAACCAAACAACTCTCCAATCTATTCTATTCAATTAAGTTTAGATTCCTTTATCTTATATAACGAAGATGACATTACTCAACAAGATAAAGAAAACATAGATCAAATCATTTCACCACAACAATCCAATCTTCCCTTCGATCAAATTAAAAACATTGAAAATCAACAGCAACAAGAAAATGAAAAGAAATATGGCATACTTTGAAAATAAATTTTGATGGATCTTGTAATAAAACAAGCATAGGAGCAGGTGTGTGGATTCAAAATACAAAACATATTTTTTCATACAAATTGGATTTACCATGCACTAACAATATTGCTAAGTATGAAGCACTTCTCCTAGGCTTACAACTGCTTAAACAGTTAGAAGCCCAGAGGATATCAATCTTGGGAGATTCTGAACTTATCATAAAACAAATCAAAGGAGAATACTCAGCTAGAAATCCAAGACTTAGGGAATATCGAAACACTGCCCTTGATCTATTAAAAACCTTTGAGAAGTATGAACTTATTTTCATTCCAAGAGAATTGAATCATTTAGCAAATGAACTTGCGTTTAATGCCAGTAACTGTCAAATACCTAAGATAAATGAACAGCTTAGCGTGAAGGTAAAACATAGGCTTTCAGTGCCTGATAACGTAGATCACTGGTAAGTTTTTGATTCCGACCAACACATAGACGATTTCTTGAGGTCAGAAAACGATTTCGCCATACCTACATCAGAATTGTGCCATAATCAAAACTGTCCATATATTGAAGAAATCCCAGAAGCTGAAATAACACACTCTGCTAATATAAGTCATTATGAGAATACGTTTGAAGCAGAGTCAATTGACAACATGGACCAAAGAGACCTGGAATTTTTAGAATTTAAGAACGGTTTAATTCCAAGAGGTCTCTCACCTTTGGAACACCTTTTCAACTTTAATGATGTAGCCAAAGAACCAAAAATGGAGCCTGTAGAAACAAATGTAGAAGAACACAACATAGGCTCCCTAACGGAACCCAAGATGATTAAATTGTCCAGCACTCTTCCAAATCACATAAAATATCAATACATTGATCTGTTTAAAGAGTTTAAATATGTTTTTTCCTGGGCATACACAGATCTGAAGTCTTACGATAACAACATCATTTAGCACAAGATTCCCTTGAAGGAAAATCAAAAGCCCCTTAAACAAAAACTGAGGAGAATAAACCCACTTTTATTACCTTTAGTTAGAGCCTAAATTGAAAAGATTCCTGATGCTGGCATTATAGTACCTGTTAGATTTTCAGAATGGGTATCATACTTAGTTTCTGTTAGGAAAAAGACAGGAGAGATCAGACTTTGTATCAATTTCAGAAACTTAAACAGAGCATCCCTAAAGGACAACTACCCATTGCCCAAGATGGATCATATACTTCAGAGATTATTTGGGTCAAAATGGATATCACTCTTAGATGGGTTCTCAGGTTACATCCAGGTGTTAGTGCTCCCAAGTGATTAAATCAAAACTGCTTTTACCACACCTTGGGGCACCTTTATGTATGTCAAAATGCCTTTCGGATTAATGAATGCAGGGGCCACCTTCCAAAGGGCCATGGACATAGCCTTTTCTGAAGACATTGGATATTTAATAATCATTTACCTTGATGACATAATTGTTTTCTCAAAAAATGATGAAGAACATTTGATTCACTTAAGAATTTTTTTTGAGAAGTGTATGAAATTTGGCTTGTCATTGAATCCCAAGAAAACAATGTTTGGTCTCCAAGAAGGTAAAATTATTGGCCACATAATTTCGGAAGAGGGAATAAAAATAGACCCTACAAGGATAGATTGCATATTGCAGATCAGCCATCCAAGGAGCCTCAAAGAATTGCAATATTTCATCGGAAATATTAATTTCCTGAGAAGGTTTATTCCTAATCTTGCTGAGCTATTAAAAAACGTTACAAACATGCTTAAGAAAGATGTCGGTGTAAAATGGAATTTACCAGCTAAACAATCATTCGAATTGGTCAAACAAGCTCTTACTAAAGCACCAGTCCTGATTAGTCCAGATTTTACCAAAGATTTCTATATCTTTTCCTTTGCATTTGAGCATACAATAGCTGCAGTTTTACTTCAAAAGAATGATTTGGGACAAGAACAACCAATATCTTTCTTTAGTAGGGCCTTGAGAGATGCTCCTCTCAAATATAACATCATGGAGAAGCAAGCCTTAGCATTAGTGAAAGCATTAAAAGACTTTAGGGTCTATATTTTACACTCTCACATAATCGCTTTTGTTCCACATACTATTGTCAAGGACATTCTAAGTCAAGACCCTGATGGTAAAAGGGGAAAATGGATTGCAACTATTCTTGAATATGACTTAGAAATTAGGCCCACCAAACTAGTTAAAGGGAAAGGATTAGCAAAACTTATGGCTGAGTCTAACTTCCAAGCACTAGACATCAATATGGTAGATGTGTTGGAAGAAATAGAAGAATCTGATGCTCCTATTATTGAAGAAACATTTCTAAATTCTCCTTGGTATGCTGACATTATTTATGTGCTTTTATATTTAAATACCCCTCCTTCTTTGTCTAAAACTAAAGCTATATTCTTGAAACAAAAGGCTTTGAGTTTTTGCATATTAGATGGAGTATTATATTGGAAAAATGCTGTTGGAATTTTGCTTAAATGTTTAGTCAAAGATGATGCAGGAAAAATCATGCATGAGTTACACGACAGAGAATGTGGAGGACACCTCTACTGGAAGGCCACAACAAACAAAATTCTTAGATCTGGTTACTATTGGTCTACCCTTTTCCCAGACACTCAAAAGTTGGTCATGTCTTGCCATAACTGTCAAATCTTTGATGGAAAAAGAAAAATTCTTCCTTTACCCTTGCATCCTATCAGAGTTGAGGCACCTTTTCAACAATGCGGTTTAGAATTCAATGGGGAAATTCACCCATCCTCCTCAGCTCAGCATAAGTGGATCCTCACAACCACTGACTTCTTTACCAAGTGGATAGAAGCTATACCCTCTAGAAATGCTAATGACTCCGTCATTATCAAGTTCCTTGTAACAAATATCCTATCCATATTTGGTTGTCCCAGAAAAATTATAACATACAATGCTGCTACTTTTAAATCTAAGAAGACGGTTGATTTCTGCTACAAATACCACATAACCTTGGGCCATTCCACTTCTTAATATCCCCAAGGAAATGGATTAGATGAATATTCCAACAAGAGCCTCATCAATATCATTAAAAAGTTGTTGGAACAAAATCAGAAATCATGGCACGGTAAACTGGTTCATGCTTTATGGGCTGATAGGCTAACTACAAAGAAATCAATAAACATTTTCCCCTATCAGCTAGTCTATGGCATGGATGCAGTCTTTCCCACCTCATTGGGAGTGCCAGTCATAAAGCTCCTTCAAGAAGTGCAGATTGAAGAGAATGATATGCAGAGAAGAATCAACCAAACAATCCATTTATAGCAGACCAGAGAGGAAGTCTATGAAAGAACACAGTTAGTCCAATAAAATATGAAGAAGCTATTTGATAAGAGGACTAAGGAAAACAATTTCCAAGTTGGAAATGTTGTTCTTAAGTGGGATTCAAGAAAAGAAGAGAAGGGAAAACATGGCAAATTTGAGAACTTGTGGAAAGGGCCCTATATTATTCATGCTGAGAGGGGTCACAATGCATTTTTCTTGAAAGAATTGAATGGAGAAGATCTATATGGAGGTCCTGTCAATGGCAGGATGCTCAAGCATTACTTTTGCTAAGAATATTAAGTTTCAAAGAATTTTATTTTTCATTGTAAATATCATAGTCTAACCATTGCATTCAAAGTTAGAAAAATAAAAAATAAAAAAACAAAGAAAGAAAGAAAAGAGGGTAGATTGTCAAAACAAGAAAGGTATACAGCCCCATACCAAAAAAGAGAAACAAATTCTGAAAGTGTGCAAGCTTAAATTCCACTCCTAAGTAACACACTTCTAGTTAGTCAAATAGTTTAATCTTGACTAATTAGCTTTAAATTTTCTGCTGATAGGCTAGTGAATTCGATTTTCCAAACTGTTTAAACTTGGCTTATCAGTAGATAGTTTAGGATAGAAATTAAAGGTTTGAACATGCTCAAAATATGAACCTAAAAGTTTCAAAGAGAAAATGACTCAAATATGTTTCAAATTCTGAGTCAAAAGATGTAAAATCTGGTTCTAATCAGATTAAAACTTGAACCAGAAGAAAAGCAAAGATAGATCAAAACAAAGATCAAAACAGAGCTGTAGAAAGGAGGAAGGAAAGGTTTTCAAAATTCAGATCTCAAGATTTCCATTTTTTGTTTTAAATTTTGTGAAAAATAAATGTCTATGTGCAGTTTGTCTTTTATGCCATAGACCAGCATCAAGTTAGACTGTCCAATCCTAACTTGAATGTTTTTTCAATTTTTGTTGTAGAATTTAGAGAATGAAAGTCTGTTGTACAGTTTAATCCCAACAGACAATAGATTAGGTAGAGAAGCATTTGAAATCAATTGTTTAATCTGAGTTCAAGGGGAAATAAGGAGTAGAATTAGATTAATTTTATGTTTTCAAAAGAATAAAATGATGTGAAAAGAGTTTGCCAATCCAAGTGCACTCTAATGAAGAAATTTTTTTAGATCTATAGGATTGGGTAGGTAGAAATCTTGTTGATGAAAGGTCCATTGTTTTCATGGCTGCTAATATGTTTTTCGAAAAGATCATCCCAGCAAAGGAAGGGCAGCCCAATGAATCAGGCTCAGGTCAACCTCCTAGAGAATGTAAGTCTGAAGTTCTTGATGCCTTCAAAAAGGCATCATCCCCAAGTGGAGCCACTGTTAGCCACCTATAATATTTGTTACACCAAAAGGTGGCTAAGACTTTTTGAGCCTCCAAGGAGCAAAGTTTATCACTAAAAAATATTGGCTCTTGAAGGCTCCTTGAAGGTCTCATGCCTCTGTCCAAACCTACACTGCTGTTTACATCCTAAAAGACTCTGAAATCCTGCTGATTTCCAAGACAAAGTACTGCTGCAAACTTCCTTTTCCTTTTCCACCTCTTCCAAGACTAATCTCTTTTTCTTTTCCCCCACTTCCCATAAAAATCCCCCCTTTTCATGTTTCTCCCTTTTCCACATCATAAAAGCCCTTGATAAAGTTCTAAGACCCCTTCTTAGCCTTATTGGAACCCTCAATTTCCCTTGAAAACCATTGGAAAACCATAAAAACCCACATTTTTGTACATATATGGGTCTTTGCCCTTTCCCGCATAAACCCATGGTAGTATAACCCTTCATATGACCCTCAGCCCTGCAGTCGGGCGCCAAACCTTTAAATATTTCTCCTCCGAAGTATTATAACCTTCGATTATTTTAAATCTTTGGTTTTTAATTAAATTATAAACCTCTCCGACAGTTTGATTTTCAGTTTAATCCCCACTGTCGATCTGATCTACAGATCGGACGGTGTGGAATTCGTCTCCTTGTGGTCCCCGCCGTCCAAAAGCCTATTTCTGAAACCACGCGGTATTCATCGTACCGCGTTTGGGAAAAGGTGGTTTTCTCCTGATCACCAGCTATTCCATATATCGGGTGATACACGTCCCGTGTACTTTTTTCAAAACTTCCGTCCATCGTGTGTTATCGTTCGGACGTGGACGCCCAGCGATATTGCCGTGTGCCATCCGATCTGGGGCGAGCCATCCAATGACGATCGCTCGTTGAAGATACATGCACGATAACCGGGCTACAATGCAGCGGCAACAACATCTTCGCCGTCGATCTGATCTGCAGATCGACGGTCCAAAATTCATCGCCCAGATTCCCTCCGTTTGACTTTCAACTTCCGCTCCCAACCGTCGATCTCTGCGCGATCGATGACTCAGATTCATTCTCCTTTTTTTCCACCTCGTTCAATCTCAACCGTCGATCCACGCTTCCTCCACGTATCCTCCACAGTAGTAAACCTATAAATTCAGGATTTTATAACAATTTTTCATATTTTATAGGGTTTAAATGGTTTTATGCCATTTTTGATGAAACATTCAAAGGCAGAGGATGACGATCCTCCCGCCTTCGACTCACCAAAGAAAATCATCACAGGGAGTTAAAATGCACGTTTCATTGGTGTTTCATGAGGCATTGATGCCATTCGAACCCTGCGCAACCATGCACATTAGCAAAAATGCAACAAGTCAATCAAAAATCAAAGAATATCAATATCGACGACAAAAATGCACCAGAGCAGAAGATTAAAGGAAGATTTGTGGGATTACGGGTAAGATAGGTTACCAAAAGCCTAATCCCTAATTTAAAACACAGGTTAAACAAAATCTGGAGTGTTTTACCAACAAAAGACCCTCCACCGCTACATCTGAGGCGAATTGATTCCTCTCGGCTACCACAGAGCCACCTGTTCCCTCAAACCTTTCAAACAGAGGCCGAAGTTATTGAAGAAAATCAGATATTCGCCTCCAGCGCAGCCAGGGAGTTACTTCTGCAAAGAAATAAATGCAGAAATATCTTCAGAGTTACTCCAAACATTACACAAAGCCTAAAGGTCAACAAAAGCTCCCACCAAGCTTTTATATTTATTGTAAAAACAGTTAATACAGTGATCCACTTGTAAAATTATCCATCGAGCCCCTCAAAAGGCCAAGAAGTCTTGAATATGTATTAAATTTCCTTAAGAGATATTTTATCAGATCTCACACCCTCATCCTTCTATAAATATTCCTGTAGAAGATGAGAAGTTGGTTGGTTGTTTTTTGATCACAAGTTGTAATACTGAAACTCTTTGAAGTAAATACATAGTCTGTTGAAGTTGAAGAACAAATTGAAGTCTTGGAGATCTTGATGATGTTGTTGCATGCTTGTTCCTGAGAAGGCTCTATCATTGGATCCATGAGCTTGGCTGTTGGTGAAGTATTCTGAACTATCTTATGTTTTCCCCCTATTTTCATTATGTTCCACAATTTCTTACTACAATAGGATAGAAAGTATTAGGCTAAGAAATGACTCCTGGAAGCACCTTAGAGCTGTTCATCCTTCACTGTTTTATGTTTGCTTCTGCTGAAGTATTTTAGAGGCTTTAAAATTTCTCTTTAGTCTTCATGCTTGTTTATTTCCTTGATAGTTTGAATAGTTGGTTTCAGCATGATTTATGGTTCTCTCTGCTTATCTGCTGCCACTTAAAAACTGTTATTGAAGTCTCCCTTTGAAGTTCTTTGCTTACAGTGAATCAGAGAGGTCTGTTTTGAAACAAATTCTCTTTTTCCTCAAATCCCTCTGGAGATCAATGTCAAGAGGTTTCTTCTGAGAGCTCTCCTTGCGAGGAGAAGCTTTCCCTTCTTTCCCCTTAGAAGAGGGAAGGGATTTTCTTTGGAAAGTTGCCTTTGCTTTTGGCAAGGCATCTTGGAGATCTCTAGCTCTCTCAATGGCATCATGCAAGGTGATGGGCTTAGTAGACTTAACCAACCCATGCAAAGGTTCCTCCAAGCGATCGATAAACATGTAGACTCTCCTTGCTATGGATAGATCAAGAACCATGACTGATAATCTCAGAAACTTAGAGATATAAGTCTCTGCATCTCCTGCTTGCTTCAGTTTTGCAAGGCTTATGAAGGGTTCTTTAGGATCCTTCCTGTCAAACCTCTCCACCAGTCTTCTAGTGAACTCAACATAGGTATTCACATTGATGTGACCTAATGTAGATAGTCCATGGAACCACCAATTGTGTGCTTCACCTTCAAAGTGCAGTGCTGCAATCTTGATGACTTCAACTTCAGGGACTTTGTTCAACTGGAAATAGATATCCAACTTTTCCACTCATGCCTTGGTAGAACAATAGGATGATCCATCAAACTTAGGCAAGAAGAATCTGCCCATAGTGTGGTGTCTCCCATGAAAGAAACCACCATCTCTATATTGCTACCATGGTCTCCTCCGGTCCTTGAGATAGAAAAATTCTTGGAAACTCAAGCTATCCTTGAATATCTGACTCTGAGAGTCATACTCCATAGAGTAACCTTCAAGGGAGGTTTTCTCTTGTGGTCCTTCATTCTCTACAGCCAAGAAGGTAGGCATAGTATAGCATTGTGACACTTGTGGAGCTTGTGGCAGGCTTACAGGTTGACCAGTCCCATAGTGAGACATGTCAGAATTCTCTCCTTGATGAAATCTCCCAAGAGATTCCATCATTCTATCCATCCTCATCTCTTTGATCTCCTTGGAAAAATATTTCATGGTCTCCAAAAGAGTTTTTTCAAACTCCTCTGCTTCCTTATCCTTCTCAGTTTCAGGGGCTTTCCCCTTGTCTTGACCCTTGTCAAGGTCATCAGTAGTGTAGTCATACTTTTTATGACTTATATTCTGGTACCTCATCTCCCTCTTAGTAAGAGGATCATATTCTTCAGAATGAAGCATGACTGGTGCTCCAAGGAAAGCACGGGCTGTGCCAAGAAGGGAGCTCTGATACCACTGTAATATCCTTTTTTCAGGAATATCAACAATGTGCTCGAAAAAAATGATGAATAAGAAAAATTGTGCAACAAAAACAAAGATAAGGGCTTGTTTCCTCTTATTTATGCTGTTTGGGACTTATATATAGAATTTCATCTTAAAAAAATAGTTTAGATATATTAAACAGATCTCCCAAAAACTAGACTAGCTAAAAAGCACCCAAAGAGGAAGGCTGTAGCCAAATGCAAGAACTGCTTCAGGAATTGCGCATTTTAGCAAATTTTTAGTGGAGATCAGCAAGGAGGTTTATATTTCATTAATATAGTAGCAAATCAGCACTATGATGAAACTCTTTCAATATACAGTAGAATGTATGAGGCAATACAACAAGAAATCTTCAGAAAAGAGAGCTAAAACACATGTATACTTGCAGAATTGGCTCAACAGCGTTATTTTTAAGGAGCTTCAGCAGCTAGAAGTTAAAACTTAGATCTAGGGCAGATCTGTGGACAAAAAATCATATCTATTTCATATTTTGGAACTATATGTGTAATATTCACAATTTTTGCAGCTAATGGGAATATTGAATTTTAAATTCAGTTTGCTTGACTCATGAATAAAAGTGTAAAGGAGGAACTATAAAACTCCTATTTAGAAAAATAAATCAATTCCCAATGTGAACATGGAAAAATCTGGGCCATTTCAATAAAATACACTTAGGTGTGAAAAGGAATGAAGAAGGTTGACTGGGCCAACAGGACGAAATCTTAGCAGTGTCCAGATACATTGAACCTCCTCATTGATCATCGCAGTTTAGATGGAGACCCTCCATGTGAAGAGGGTTAACTCATTGGAGGTGGTTTATGGTTTTCCAAACCCTAATGTTATAAAATAAAGAGGAAGGCCACAAGGAAAGGTAGTTGAAGATAATTCGATTTTGAGATTGCATAGGCAATTCAAAATCTCTGGCTGTTTAGCTAGAGAGAGAAATTTCCTGTTTATGAATTCCTCCTCCTTCATTGAGGAGGTCTTGAAGGAGTATGTTATGAAATGCCTCAAATTTAGGTATGAGGCCAAGCTTCCTCCATCAAGAAAATGTTATTTCTGTAGCAGAATAATGCTGTGTTGCTGGGTGTTGCAGTGAGGGGTTTTCAACACCACTTTCAGATATAATTTTGCAGAAAAGGGAGAATTCCTTTCTCTGGAAGATTAGTGAGGAAGAATTGAGCTTCAGTTTCAGATCTTGGCATCAGGCCAAAGTACCTTCCATCATCTTCTGCGCAATATACTTCAGAAATTGCGTTATTTTTCCAGTGCATTGCTGCAGCAGGGTTTCTACCCTAGTTTGGTGCTAATTTCCTTGAGGAAGGGCCATCCCTTCTTCCGGAAAGTTTGTATTTCAGAATTATTATTTAATTTTGTACATTTCAGATCATGTGCTCATAGTTTCAGTCATTCTGCATTTTCCAGATCCATATTCTGCAGATCTGATACTTGTATTTTGTTCTTTCATGAAATCCCCTTGCTGGGTGATCTTTTGATGTATTAAAGGAGCTGAATCTCCATTTTTATTCATGCTCAGTGATAATAAACTTCAGATATTATATTTTAGAGATATTTTTTCTAATTTATTTATAAATTACGCTATGCATGCTTCAGCCATTTTCTGCATACTCAAAGTCATGGGAAATTATCATTTTCAAGCATATTCGGGGATGGAGGAACTGTTTAACATATCTAGAATGCTTTGTTTGAGCTGAAATTTGGAGAATAGGTCCCTCATGACCTAATATGAAATAATATCCCGTAATTTCCCTAAATTTTACGCATATTTCTGAATACATCTATTTTAGGGTCGAAATCACTGCTTTTCCTCACTTTTTGGATCTTAAATTCAGATCTAAGTTGCTGCTGTACTTGGAATCAGTTTCTGAGTGTCTATCAAAAAATTTTATGCACTGATAGCTCTCTTTAATTCCAGTAGAGTTTTTTAATTTTCTGCAGCCCCTCAATGGGCCTTCTCTTGAAGATAACTAGGTGTGGGAGATCTGTTTAACCCACCTAGTCTTATTTGTTTCTGCTGAAATATTGGATTTAGCTTGTTTATTGATTGATATAAAGGGTCCAAGAGTTTTTTTCCTGTTCCATTTAATATTTTCCTGAAAATTCATTTGTCAGTGCATGATTTATGAGCAATCCTGAAAAAGGAACATTATAGTGGTATCAGAGCATGATCTTTGGCTCAGCCTGTGGCTTCAAGCCAAAGTGCTAAATCCCTGAAGCAGGAATCTTTCAGGCTCTATATACAGAGTCTGCATATGGCCAGGTAGCCTTTGGATCTCATGTGTTTTTCAAAGGTGACATATCCAGTAAATGCCCCTGCAGTCAATATTTGGAATAGAATCTTGATACTCCTAAAGAGGGACTTTACAACAGTATTAGAGAAGAGAAGAAAAAAAGATTAGAATGATGGAGAGGATAATTTTATTATTATCATTGTTCATATCTAAGAAGATCCTCTCCAAAGAGGTAAATCAGAAGAGAGAAAGAAGATGCACCGAGACTCCTAGAGGGTTTCGAGAAGAAGAAAGCTACAGTGAGACCTGCATAAGGTTTCAAGAAGAAGAAGGAAGCCCTAGAACTTCTTATCAGAAAATTAGAAGACTAGAGAGTCCTAGATCTCCTCCTAGATCCACTATTCCCACTTTCTTTGAAGAAGGTGAGAGGTATAGCAATGAAGAAGAGAGATGCAAGAAACTCCAAAAGGGTTTCAAGATGAAGAGGAATAACTATACACTTCCTGTCATCCCATAGTAGGGAGAATGACTGAAGAAGAGATCTCATTGATTCCTTTTCAAACATTGAAGAGTATTGAAGAAAATCTCAAGGAGTTTGATGAGGAGAGGAGAAAGATGAGTTACAAGGAGACATCTCCCAAGGAAACAAAGGAGGATGTCAATCTTGTCACTTTGGGCAAGAGATATCCATTTTCACCACCTACTGCTAAGGTACTTGCATCTAGAGAAGAGGCTCTTGCATCTTTTCAAGGTAGTCTTGAGCTCTTAACATATGGAGTCCCATGCATGAATAAGGAGATGCATGAGGGGGAGAAGGAAGATACTAGTGCTGGTATTCTTGAATGAAGAATACCATCATTCTTGCCAGAAGTTGGAGGCATCATTGATCTAGGTGGAGGAACTCTTGTGTTCTGTCAAGAGGTTCCCACATATCAGTTGATCCAAGGTATGCATGAAATTTCAGCACCTATTGTTTTAAGATTAATGCATAGCCAAGGATTAAATCAAAATTCTGACTTGAAGCAAAGACATGTCACAGCGCAAAGGACCCTTGATCTAATCAAGGATGAGACTGGAAACTATCCCTATGCATCATTTTTGAGATGCATTCAACCTCTTGGGTTGAGATGTAGGGTCTCAAGAAAGGGGATTAGTACTATCCTATGTTCAAAGGTTGATTGTGAGATCAGTAATGAAACTTGCTTTGAGACAGTACATGCACCACTTTGCAGATCTACAACGCTGTCACTTAATGACTATGAAAAAGAGGCTTAATCTCTCTTGGAGAACTCTAGAGGCAGCTTCGACCTTGGGGAAATGGAGAAGAAGAATATGAAAAGAAGACATCTTGAGATGAAAAACATTTTCTCCCCTCTAGATGACACTCTCTAAATGACCATGCTACAGCTCAAAGAGAGACTTCTACTTACTGCAGATTCAAAGCCTCAATGGTTTTGGAAGGCCATAGATGGAAGAGAGGTCTCAATAAGAGATGTCAAAAGAGATGCATTTCAATATTTCATGACATGCAAGGTTCTTCATTGGTTCAAAGGGGATGGTATTCTACAAAGGGAGGATGCCATGATTATGCAGCATATCACTCATCTTCCATATTGGAGTGAGTGGATGAGGATGATGAGCAAGAGATCACATGATCACTTGGAGACATATATGGGCCAGCAAGATTGGTTACGCTGGTTTCCCTTAGGAGAATCTTATCACTCTCCAAAGGCACCTATTTCTTTGATCTATGCCTTGAATAATGGTCATGAAATGAATAAGGAGGCATGGAAACACTGGTTTCTTTGGGGTAAGCATGATCACGACCCAAAGGTTCTCATTCTCTCATCTCATGATTTATGCATAATTAATAGAGTATATGAAAAGGAAGCATGGTTGATGTGGTTGTTAAAAGGAGAGTTTGGACATCACATGTTAAATCTCATGTCCATGTATTCACCCATGTTTGAAATATGTCTCATTTATCCACATGTATTTCTGTTGGAGGTATGTTTCATGCATGTACTTTGGCTTGGGAGGAGGAATGACTCCCACATGATGTGGTAAGAGGGAGCTTGCTTGTAGTATGTTGATGAGACATTTCACATGTCAATCATTGTGTTGTTGCTCCATGATCCACATATTGATAAGGCAAGAAGGCTGCAAAAGTCCTTATTTCTATGGCCGCTCTTGGGTGAGTGTGGTTACTACCCAATAGCTCATCATTTTCTAAATCATGCCTTGGATTTCAATGTTATGTTGCAGCAAGAGAAGGCATGTATAATTTTGACTCACTTGAGAGAGTATGGCCACCACATGACATCTCCTATGTCTATGTGTTTTGCATTGTGCAAAATTTGGCACATTGATCTCATGATGTGCATTGATGATGGTACCTTGTATTGGGCTGATGTGACATATCATATGTCCATTAGTATGGTTTGGTTTCATGATGCACATGAGGAGGAGAGAAGGCGGCAAGACCTCTTGTTTCTTTGGTTGATTTTAAATGAGTATGGTGACCACCCCATAGCTCATAATTTTCTGATTCATGCCTTATTTATCAAAGATAAATTGCAACAAAGGAAGGCATGTACATCATCTTTTGGGAAGCTTGGATTGTCAATCTTACATGGAGGAGATGGAAGATGGAAAAAAATGGCCTTAATCCGGTGGTTATTATTAGGGGAATATGGTTTGACATATTTGTCCACCCATGTTTCTCCTTCACTTCTTTTTCATAACACTGGAATGATGGAGTTTGGATCCAACAAGGCCAATAGGGCTAAGAATGAAAGCATAACAATGCTTAAGTTCAAAAAACATGGATGGAGAAATGTTCTTGCATGATGAAGCTTTTCCTTTATAGAAGGAGCTACTTTATTTTGTGTCTCTCATGTATTTATGATGGTGTTGGACATCATGTAATTGTCATTTTGTGCTTCATGATAAGAAGAGGACATCTAACCTTACAGTTGGAGTCATCTCATGCATTTGGGGAAGACAAATTTGGAACCAAACATACATAACCTATTGCAGCAAATGGAGGAAGCCTTCCTTATGTGGATGTCATTTGGAGGGGAATAGATGGTTTGCATCTGCAATAAGAGTTTCTTGAGGGCAAGCAACATTTTTCCAGGGGAGACTGTAATATTCGCAATTTTTGCAGCTAATGGGAATATTGCATTTTAAATTCAGTTTGATTGAATCATGAATAAAAGTGTAAAGGAGGAACTCTTAAAATCATAATCAGAAAAATAAATCAATGCCCAATGTGAACATGGAAAAATCTGGGACATTTCAATAAAATAAACTTAGGTGTGAAAAGGAGTGAAGAAGGTTGACTGGGTCAATAGGACCAAATCTCAGCAGTGTCCAGATACATTGAACCTCCTCATTTATCAGCGAAGTTTAGATGGAGACCCTCCATGTGAAAAGGGTTAACTCATTGGAGATGTTTTAGGGTTTTCCAAACCCTAATTTTATAAAAGAAAGAGGAAGGCCACAAGGAAAGGTAGTTGAAGATAATTCAATTTTGAGATTGCATAGGCAATTCAAAATCTCTGGCTGTTTAGCTAGAGAGAGGAATTTCCTATTTAGGAATTCCTCCTCCTTCATTGAGGAGCTCTTGAAGGAGTATGTTCTGAAATTCCTCACATCTAGGCATGAGGCCAATCTTCCTCCATCAAGACAACGTTATTTCTGCAGCGAAATAATACTATGTTGTTGGGTGTTGCAGTGAGGGGTTTTCAACACCACTTTCAGATATAGTTTTGCAGAAAAGGGAGAATTCCTTTCTCTGGAAGGTTAGTGAGGAAGAATTGAGCTTCATTTTTAGATCTTGGAACTAGGCCAAAGGGCCTTCCATCATCATCTGTGCAGTATACCTCAGAAACTACATTATTTTTCCAGTGCATTGCTGCAGCAGGGTTTCTACCCTAGTTTGGTGCTAATTTCCTTGAGGAAGGGCCATCCCTTCTTCCGGAAAGTTTGTATTTCAGAATTATTCTGTAATTTTGTACATTTAAGATCATGTAATCAGAGTTTTATTGATTATTCATTTTCCATATCCATATTCTGTAGATATGATACTTGTATTTTGTTCTTTCATGAAATCCCCTTGCCAGGTGATCTTTTGATGTATAAAAGGAGCTGAATCTCAATTTTTATTCATGCTCAGTGATAATAAACTTTAGATCTAAAATTTAAGACATATTTTGTCTAATGTCTTCAGAAATCACGCTCTACATGCTTCAGCCATTTTCTGCATACTCAAAGTCATGGGAAATTAGCATTTTTAAGCATATCTAGGGATGGAGGAACTGTTTAACATAGCTAGAATGCTTTGTTTGAGCTGAAATTTGGAGCATAGGTTCCTCATGACCTGGTATGAAATAAAATCATGGTATTTCCCTTAATTTTATGCATATTTCTGAATACATCTGTTTTAGGTTCGAAATCACTGCTTTTCCTCACTTTTTGGATCCTAAATTCAGATCTAAGTTTCTTCTGTACTTGGAATCAGTTGCTGAGTGTATATCAGCACCTTTTATGCACTGATATCTCTCTTCATTTCCATTCGAGCATTTTAATTTTCTGCAGCCCCTCATTGGACCTTCTCTTGAAGATAACTATGTGTGGGAGATCTGTTTAACCCACCTAGTCTTATTTGTTTCTACTGAAATCTTGGATTTAGTTTTTTTATTGACTGATATAAAGGGTCCAAGAGTCATTTTAATATTCCATTGCATATTTTCCTAAAAATTCATTTGTCAGTGCATGATTTATGAGCAATCCTGAAAAAGGAATATTATAATATGGTTCTCCTCAAGATCCCCTTGGAATTTTGACAAAAGCATGCATAAATAAGAGTAGATATGAGAAACAAGTTGCAGAGCTGTAAAATGCTGCAGTAAATTTCTGAATATAACATTTCATTACAATGGATCAAATCTAAATAGAACATGGATCAGCAAGCTAATCCATGGATCACTAATTCGAAGGCAAAGCCCAGCACTAGAGATCTCTGATCTAAACTATAAGAAAAACCCCATGAAGAACCTCATACAAAAATAACGCAGTCTACTCATAGAAACAATGTTGTAGGTAAAATTTCATAGCTAACCACTGTAAAAGTACAGATTTGAAGTAAGAAGAGAAGAGACACTCTTCCAGGAGGTTAAATAACACACTCCATGAGAAGAGGCTCGCAAAAATACACTAGATCTCTGCAGATCTAGACTCCCACTTGTTGCAGCTTGCAGAAGCAGCAAAACCCTTAATGGATCAATGCTACTAATGAAAGTAGAGCTTGGCCTCAAGCCTAATAGTGGCTAAATCCAACAAACACTCCTCCAAGAATCCTCAAAGGAAGAGGTGAAATCCCTACATAGGAATTCCAAACACAATCCTCCACTAAACAACAGAGAATGGTATTTGTCTAAGCAGACAAATACTTAGAAATATGATCAATCAACAACCTTCTCTTGCTACCCTCCTTTTCCTTCTATAAGATGAGAAAGATTTTGTAAACCCTAAGCCATCTTGATGAGTTAGCCCTTTTCACATGAGAGGCTTCCTTCTAGAACTGTGTTGTCCCTTTTGGAGATGTAATGAACCTAGACAATGCTGTTGATTTGGTCAATGTTGACCTAGTCTTTAGCTCAAACCTCTTTCACACCTGCAAGTGATTATTTACATGGCCCTGATTTGTCTTTGTTCACATGGGCATTGATTTATTCAGACTTTTTAGGAGTTTTACATGTCCTCCTTTATTTATTTATTCATGAAACAAAAATTAAAACAAAATTGAATGTTCCTCTTAGCTAAGGCTAACTGGGAAAATTACACCATCTAGCGTTTTCGTCATTATATCCTTTTACGGATGGTAACCATGATTTATGATTGTAACCCCATGATCTATATTATGTCTCGAAAGTTGCTGGGGATACTCGAAGTGGATCGTTATCCTCCAAGAGTTTGATTTGGAATTTACTGCTGCCAAGTCAAAGAAATTACTTGTTTTCACTGATATGATTTGTTCTCTCCCCGCCGACTCTGCTCCTTATTCCAAGGATCATATTCTAGACGAAACTCTTTTCTTGATTAGAACCCTCGATCCATGGTAAGGTGATATCATCATCTATATCTAGAATTCTACTTTTAGGTCTAAGTTAATGAAAGATGCCCGACGCCGTATTCGGCATCAGTTGTAACCTTATGGTATTATCGGAGATACCCTCTATCATGTTGGAGTTGATTCTGTACTCTGCCGATGTCTGACCCTCGAGCACTAGCACATTTTGGCCCAATTTCCGATGGCCAATTCATCGTTATTCTGACACATAGGCATCGCAAGAGAGATATTTTGAGGCGTGGCAAAACGTGGTTAGCCATTACGTCGCAATTCTGACACTTCAATAAACCGTTGGAATTGTGACACTTTTTCTGACATTTCCATATGTTTGTCGCTCTTTCGACGTTAACCGAATTTTCGCTACTCTGACGATTTATATGCGTTGGTCTTCCAACGAACCACAGCCATCAGTATTCTGACATTAACAAACTGTCGGTATTCCGACACTTTTTAGGTTTTCAAGAAAACATCGTAATTCCGACGTTATTGCTTCCGACATTTATAGTGTCGATCTTCCGACGTTAATCAATTTTTCAAACCACCGTCGGAAGTGAGACGTTATGTATCCCGATGCTTTAAAGCGTTGCTCTTCTAACATCTATGTAGCGTCGCTATTCCGATGAACGGGAAAAAAGTGATTGTCACTATTTCGACGCTTTGAAGAGTCGCTCTTCCGATGCCTGGAAGCATCACTATTCTGACGAAAGGGAAAAAATATTTAAAAAAGAATTAAATATTTAACAATGATTGCTTCCAATACTTAATTAGAGGTATTCCAGGTGTTGGGGGTCTCTTTTTGTATATGAAAATAGGAGGTTTATTTTTAAGTTAGTATAGCTCTATAGATCAAGGGCTTGGTATTTTCAACCACTTGACACTCTAGGTGAACTTAGGAAATATTTTATTTTTATCACCAGAACTGATTAGGCACAACATATGCAATCTAAAGCTTCTTAATATGTACTATTAGGCTAGTTTATCAATGGGAAATCCATTAGCACATAAAAATATCTCTTTTATTGCTTCTCTTTGTTAATAAAATGTCGAACTTGACAAGGGTTTCGTGAGACTGTGGATAATCCGGCAAACTCTCCAGTAAACCAAAAAAAAATTGTATAACCTTTCTTTAATCTCATCATTCTTAAAATGTCAACCATAAAATATGTGTGTATATTTTGTAAAATTGTTCTGAAGGATTTGAAATAGAATCTATCAAGATTCACTTTGTAGGCCTCATCAAATTCCTAAAACAGTGATGGCACAGATAGCAAATATCTTGATTTCACATCCAAAGGGTATCAACATTGCAGAACTGCAGTCAGAAATTTTAAGAAATGATATTGAAGTTGACAAATATTTTTTTGGGTACAAAAAATTCTCATGTTTTTTTCTTGCAATGCCAAACACTTTAAAATTGGACCGATGTATTTCAACTGATGGTAAAACTTGTATATATTATGCATATCCAAAATTCACAAAGTCTTCCAAAACTAAAACAAATTCGGTACCAATTGATTCATCTGATAGAATCAAAGAGAAGGATAAAAGAGATGAACAGGTGGAGGCTACAGGGAAATCCTCAAGTTCATTTCCTACATTAAACTCAGAGGATTATGTTATTGGTGAAGAATCAATCCATTTTACATAGGAGAAAGTGATAAATGTAGCTGCCCCGGGGGATAGTCTGATGGAATTCGGGACCAAACATATATATGAGAAACTAATGCACTTGATTTGGGCATTAGGAAGACATGTAGCCTCTTTCCAACATCTAAAATATCATGTATCCTCTTTCCAACATCTAAACTATCGCAGAGAAATCAATTGAAGTTATAGATAAATCCAAAGAAAATGTTGAGTCAACTTATATGAAGAAAACCATCAAATTGGTTCTATGTTCAGAAAGTGAGCAATTGATCTAACTATGTTGTTGCATTGAAATCAAAACCTATGCAAGAAATACGTATCAGCAAAAAGGAGTAAGAATTTTATTGTATATATATTCAAAGAATTTCAATGCATCACTAGGATTCCTCTAATCCTTAAGCTCTGTTATTATGATTACAAATAATTGAATGCTATATGATGTTATATTTATTATCTAGACTCATGTATACAAATGATGAATGTATAAAGTTTTGAAGTGTGTTTATCATCAAATGAGGAAAGCCCTTGAAGCTATTCAATAATATGGTTGGACATAATCATATTTATCAATAATATGTTGATCAAACGAATATCCATAGTCTCATTATGATATCAGTGTAGCATATAGTCATTGTGATATAATCGTGAGAAAACCCTTGATTTTATAACTTAAACGATAAACCCCTATTTCCAAAATAGTTTTATTCCGTAGAGTGACGAGTCTGGCTAACTTGGGCCCTATCACGACTAGGCCACAATGGAATCCAAACTAACAGATTTTTTAAACCAAACAACACCTATACTGTATATTGACACATAGGAATATGCACAAAATACAATACAAAGGTACAATTACTTACCCTTAAGCTGCCCTTCTTCTTTGTAGATCTATTGACATCAGTAAGGAAGTATTCATGCATAATCGATTTAGTCTTGTTTCCTTTAGGCGCTTTTTTGACATAGAAAGCCAGAGCCTTCTTGATTCCAACACGCCTGTTGCTGCCCTTAAAAGTGATGGGTTTATCTGCACCTGTGGCTTTCCAGTATCCTAATCTAGCAGCCCTGTTGGGGCGAGAACCATTTGGATACTTCCTGTCCCTGGGAGTGAAGAAATACCACTCCTTTTCTCCAAACAGTGCCTTTTTTGCAAGAATTGGAAACGTGTATCAGACCAGAGAAAATACAATTTATAATAACAAAAAGAAAATAGGAATGAAAAACAAGCATTTCACATTGCAGGAACATGACATAGGCATAAATATGAAAGAACACTATAAAAATATAACAGAAGAAAACCCCTATCCATATGACAGTTCATAACCACAAATAAAAATGAGATGAGTGTGGATTGGCTTGGGAGACTTCTTCACAGACGCTATGTGATGTATTTGAACAGTATGGGGAGATTGAAGAAGGCAATGTTATTATGGATAAGACATCAGTAAATTCATGAGGATTTGGCTTTGTCACATTTAAGCATATGGATTCTGCTCAAAGGGCATTGAAAGAGCCTAGCAAGACTATTGATGGGAGGATTACTATAAGCAATCTGGCAGTGGCAAGCGCAGGTCCTGGTCAAAGTACAGACCAGGCTCAAAGGAAAATTTACATTGGTGGTCTTTCATATGACATGGCCAATGATAAGATTTTATAATTTTTTTCCAAATATGGAGACATAGAAGAAGGTTCGGTTGCATATGATAAGAATACCAAAAAATTCAGGGGATTTTCATTTGTAACTTTCAAGACTGTGGAGGCTACAAAGCGGGCTCTTAAAGAACCAAACAAAACCATTGATGGAAGGAATGTTACTATGAAAATTGCAACTGATGGCCAGAAGGAGAATCTATTATCACAACTTGTAGTACCTCCACAAATGCAGTCAATTCCATAGATGTAGACAGCGTATGAAACAAACTATCCAGGCTTGAACTCATATCATAGGCCAGGGCCACAGGTACCAGCATCTGCACCACCACCAATTGGTTACTCGGCATATCCGTCGGGCCTTACAGCATATGGATCCCAACCTCCTCCATATGAAACACAACCTACATACAGAGGAATTTCATCTGCTTCTCAATATGGTGTTCTAAGCTCCACAAAACTATACAACTCAAACCAGTATGAAAAATATGCAGCATCACTCCAAGATCCATGACTGGTTCCATCAGGATTGCACACAATAGGTGCTGGAGCAGGTCCCGGTCCAAGCTACCCATACTATGCTTCATATGGAACTGGCTTTTGATCAATCAATCTTTTTATTCATAAATATGTTCAAAAAATCAATGGCAGTTAGTTTGGGATTCTACATGCATTAAAAATTTAACTAGATTGTGAAGCTATACTACTAGAGTCCACTTGATAGTAGTCTACTCACTATTTTAAATGTCCACTGGGTTGTTGTGACTTCTGATGAATGTCAAGAAAACCAAAGTTGCACACTTTTTGAACTCAATTTTCTAAAATTCTGTTTCAGTAAGAAGAAATTCGTTATCATATATGTTATCAGTGGAGTTTTCCAACCAATGTACTCTCACTGAGTAGTTTTATTTTTATTTGAATTTAAGTTGGTGGCATGATATTATTAGAAAAAATGAACCCCACCTCCCCCTTTTGTAGAGAGGTATACCTTACCAACTATGTGAATATGGTGGTATACATGGCCATGGACAATTCACATGCATTCAATATTAATTTAAAAGGTTTTCCAGCTCAAGTTTGATGTGGGAGAAAAGTCCTACATGATAGCGCCATGACTCACCAAACTGAAGTCTAGGGCTTGCTCATAGTCTAAGTTTAGAAGGTACAATGTTCAAACCATTCAAGTGACAGATTCAGCACTAGTAAAACCCTTTCTGTACTTTAATACAAGTTTCCTTAAGCGAACTTCAAGTTTGTGATAATTATAAACCCTGTATCCCTGAGAAATTGACATCTTCAAGCAATAAAGGAAGAAGCCCAACTCCTCTGTTCCACTGAGGAATCCATATCTTCATGCAATAAGGCCTCACTCATATTGCTAGATAATCCAATTTTTCCAACGATATATCACTGGTAAATAATATTTTTGTAGTGATAAAGGAAGGAGATGATTTCACGTATCACTAAAAATTATCTTCTTGGAGCGATAAAGGAGAGAGCACAAATCCTATGTATTTCTAGAAAATGATCTTTACGGAGAAATAAATCAAGGGCTCGATTCCTTGTCACTGGAAAATGTGAATCTTGGAGCGATAGGCTCCAAGTCTGCAAAGCTAGAAATTATGAATTACATGGCTATCAGGCCTCTGAAACCGGAGAATTTAGATCCTCGAGTGATAGGATTGAATCCCAGGCCTTGTTTTTGGAGACGTGAAATTTCAAAAATTCTAAACTTTATGGCTAGTTCCCTTCTGCTTAGAAATTGAACTCCTATGTACATATCGCCATCAAAGAGACTAATGGGCATCAAAGTAACATGCATTTGGGGGCAGAGTCGCTGGCCTTGCAGTGAAATTGAATAAGTGACCTTCATCTTGCACTGTATCTGAGAATCCTATTCGTGGGGTTGCAGAAGATGGTGCCACGGCTGTGCATGTGATAGACAGGGTTTTTCATGATGGGTCATGGGTTTTTTCTCTCAGGTATAAGGATGGTGTGCATAGCTTGGTACCTCTGAAGACCAGCATGGGCATAAAGGGTTATCAATTTGTTATGTAGGGTTATCAGTTTGACAGAAAGGGTTGATGAGTTCAGGATTCAGAAATGGGCCTATCAGCAAACTAAAAAAAAAAGAGAAACCAAACAAATATTGCTGCGGATGCAAACAAGAAATTCTTAGAAACCTAAAGGGAATTGCATTATCATTGGATAAACACAGAAAATTAACTTACCACATCCTTCCACCAAACCTGCGATATTATGGCCACATCCTTCCTCCAAACCTGCAATAGTATGGCTGCATCCTTCCTCAAAATCGGCGGCAGTATGGCCGCATCCTCTCTCCTTCCCTGGAAAAACCATGCAACTGGAGGGAAACGAAAGAGGGAAATTAAAACTTTTGATATTTGAAAATTTTAGACATTTTGAAGATGGAAATTAAAAATTTTGATATTTGAAAGTTTTTGACATTTTGAAATGAAATACGTGTGTTTTTTAAGTCCACTCAAATTCCATTAAATAAAATGTGTGAGACTTTTCTTGGGGTTAATAAGGGATTTGGGTAAATAAGTGGTATTGTTGAATATAAATAATTATTAATGAGGTTAGATCTAAGACATTTATATAAATTATTAATTATACAAAATTGTTGAATTTTTATTTCATAAACTAGGGATTTTGGTAGATTTTTTAATCTAATTATGTGATATTAAAGATGAATTATGGTAACTTAAAAATAAGTTTTATGTGGTTAAAAGGGAAGTAGTAATGTTATGGCATGAATTATTATTTTCAATGAAATTTTTGGTCTAGTAAGGATAAGTCATAGAATGAAACGACCCGACCCAAACGCACCCGATCGGGTGACCTCACATGATGCGACACGATGCACCCGACCGAACGATGCCACAAGGGAGAAAAAGGAAAATGGGCTGCCTGAACGTGAACAAGCCACCCGGGTGGTCACAACTTAGAAAAACTGATATGGGTGCCTTCGAACGAAATGGCCCGACCCGAACACACTCGATTAGGTTGCGACCTCACACGGTGCGACACGGCGCACCCGAACGAACGATGCCACAAGGGAGAAAATGGAAAATGGGATGCCCGAACGTGCACAAGGCACTTGGGCGGTCGCAACTTAGCAAAAATGATACGTGGGCACCCTCGAATGAAACGGCCCGGCCCGAACGTGCCCGGTCGGGTGACCTCACACGACGCGACATGGAGAACGATGACACAGGGGATCAAGCAGGAAACGGGTTGCCCGAATGTGCACAAGGCACCTAGGCGGTCACAACTTAGCAAAACTAATACGCGGGCACCCTCGAACGAAACGGCCTGGCCCAAACGTGCCCGGTCAGGCGACCTCACACAGCGTGACACATCGAACGATGCCACAGGGGAGAAAATGGAAAATGGGCCACCCGAACGTGTAAAAGGCACCTGGGCAGTCAAAACTTAGAAAAAATGATACGCGCACCCTTGAACGAAATGGCCCGACCCGAATGCGCCCGGCAGGGCGACCTCACATGGCGCGACACGATGCGTCCGAATGAATGATGCCACAAGGGAGAAAATGACAAACATGCCACCCAAACATGCACAAGGCACCCAGGCAATCACAACCTAGCAAAAATGATATGGGCGCCCTTGAACAAAATGGCTCGAACTGAACACACCCGGTCAGAAGACGTCATCACACGATACGACATGGCTTGCTCTTCCGAACGATGCCACAAGGGAGTAAATGGCAAACGGGCCACCTGAATGTGCACAAGACACCTGGGCGGTCACAAATTAGCAAAACTAATACGGGCACCCTCGAACGAAACGGCTCGATCCGAACACACCCGATCGGGCCTCGACCTCAGACGGTGGGACACGACGCACTCGAATGAACGATGCCACAAGGGACAAAATGAAAAACGGGCCACCCAAACATGCACAAGGCACCCGGGCAGTCACAACTTAGCGAAACTGATATGCGGGTGCCCTCGAACAAAACGACCCTGGCCGAACGCACCCGGTCGGGCGACCTCACATGGTGTGACCCGGCAAACAATGCCACAGGGGAGAAAACTAAAAAAAGGTAGCCCGAATGTGCACAAGGCACCTGGGTGGTCACAACTTAGCAAAACTGATATAGGCACCCTCGAATGCGCCCGGTTGGGCGACCTCACACGGCGCAACATGGCGCACCCGAAAGAATGATGCCATAAGGGTGAAAATAGAAAACGGGCCACACGAACGTGCACAAGGCACCCGTGCAGTCACAACTTAACAAAACTGATACGGGCACCCTCAAACAAAATGACCTGACCTGAACATGCCCGATCGGCCGACCTGACACTGCGCGACACGGTGCGCTCGACCGAATGATGCCACAAGGGAGGAAACAGAAAACGAGACGCCCGAACATGCACAAGCGGGCACCTGGGCGGTCATAACTTAGGAAAACTGATACAGGTGCCCTCAAACCAAACGACCTTACCCGAACACACCCGGTTGGGCGACCTCACACGGCGTGACACGACGTGCCCAAATGAACGATGCCATAAGGGAGCAAATGGAAAATAGGGCACCCGAACGTGTACAAGGTACCCGGGCGGTCACAACTTAGGGGCTAATGGGGTTAGGTTTTAGGGGGTTAGATGGGTTAGGGATCAGGAATTACGGTTTAAGGGGTTAGGGTTAAGGATTTAATGGTTTAGGGTTTAATGGGTTAAGGGTTAAAGGTTTATAGGTTTAGGGTTTATGGGGTTAAATGGCTTAGGGGTTTATTAGGGGTTTAGGGGGTTAAAAGGGTTAGGGGTTAGAGGTTCAGGGTTTAGAGGTTTACGGTTTAGGGGTTAAACCATAAAATAAGATGGTTTAAAGGATAAGCTTGAATTAGAATGTAGCAGTGTTGAAACAACTAAAATTTGTCCCAAACAAATAATTGATAATGTGAAACCTTCTTCTGTACTAGTCAAGCAAGACTACATTCATGTGAGAGCAAGAAGAGGCCAAGCGACTGATAGGCATAGCCTAGAAGAATATAGGGTATGGTTCCCTCTTTTTGATGAAATATTTGATCTACATTTTGTCTATCAAAGATTAACCATTTTAACCTTGCCAACAAGGCAGAATTAACCCAATCGTAGGTCCCAATATGTCATGATATATATTAACTCTAGATATATATGAGAAGGAATAATAAATACATAGATTGATAGAGGTGGCGAGACAAGGGGAGTCACAAGGGAAAGGTGGAGATAAACTGAAGGAGAGGGGAGAGAAGGAATGGAGAGAGAGAGAGAGAGGGAGAGGAGTGAGAGAGGTAGAGAAGGGTAAGAGAGGGAGATAGTGACACAAAGATGGAAGGGGCGCAAAAATAAGGATAGAGGGAGGGATATAGTGAGAGGATTGGAGGGTAGAGAGAGAGAGAGGGGAAGAGAGAGCGAGGTGGGAGAGAAAGGGAGAGAGAAGAAGGACAAGAGATAGGACTTAAGAGAGAGGAACTAGTATCATAGAAGAAAGAATATGTGACCAAATTACTCTATATGGAGATGGGAGATAGGGGCACCCTACCTACCTACTAAATGTCTAAACCAAATGTGGTGTAAACGTCTATAATGGTGGTCGATTATACAAGGAGAGGATTTTATGAGGAGGCACTAGATTTTAAGGCAGTCACAATTTAGCATTTTTGATACGACCACTCTCACATGACCCAACCAAACCCGACCTGACCCACCCGAATGTGTTTCCTTGGGCGGCCTCATGACATGACACGACCTGACAAGACTTGACCTAACCCGACCCGCCCGAACGCGTTTCCTTGGGTGCCCTCTCAATATGGCACGACTCGACCTGACCCAACCCGAACACGTTTCCCTGGGTGGCATCACATGACTCGAACTAACAGACCTGAATGCATAATTTCCCTAGGCACCCTCATGACATGGCTCGACATGACCTGACCCAGTCGAAAATGACGTTCCTTGGGTGCCCTCACATGACCCAACCTGACCCGACCCTCTCGAACATTTTTCTTTGGGCACCCTCATGGTACAACACGACCCGACCCGACCCGACCTGAACACATTTCCTTGGGCGACATCACACGACCCAACCCAACCTGACCCGCCTGAACGTCAAAGGTACGAGGGATAAAATGACAAATGGGTCGCATGAACGTGCACAAGGTACATGGGCAGTCATAAATTAGCATTTTTTATACGACCTCCCTCACACGATTTGACCTGAACAAGTTTCCTGTGATGCGCCCCTCACACGCCACAACCCAAACCACTCGAACAGAGGGCGCACAAGGGGGAAAATAGAAAAGGGATCGCAAAAACATGCACAAGCAACATATGTGGTCACAAATTATAATTTTCGATAGGACCACCCTCATACGACTCAACCCGACCTGACTCGACCCGCCCGAACATGTTTCCTTGGGCGGCCTCACATGACACAACTCGGTCGGGAGACCTCACATAGCATGACATGGCGAATGATGTTACAGGGGAGAAAATGGAAAACAGGCCACCCGAATGTGCACAAGGCACTCGGGCGGTCACAACTTAGCAAAACTGATACGAAGCCCTCGAACGAAACGACCCAACCGGAACGTGCCCAGTCAGGCAACCTCACACGGTGTGACACGACATGCCCAATAGAATGATGCCACAAGGGAGAAAAGGAAAAACAGGCCACCTGAATGTGCACAAGGAACCTAGGCAGTCACAACTTAGCAAAATTGATACGAGCGCCCTTGAACGAAACGACCCGACCCAAACGCGCCCGGTCGGGTGACCTCACATGGTGCGACACAAAACACCCAAACAAATGATGACACAAGGGACCAAATGGAAAATGGGCCACTTGAACATTCACAAGGCACCCAGGCGGTCACAACTTAGCAAAACTGATACGGGCGCCCTCGAACGAAATGGCCCGACCCGAACGCACCCGGTCGGGTGACCTCACATGGTGCGACACGACGCACTCGAACAAATGATGCTACAAGGGAGAAAATGGAAAACGGGCCACTCGAATGTGCATAAGGCACCCAGGCAGTCAAAACTTACCAAAACTGATACGGGTGCCCTCGAACGAATCAGATCGACCCGAACGCGCTCGGTCGGGTGCCCTCACATGGCGTGCCCGACCGAACGATTCCATAAGGGAGCAAATGGAAAATGAGCCACCTGAATGTGCACAAGGCACACGGGTGCTCACAACTTAGTAAAACTGATATGGGCAACCTCAAATGAAATGGCCCGACCCGACCCGAACGCGCCTGGTCGGGCGAACTCACATGGTGCGAAACGACGTGCTTGACTGAATGATGCCACAAGGGAGCAAATGGAAAATGGGCCACCTGAACGTGCACAAGGCACCCTAGCGGTCACAACTTAGCAAAAGTGGTACGGCCATCCTTGAACGAAACGGCCTGACCCGAACGCGCCCGATTAGGCGACCTGATCATAAGGCGCGACACGGTGCGCTCGACTGAATGATGCCACATGGAGAAAATGGACAACGGGCTGCCAGAACTTGCACAATGCACCCGTGCGGTCACAACTTAGAAAAACTGATACAGGCGCCCTCGAACGAAACGGGTTGACCCGAACGCGCCTAGTCGGGTGACCTCACACGACATGACACGGTGCGCTCGACCAAATGATACCACATGGGAGAAAATGGAAAACGAGCCGCCCGAACATGCACAAGGCACCCGGGCAGTCAAAACTTAGCAACAGTGATACGGGTGCCCTTAAACGAAATGGACCGACTAGAACGCGCCCGGTCGGGTAACCTCCCACACTACGACATGGTGCGCTCGACCGAATGATGCCACAATGGAGAAAATGAAAAACAAGCCGTCTGAATGTGCACAAGGAACTCGGGCGGTCACAACTTAGCAAAAATGATACGGGTGCCCTTGAATGAAACGACACGACCCGAACTCGACCGATCGGGCGACCTCGCATGGTGCGACACAGCGTGCCCGACTGAACTATGCCACAAGGGACCAAACAGAAAATGGGTTGATCGAATGTGCTCAGGGCACCCGCGAAGTCACAACTTAGTAAAACTGATACGGGTGCCCTCGAACGAGATGACCCGACCCGAACGTGCCTGGTCAGGCGACTTGATCACAAGGTGCAACATGGCATGCCCGAGCGAACGATGCAACATGGGAGAAAATGGAAAATGGGCTGCCCGTACGTGGATAATGAACCCGGGTGGTCACAACTTAGCAAAATTGATACAGATACCCTCGAACGAAACAGGCCAACCCAAACGCACCAGGTTGGGCGAACTCACATGGCATGACACGACGCGCCCGACTGAATGATGCCACAAGGGAGAAAAGGGTAAAGAGGCCACCCGAACATGCACAAGGCACCCAGGCTGTCACAACTTAGCAAAGATGATACGGGTGCCCTTGAATGAAATGGCCTGACTCGACCCGAATCCGCCCGGTCAGGAAACCTCACACAGCCTGAGACAGTGCGCCCGACCGAACGATGCCACAAGGGAGAAAATCGCAAACGGGCTGCCCGAACGTGCATAATCCACCCGGGCAGTCAAAAATTAGCAAAAATGATATGGGCACCCTCGAACGAATCGACCTAACCCGAACGCACTCTCACATGGCGTGCCTGAACGAACGATGCCACAAAGGAGAAAATGGAAAATGGGCCACTCGAACGTGCACAAGGCACCCAGGCAGTCACAACTTAGCAAAACTGATATGGGTGCCCTCGAACGAAATGACCCGACTCGACCCGAACGCGCCCGATCAGGCGACCTCACACAGCGCGAAACGATGCACCTGACCGAATGATGCCACAAGGGAGAAAATGGCAAACGGGCCACCTGAATGTGCACAAGGCAGTTGGGTGGTCACAACTTAGAAAAAATAACACGGGTGCCCTCGAACGAATCAGCCCGACCTGAACGCGACTGGTTGGGAACTCTCACACGGCGTGACACAGTGCGCCTGACCGAACGATGCCACAAGTGAGAAAACGGCAAAAAAGCCGCCCAAATGTGTACAAGCTGGCACTCGGGTGGTCACAACATAGAAAAACTGATACGGGCGCCCTCGAACAAAACGGCTTGACCTGACCTGAACACACTCGGTCGGGTGATCTCACATGGCACGACACTGCTCGCTCGATTGAATGATGCCACAAGGGAGAAAATGGTAAATGGGCCACACAAACATGCACAAGGGACCTGGGAAGTCACAACATAGCAAAAATGATACGGGTGCCCTCGAACTAAATGACCCGACCCGAACATGCTCGGTCGGGCGACCTCCCACAGCGTGACACAGCACGCCCGTCCAAACAATGCCACAATGGAGAAAATGGAAAATGGGCCGCCCGAACATGCACAAGGCACTCGGGCGGTCACAACTTAGTAAAACTGATACGGGTGCCCTCGAACGAAATGACCTGACTCGAACGCACCTGGTCGTGCGACTCACATGGAGCGACATGACGTGCTCGACCGAACGATGCCACAAGGAAGCAAATGGAAAACGGGCCGCTCGAACTTGCACAAGGCACCTAGGCGATCACAACTTAGTAAAACTGATACGGGTGCCCTCGAACGAAACGGCATGACCCGAACGTGCTCGGTCAGGAAACCTCACATGGCGCACTCGATCGAACGATGCCACAAGGGAGAAAATGGCAAACGGGCCACCCGAACGTGCACAAGGCACCTGTGCGGTCCCAAATTAGAAAAACTGATACGGGCACCCTCGAAAAAAATGGCCCGACCCGAATGCGCCCGGTCGGGCGGCCTCACACGGTGCGACACAGTGCGCCTGACCGAACGATGCCACAAAGTAGCAAATGGAAAACAGGCCACCTGAATGTGCACAAGGCACCCGAGCGGTCAATACTTAGCAAAAATGATACAGGTGCCCTTGAATGAAATGGTCTGAGCCGAACGCGCCCAATCGAGTAACCTCACACGGCACAACGCAGCGCGCCCGAATGAACGATGCCACAAGAGAGCAAACGACAAACGGGCCACTCGAATGTGCACAAGGCACCCGGGTGATCACAACTTAGCAAAAATGATATGGGTGCCCTCGAACGAAATGACCCAACCCAAATGTGCCCAATTGGGTGACCTCACATGGTGCGACACGGCGCCCCCGACCGAACGATGCCACAAGGGAGAAAATGGAAAACGGGCCACCCGAACGTGCACAAGGCACTCGAGTGGTCACAACTTAGCAAAACTTATACGTGCGCCCTCGAACGAAATGGCCCGACGCGAACGCACTCGGTCGAGTGACCTCACACGGCGCGACACAACGTGCCCGACTGAACGATGCCACAGGGGAGAAAACGGAAAACGGGCCGCCCGAACGTGCACAAGGCACTCGGGTAGTCACAACTTAGCAAAACTGATACAGTTGCCCTTGAACGAAACGACCCGACCCGAACGCGCCTGGTCAGGCAACCTCACAGGGTGTGACACGACGCGCCTAACTGAAAAATGCCATAACTAGGGATCAAACGGAAAATCGGTCGCCCGAACGTGCACAAGGCACCCAGGCAGTCACAACTTAGCAAAACTTATACGGGCGCCCTCGAACGAAACGACCCGACCCGAACGCGCCCGATCAGGTAACCTCACACGGCGTAACACGACGCGCTCGAATGAATGATTCCATAAGGGAGAAAACGACAAACGGGCCACCCAAATGTGCACAAGGCACTCGGGTGGTCACAACTTAGCAAAACTAATACGAGCGCCCTTGAATGAATCAGCCACACCCGAACGCGCCCGGTCAGGTGCCCTCACACTGCATGACATGTCGCGCCGAACTGAACGATGCCACAAGTGAGAAAATGGAAAACAGGCCACCCAAAAATGCAGAAGCTGGCACCCGAGTGGTCACAACATAGCAAAACTGATATGGGCACCCTTGAACGAAACAACCCGACTCGATTCAAACACGCCCAGTCGGGCGACCTCACATGGTGCGACACAGCGCGCCTGGCCGAATGATGCCACAAGGGAGAAAATGGCAAACAGGTGCTTGAAAGTGAACAAGGGACCCAAGCATTCACAACTTAGCAAAAATTAATACGGGCACCCTCTAATGAAACGACCCGACCCGAACGTGCCCGGTCAGGCGACTTAATCACAAGGCACGATATGGCCTGCCCGACCGAACAATGCCACATGGGAGCAAATTGAAAACGGGACGCTCGTACATGCACAATGCGCCCTCGAATGAAACGGGCCGACTGAAACGCGTCCGGTTGGGTGACCTCACACGACATGACACGACCTGCCCGAATGAACGATGCCACAAGGGAGAAAACAGAAAACAGGCCACCCGAACATGCACAAGGAACCCAGGCGGTCACAGCTTAGCAAAACTGATACCGGTGCACTCGAATAATATGGTCCGACCAAACCCGAACGTGCCTCTTTAGGCAACCTCACATGATGCAACATGATGCGCCCGACCAAACGATTCCACAAGGGAGAAAATGACAAACGGGCTGCTCGAATGTGCATAAGGCACTCGAGCGGTCACAACTTAGCAAAACTTATATGTGCGCCCTCGAACGAATTGGCCCGACCCGAACGTGCCCGGTCGGGCACTCTCACATGGCCGTCTGACCGAATGATCCCACAAGGGAGCAAACGGAAAACGGGCCACCCGGACAAGCACAAAGGCACCTGGGTGGTCACAAATTAGCAAAACTGATACGAGCCCCCTCAAACGAAATGACCAGAGTTGACCTGAACACTAGTCGAGCGACCTCACATGACGTGAAATGACGCACCTGACCGAACGATGCCACAAGGGAGCAAACGACAAACAGGCCACCCGAATATACACAAGGCACCTGAGTGGTCACAACTTAGCAAAACTAATACAGGTGCCCTCGAATGAATCAGCCTGTCCCGAACGCGCCTGGTTCGGTGCCCTCACACGGTGCGACACGACACACCCGATCGAACGATGCCACAAGTGAGAAAAAGGCGAACAGGTTGGCCGAATGTGCACAAGCTGGCACTCGGGTGTTCACAGAATAGAAAAACTAATATAGGAACCCTCGAATGAAACGGCCCGACCTGACCTGAACGCACCCGGTAAGGCGAGCTCACACGGCGCGACACGGCCCGCCTGACCAAATGATGCCACAAGGAAGAAAATGAAAAATGGGCCACCCGAACATGCACATGGGACTCATGAAGTCACAACTTAGCACAACTGATACAGGCACCCTCGAACAAAATGGCCCAACCCTAACGCACCTGGTCGGGCGACCTCCCACAGTGCGACAAAGCGCACCCAACCGAATGATGCCATAATGGAGCAAATGGAAAATGGGGTGCCTGAACATGCACAAGGCACTCGGGCGGTCAAAACTTAGAAAAACTGATACGAGCGCCCTCGAACGAAACGACCCGACTCGAACGCGCCCACTTAGGAAACCTCGCACGGAGCGACACGGCGTGCCCGACCAAACGATGCCACAAGGAAGAAAATGGAAAATGGGCCACTCGAATGTGCACAAGGCACTTGGGTGGTCACAACTTAGTAAAACTAATACGGGCACCCTCGAACGAAATGGCTCGACCCGTACACACCTGATCGGGCCGTGACCTCACATGGTGCGACACGACGCACTCGAACGAACGATGCCACAAGGCAGAAAATGACAAACGGGCCACCTGAACGTGCACAAGGAACCCGGGCGGTCACAACTTAGCAAAAATGATACGCGGGCGCCCTCGAACGAAACGACTCGGGCCGAACGTGCCCAGTCGGACGACCTCACACAGCGTGACACGAAGAACGATGCCACAGGAGAGAAAACAGAAAATGGGTAGCCCGAATGTGCACAAGGCACCTGGGTGGTCACAACTTAGCAAAAATGATATAGGTGCCCTCGAATGCGGTCGGTTGGGCAACCTCACACGGTGCGACATGGCACACCTGAACGAATGATGCCATAAGGGAGAAAATAGAAAACGGGCCACCCGAACGTGCACAAGGCACCCAGGCAGTCACAGCTTTAAAAAACTGATACGGGCGCCCTCGAACAAAACGACCTGACCTGAACGCGCCCGATTGGGTGACCTCACACTGTGCGACGTGGTGTGCCTGACCGAACGATGCTAGAAGGGGGGAAACAGAAAACGGGTCGCCCGAACATGCACAAGCTGGCACCCGGGCAGTCACAACTTAGGAAAACTGATACGGGTGCCCTCGAACCAAACGGCCTGACTCGAATGCACCCGGTTGGGCGACCTCACACGGCACGACATAACGTGCCCGAATGAACGATGCCATAAGGGAGAAAATGGAAAACAGGGCACCCGAACATGCACAAGGCACCCGGGCAGTCACAAATTAGGGGTTAGAAGTTAGGGGCTAATGGAGTTAGGTTCTAGGGGGTTATATGGGTTAGGGGTCAGGAATTAGGGTTTAAGTGGTTAGGGTTAAGGATTTAATGGTTTAGGGTTTAAGGGGTTAAGGGTTATGGGTTAATAGGTTTAGGGTTTAGGGGGTTAAATGGCTTAGGGGTTTAGGGGGTTAAATGGGTTAGGGGTTAGAGGTTAAGGGTTTAGAGGTTTATGGTTTAGGGGTTAAACCATAAACTAAGATGGTTTAAAGGATAAGCTTGAATTAGAATGTAGCAGTGTTGAAACAACTAAAATTTGTCCCAAACAAATAATTGATAATGTGAAACGTTCTTCTGTACCAGTCAAGTAAGACTACATTCATGTGAGAGAAAGAAGAGGCCAAGCGTCTGTAGGCATAGAATGGAAGATAGGGTATGGTTCCATATTTTTGATGAAATATTTGATCTACATTTTGTCTATATAATATTAACCATTTTTACCTTGCCAACAAGGCAGAATTAACCCAATCGTAGGTCCCAATATGTCATGATATATATTAACTCTAGATATATATGAGATGGAATAATAAAGACATAGATTGATAGGGGTGGTGAGACAAGTGGAGTCACAAGGGAGAGATTGAGATAAACTAAAGGATAGGGGAGAGAAGGAATGGAGAGAGAGAGAGGGAGAGGAGTGAGAGAGGTAGAGAAGGGTAAGAGAGGGAGATAGTGACACAAAGATGGAAGGGGGGCAGAAAGAAGGATAGAGGGAGGGATATAGTAAGAGGATTGGAGGGTAGAGAGAGAGAGAGAGAGAGAGAGGGAGATTGGGGAAGAGAGAGGGAGGTATAAGGAGAAAAAGGGAGAGAGAAGAAGGACAAGAGATAGGACTTAAGAGAGAGGAACCAGTATCATAGAAGAAAGAATATGTGACCAAATTACTCTATATGGAGATGGGAGATAGGGGCACCCTACCTACCTACTAAATGTCTAAACCAAATGTGGTGTAAATGTCTGTAATGGTGGTTGATTATACGAGGATATGATTTTATGAGGAGGCACTAGATTTTTAAGGCAGTCACACTTTAGCATTTTTGATATGACCACCCTCACACGACCAAACCCAACCCGACCCGACCCACCCGAACATGTTTCCTTGGGCGGCCTCACGACATGACATGACCTGACCAGACTTGACCTGACCCGACCCACCCGAACGTGTTTCCTTGGGTGCCCTTGCAATATGGCACGACCCGACCTGACCCGACCCGAACACGTTTCCCTAGGCAGCATCACATGACTCGAACTGACCAACCCAAATGCATAATTTCCCTGGGCACCCTCATGACACCGCTTGACACGACCCGACCCAGTCGAACATGACGTTCCTTGGGCACCCTCACATGACCCAACCTGACCCAACCCTCTCGAACATGTTTCCTTGGGCGCCCTCACGGTACAACACGACCCGACCCGACCCGACCTGAACGCATTTCCTTGGGTGACATCACATGACCCAACCCGGCCAGACCCACCTGAACGTCAAAGGCACGAGGGAGAAAATGACAAATGGGTCACATGAACATGCACAAGGTACATGGGTGGTCATAACTTGGCATTTTTTATACGACCTCCATCACACGATTTGACCTAAACAAGTTTCCTGTGATGCGCCCCTCACACGGCACGACCTGACCCGCCCGAAAAAAGGCCGCACAAGGGAGGAAACAGAAAAGGGATTGAAAAAACATGCACAAGCAACATATGTGG
The DNA here is from genome assembly GCA_034641835.2 of Pinus albicaulis. NCBI lineage: Eukaryota > Viridiplantae > Streptophyta > Pinopsida > Pinales > Pinaceae > Pinus > Pinus albicaulis. Next base: position 1,150,743,547 of record CM076575.1, on the reverse strand, counting down.
TCACAACTTATAATTTTCGATACGACCACCCTCATACGACTCAACCTGACCTGACTCAACCCACCCGAACATGTTTCCTTGGGCGGGCTCACATGACACGACTCGGTTGGGCGACCTCACATGGCATGACATGGCGAATGATGCCACAGGGGAGAAAACGGAAAACAGGCCACCCGAACATGCACAAGGCACTCGGGCAGTCACAACTTAGCAAAACTGATACGGCGCCCTTGAGCGAAACGACCCGACCCGAACATGCCCGGTCGGGTGACCTCACACGACGTGACATGGCGCGCCCAATCGAATGATGCCACAAGGGATAAAACTGTAAACGGGCCACCTGGGTAGTCACAACTTAGTGAAACTGATACGGGCACCCTCGAACAAAACGACCTGACCCAAACATGCCCAGTTGGGTGACCTCACACGATGCGACGAAGCGCGCCCGAACAAATGATGAAACAAGGGACCAAATGGCAAATGGGCCACCTGAACATGCACACGGCACCCAGGCAGTCAAAACTTAGCAAAATTGATACGGGCGCCCTCGAATGAAATGGCTCGACCTGAACGCACCTGGTCGGGCGACTTCACACAGTGCGACACAACGCGCCCGAACAAATGATGCCACAAGGGAGAAAATGGCAAACGGGCCACCCGAATGTGCATAAGGCACTCGGGCGGTCACAAATTACCAAAACATATACGGGTTCCCTCGAATGAATCGGTCCGACCTGAACGCGCCCGGTTGGGCGCCCTCACATGGCGTGCCTGACCGAACGATGTCGTAAGGGAGCAAACGGAAAACGAGCCTCCCGAATGTGCACAAGGCACCCCGACAGTCACAACTTAGTAAAACTGATATGGGCAACCTCGAATGAAATTTCCCAACCCGACCCGAACGCGCCTGGTCGGGTGATCTCACACGATGCGAAACAGCGCACCTGACTGAATGATGCCACAAGGGAGCAAATGGAAAATGGGCCACCTGAACGTGCATAAGGCACCCGGGCAGTCACAACTTAGAAAATCTCATATGGGCACCCTCGAACGAAACGGCCTAACTCGAACGCACCAGATTGGGCGACCTGATCACAAGGCGCGACACGGTGCTCTCGACCAAATGATGCCACATGGGAGAAAATGTACAACGGGCTGCCTGAACATGCACAATGCACCTGGGCGGTCACAACTTAGAAAAACTGATACGGGCGCCCTCGAACGAAATGGGCCAACCCAAATGCGCCAGGTCGGGTGACCTCACATGGCGTGACATGTTGCGCCCGACCGAATGATGCCACATGGGAGAAAATAGCAAACAGATCGCTCGAACATGCAAAAGGCACCCGGGCGGTCACAACTTAGCAACACTGATACGGGCGCCCTCAAACGAAACGACCCGACCTGAACCCGCCCAGTCGGGCAACCTCCCACACCGAGACACGGCGTGCTCGACCAAACGATGCCACAATGGATCAAACAACAAATAGGCTACGTAAATGTGCACAAGGCACCCAGGCGGTCACAACTTAGCAAAACTGATACGACGCCCTCGAACGAAACTGCCTGACCCGAACTCGACCGGTCGGGTGACCTCGCATGGTGCGACACAGCGTGCCTGAATGAACGATGCCACAAGGGACCAAATGGAAAATGGGTCGATCGAATGTGCTCAAGGCGCTCAGGCAGTCACAACTTAGTAAAACTGATATGGGTGCACTCGAACGAAATGACCCGACCCGACCATGCCCGGTCGGGCGACTTGATCACAAGGTGCGACATGGCGTGCCCGAACGAACGATGCCACATGGGAGAAAATAGAAAATGGTCCGCATGTATGTGCATAATGAACCTGGGTGGTCACAACTTAGAAAAATTGATATGGGCGCCCTCGAACGAAACAGGCTGACCCAAACGCGCCCGGTCGGGTGACCTCACCTGGCATGACACGACGCGACTGACCGAATGATACCACAATGAAGAAAACAGTAAACGGGCCACCCGAACGTGCACAAGGCAACCAAGTGGTGACAACTTAGCAAAGCTAATATGGGTGCCCTTGAACAAAATGGCCTGACCCGACCCGAATGCGCCCAGTCAGGAAACCTCACACAGTGCGACATGGCGCGCCCGACCGAACGATGCCACAAGGGAGAAAATGGAAAACGGGTTGCCTGAATGTGCATAAGGCACTTGATCAGTCACAACTTAGCAAAACTGATACGGGTGCCCTTGAATGAATCGACCCGACTCGAACGCACCTGGTCGGGCGCTCTCACACGGCGCACCTGAACGAACAATGGCACAAGGAAGAAAATGGAAAATGGACTCGGACGTGCACAAGGCACCCAGGGGGTCAAAAGATAGCAAAATTGATACGGGCGCCCTTGAACGAAATGACCCGAACCAACTAGAACGAGCTCGGTCGGGCGACCTCACATGACATGAAAGGGCGTGCCCGACCGAATGATGCCACAAGGGAGAAAATGACAAATGGGCCACTTGAATGTGCACAAGGCACCCGGGTGGTCAGAACTTAGCAAAACTAACACGAGCACCCTCGAACGAATCGGCCCGACCCGAACGTGCCCGGTTGGGCGCTCTCACACGGCGCGACACAGTACGCCTGACTGAACGATGCCACAGGTGAGAAAACGACAAACAGGCCACCCGAATGTGCACAAGCTGGCACTCGGGCGGTCACAACATAGAAAAACTGATACGGGTGCGCTCGAATGAAACGGCTAGACCCGACTTGAATGAGCCCGGTCGGGTGACCTCGCATGGTGCGACATAGCCCACTCGACCGAATTATGCCACAAGGGAGAAAACTGTAAGTGGGCCACCCAAATGTGCACAAGGGACCTAGGCGGTCACAACTTAGGAAAACTGATATGGGCACCCTCAAACAAAATGGCTCGACCTGAACTCACTGGGTCGGGCGACCTCCAGAAGCGCAACACAACACACCCGACCGAATGATGCCAAAATGGAGAAAATGGAAAACGGGCTGCTCGAACATGCACAAGGCACCCAGGCGGTCACAACTTAGCAAAACTGATACGGGTTCCCTCAAACGAAATGACCTGACCCGAACGCACTCGGTTGGGTGACTTGCATGGAGCGACACGACATGCCTGACCAAACGATATCACAAGGAAGCAAATGGAAAATGGGCCGCTCGAACGTGCACAAGGCACCCGGGCGATCACAACTTAGTAAAACTGATACGGGTGCCCTCGAACGAAACGACCTGACCTGAACGCGCTCGGTCAGGCGACCTCACATGGCGCGCCCAACCAAACGATGCCACAAGGGAGAAAATGGAAAACGGGCCACCCGAATGTGCACAAGGCACCCATGCGGTCCCAACTTAGCAAAACTGATAGGGGCACCCTCGAACAGAATGGCCTGACTCGAACGCGCCCAGTCGGGCGGCCTCACACGGTGCGACAGGGCACGCCCGACCAAACGATGCCACAAAGGAGCAAATGGAAAATATCCCACCGGAATGTGCGCAATGCACCCGGGCGGTCACAACTTAGCAAACCTGATATGGGTGCCCTTGAATGAAATGGTCCGACCCGAACGCGCCCGGTCGGGTAACCTCACACAACACAACACAATGCGCCCGAATGAATGATGCCACAAGGGAGCAAATGGCAAACGGGCCACCCGAATGTGCACAAGGCACTCGGGTGGTCACAACTTAGCAAAACTGATACGGGTGCCCTCGGATGAAATGACCTGACCCGAACGTGTCTGGTCAGGCGACCTCACATGGTGTGACACGGCGCCCTGACCGAACGATGCCACAATGGAGAAAACGGCAAATGGGCCACCCAAATGTGCACAAGGCACTCGGGCGGTCACAACTTAGCAAATCTTATACATGCGCCATCGAACGAAATGGCCCGACCCGAACGCACCCAGTCGGGCGACCTCACACGGCGCGACACGATGTGCCCGAATGAACAATGCCACAAGGGAGAAAACGGAAAACGGGCCGCCCGAACGTGCACAAGGCACTCGGGTATTCACAACTTAGAAAAACTGACACGAACGCCATCGAACGAAACGACCCGACCCGATCGTGCCTGGTCGGGCAACATCACAGGGTGCAACACGGCGCGCCTAAACAAACAATGCCACAACTAGGGAGGAAACGGAAAATGGGTCACCCGAATGTGCACAAGGCACCTAGGCAGTCACAACTTAGCAAAACTTATACGGGCACCCTCAAACGAAATGACCCGACTCGAACGTGCCCGATAGGGGAATCTCACACGGCGCAACACGACGCGCTCGAATGAACGATGCCACAAGGGATAAAACGACAAACGGGCCGCCTGAATGTGCACAAGGCACCCGAGTGGTCACAACATATCGAAACTAATACGGGCACTCTTGAATGAAACAACCCCACCGAACTCGCACAGTCGGGGCGCCCTACGACATGACACGACGCGCCTTAAATTGATGCCACAGAGGCAGAGAATGGAAAACGGAGCCACCCAAATGTGCATAAGGCGGCACGGGTGGTCGCAACACACTCTCCCGAAACTAATACGGGCACTCTTGAATGAAATGGCTTGACCCGACCCAAACACGCCCAGCCGGGCGACCTCACATGGCCCGACACAGCGTGCCCGACCGAATGATGCCACAAGGGAGCAAATGGCAAACGGGCTGCTCGAAAGTGAACAAGGGACCCGAGCATTCACAACTTAGCAAAATTGATACGGGCGCCCTCGAACAAAACGACCCGACCCGAACGTGCCCGGTCGGGTGACTTGATCACAAGGCGCGACATGGCGCGCCCGACCAAACGATGCCACAAGGGAGCAAATGGAAAATGGGCCACCCATACGTGCACAATGCCCTCGGGTGGTCAAAACTTAGCAAAATTGATACGGGCGCCCTCGAACAAAACAGGCTGACCCAAACGTGCCTGGTTGGGCGACCTCACATGGCATGACACGACGTGCCCGACCAAACGATGCCACAAGAGAGAAAATGGAAAACAGGCCACCCAAACATGCACAAGGCACCTAGGTGGTCACAAGTTAGCAAAATTGATACGGGCGCCCTCGAACGAAATGACCCGACCCAACCCGAACGCGCCTCGTTAGGAAACCTCACATGACACAACACGACGCACCCGACCAAACAATGCCACAAGGGAGAAAATGGAAAATGGGATGCCCGAATGTGCATAAGGCACTCGAGCGGTCAGAACTTAGCAAAAATGATACGAATGCCCTCGAACAAATTGGCCCGACCGGAACGTGCCTAGTCGGGCATTCTCACACAACGCGTCTGACCGAATGATGCCACAAGGGAGAAAACGGTAAATGGGCCACTCGAACATGCACAAGGCACCCGGGTGGTCACAACTTAGCAAAACTGATACGGGTGCCCTCAAACGAAATGACCAGACTCGACCCGAATGTCGGTCGGGCGACCTCACACAACGCGAAACAACATGCCCGACCGAACGACGCCACAAGGGAGAAAATGACAAACGGGCCACTTGAATGCACACAAGGCACCAGAGTGGTCACAACTTAGCAAAAATAATACGGGCGCCCTCGAATGAATTTGCCTGACTCGAAGGTGCCTGGTTGGGCGCTCTCACAGGGTGCGACATGGCACGCCTGACCGAACGATGCCACAAGTGAGAAAACGACAAACATGATGCTCAAACGTGCACAAGCTGGCACTCGGGTGGTCACAACATAGCAAAACTAATACAGGCACCCTCGAATGAAATGGCTTGACCCGACTTGAATGCACCCAGTAACGCGACCTCACACGGTGCGACACGGCCCGCCCGACTGAATGATGCCACAAGGGAGCAAACGGAAAACGGGCTGCCCAAACATGCACAAGGGACTCGGGTGGTCACAACTTAGCACAAATGATATAGGTGCCCTCGAATGAAATGGCCCGACCCTAATGGGCCCAGTCGGGCGACCTCCCACAGCGCGAGACAGCGTGCCCGACCGAACGATGCCACAATGGAACAAATGGCAAACGGGGCGCCTGAACGTGCACAAGGCACCCAGGCGGTCACAACTTAGCAAAATTGATAGGGGTGCCCTCGAACGAAATGACCCGACCCGAATGCGCCCGCTGATGCAACCTCTCACGGAGCGACATGGCGTGCTCGACCAAACGATGCCACAAGGAAGTAAATGGCAAACGGGCCACTCGAATTTGCACAAGGCACCCGGGTAGTCACAACTTAGAAAAACTAATACAGGCACCCTCAAACGAAATGGCTCAACCTGAACGCACCTGATCAGGCTGCGACCTCACATGGTGCGACACGAAGCACTTGAAAAAATGATGCCACAAGGGATAAAATGACAAACAGGCCACCTGAACGTGCACAAGGCATTCGGGCGGTCACAACTTAGCAAAACTGAAACGCGAGCGCCCTTGAACGAAACAGGCTGACCTAAACGTGCTCGATCGGGCGACCTCACATGGCATGACATGACGCGCTCGACCGAATGATGCCACAAGGGAGAAAATGGTAAACGAGCCACCCGAACGTGCACAAGGCACCTAGGTGGTCACAACTTAGCAAAGCTGATACGGGCGCCCTCGAACGAAATGGCTAAAGCAAACCCGAATGCACACGGTCAGGCAACCTCACATAACACGACACGGCACGCCCAACCAAATGATGCCACAAGGGAGAAAATGGCAAACGGGCTGCCCAAACGTGCATAAGGCACCAGGGCGGTGACAACTTAGCAAAACTAATACGGGTGCCCTCGAACGAATCCGCTCGACTCGAACACACCCGTTCGGGTGCTCTCACACGGCACACCTGAACGAACGATGCCACAAGGGAGTAAACAGAAAACGGGCCACCCGAACGTTCACAAGGCACCTGGGCGGTCACAACTTAGCAAAACTGATACAGGCACCCTCGAACGAAATGACCCGACCCGACCCGAACGCGCCCGGTCAGGCGACCTTACACGACGCGAAATGGCGTGCCCGACCGAATGATGCCACAAGGGAGAAAATGACAAATGGGCCACATAAATGTGCACAAGGCACTCGGGCGGTCACAACTTAGCAAAACTAACACTGGCACCCTCGAACAAATCGGCCTGACCCGAACGCGCCCGGTTGGGCGCTATCACACGGCGCGACACAATGCGCCTGACCGAACGATGCCACAAGCGAGAAAATGACAAACAGGCCACTTCAATGTGCACAAGCTAGCACTCGAGTAGTCACAACATAGAAAAACTGATACGGGCGCCTTCGAACAAAACGGCTCGACCCAACCTGAACGCGCGTAGTCGGGTGACCGCACACGGCGCGACACGGCCCGCTTGACCGAATGATGCCACAAGGGAGAAAATGGTAAATGGGCCACCCGAACGTGCACAAGGGACCTAGGTGGTCACAACTTAGAAAAACTAATACGGGCACCCTCGAATGAAACGACCCAACCCAAACACGCCTGGTTGGGCGACCTCCCACAATGCGACATAGCACGCCCGACCAAATGATGCCACAATGGAGAAAATGGAAAACGGGCTGCCTGAACATACACAAGGCACCTGGGCGGTCACAACTTAGTAAAACTGATACGGGAACCCTTGAACGAAATGACCCGACCCTAACGCACCCAGTTGGGCAACTCGCACGGAGTGACACGACGTGCCTAACTGAACGATGCCACAAGGAAGCAAATGGCAAACAGGCTGCTCAAACGTGCACAAGGCACCCAGGCGATCACAACTTAGTAAAACTGATACAGGTGCCCTCAAACGAAACGACCCGACCTGAACGCGCTCGTTCGGGCGACCTCACACGGCGTGCCCGACCGAACGATGCCATAAGGGAGCAAACGGCAAACGGGCCACCCGAACATGCACAAGGCACCAATGCGGTCCCAACTTAGCAAAACTGATACAAACGCCCTCGAACAAAATGGCCCAACGCAAACGCGCCTGGTCGGGCGGCCTCACACGGTGCGACACGCTGCGCCCGACCGAACGATGCCACAAAGGAGAAAATGGAAAACAGGCCACCCGAATGTGCACAAGGCACCCGGGCGGTCAAAACTTAGCAAAACTGATACGGGTGCCCTTGAATGAAATGGTCCGACCCAAACGCCCTTGGTCTTTAACCTCACACGGCACAACACAGTGTGCCCAAATGAATGATGCCACAAGGGAGAAAACGGCAAACGGGCCACCCGAACGTGCACAAGGCACTCGGGCAGTCACAACTTAGCAAAACTTATACGTGCACCCTCGAATGAAATGGCTTGACCTGAACGCACCCGGTCGAGCGAACTCGCATGGCGCGACATGAGGTGCCCGACTGAATGATGCCATAGGGGAGCAAATGGAAAACGGGCCGCCTGAACGTGCACAAGGCACTCGGGTAGTCACAACTTAACAAAACTGACACGGGCACCCTCGAACGAAATGGCCCGACCCAAACGCGCCTGGTCGGGCGACCTCACAGGGTTCGACACATCGTGCCTAACTGAACAATGCCACAACTAGGGAGAAAATGGCAAACGGGTCACCCGAATGTGCACAAGGCACCTAGGCGGTCACAACTTAGCAAAACATATACAGGCGCCCTCGAACGAAATGAACCGACCCAAACGCGCCCGATCAGGGAACCTCACACGGTGCAACACGACGCTTTCGAATGAATGATGCCACAAGGGAGAAAAAAACAAATAGGCCACCCGAATGTGTACAAGGCACCCAGGTGGTCACAACTTAGAAAAACTGATACGAGCGCCCTTGAATGAATCTGCCCCACCCGAACGCACCCGGTCAGGTGCCCTCACATGGCGCAACACGGCGCGCTGGACTGAACGATGCCACAAGTGAGAAAATGGAAAACATACCACCCAAACGTGTAGAAGCTGGCACCCGAGTGGTCACAACATAGAAAAACTGATACGGGCACCCTTGAACGAAACGACCCGACCCAACCAAAACACGCCCAGTGGGGCGACCTCACATGGCGCGACACAACGCGCCCGACCGAATGATGCCACAAGGGAGAAAACGGCAAATGCGCTAGCCGAACATGCACAAGGCACCCGGTTGGTCACAACTTAGTAAAATTGATACGGGCGCCCTGAAACGAAACGTCCAAACCTGACCCGAACGCTAGTCAGGTGTCCTCACATGATGCGAAACGACGCGCCCGACCGAACGATGCCACAAGGGAGAAAATGAAAAACGGGCCACATGAATGTACACAAGGCACCCAAGTGGTCACAACTTAGCAAAAATAATACGGGCACCCTCGAATGAATTGGCCTGACCCGAACGCGCCTGGTTGGGCGCTCTCACACGGCGCGACACGGTGCGCCCGACCAAAAATGCCACAAGTGAGAAAATGGAAAACAGGTTTCCCGAATGTGCACAAGCTGGCACTCGGGTGGTCACGACATAGGAAAACTAATACAGGCACCCTCGAATGAAATGGCCCGACCCGACCTGAACTCACCTGGTAAGGTGACCTCACACGGCGCGACATGGCCCACCAGACTGAATGATGCCACAAGGGGGAAAATGGAAAACAGGCCGCTCGAACATGCACAAGGGACTTGGGTGGTCACAACTTAGCACAACTGATAAAGGCACCTTCGAATGAAATGGCTTGACCCTAACGCGCCCGGTCAGGCGACCTCCCACAGCGCGACACAACGTGCCCGACCGAATGATGCCACAATGGATCAAATGGCAAACGGGGTGCCCAAACATGCACAAGGCACCTGGTGGTCACAACTTAGCAAAACTAATACGGGCGCCCTCGAATGAAACGACCCAACCCGAACGTGCCCGGTTAGGCAAACTTGCACGGAGCGACACAGCGTGCCCGACGAAACGATGCCACAAGGAAGCAAATGGAAAACGGGCCACTCGAACGTGCACAAGGCACCCAGGTAGTCACAACTTAGCAAAACTAATACAGGCACCCTCGAACGAAATGGCTTGACCCGAATGCACCCGATCGGGCCGCGACCTCACACGGTGCGACACGACGCACTCGAATGAACGATGCCACAAGGGAGAAAATGACAAATGGGCCACCCGAACATGCACAAGGCACCCGGGCGGTCACAACTTAGCAAAATTGATACGTAGGTGCCCTCGAATGAAACGACCTGGGTCAAACGCGCCCTGTCGGGCGACCTCACACGGTGCGACATGGCGAATGATGCCACAAGGGAGAAAATGGAAAACAGGTAGCCCGAATGTGCACAAGGCACCTGGGTGGTCACAGCTTAGTAAAACTAATATAGGCGCCCTTGAACGCACCCGGTTGGGCGACCTCACACGGCGCGACATGACACGCCTGAATGAATGATGCCATAAGGGAGCAAATAGAAAACGGGCCACCCGAACGTGCATAAGGCCCCCGGGCGGTCACAGCTTAACAAAACTGATACGGGCACCCTTGAACAAAACGACCTAACCTGAACGTGCTCGATCGGGCGACCTCACACTGCACGACACGGTGTGCTCGACCGAACGATGCCACAAGGGAGGAAACGGAAAACGGGTCGCCCGAACATGCACAAGCTAGCACCCGGGCAGTCACTACTTAGGAAAACTGAGACGGGTGCCCTCAAACCAAACGACCTGACCAAATGTGGTGTAAACGTCTGTAATGGTGGTTGATTATATGAGGAGAGGATTTTATGAGGAGGCACTAGATTTTAAGGCGGTCACAATCATTTTTTATACGACCATCCTCACATCACCCAACCCAACCCGACTCGACCCACTTGAACGTGTTTCCTTGGGCAGCCTCATGACACGTTACGACCTGACTAGAATTGACCAGACCTGACCCGCCCGAACACGTTTCCTTGGGTGCCCTCGCAATATGGCACGACTCAACCTGACCCGACCCGAACACATTTCCCTAGGTGGCATCACACGACTCGAACTGACCGACCCGAACACGTAATTTCCTTGGGCACCCTCATGACACGGCTTGACATGACCCGACCCAATCGAACATGACATTCCTTGGGCGCCCTCATATGACCCAACCTGACCCGACCCTCTTGAACATGTTTCCTTGGGTGCCCTCACGGTACAACACGACCCGACCCGACCCGACCCGAACGCATCTCCTTGGGCGACATCACACAACCCAACCTGACTGGATCTGCCTAAACGTCAAAGGCACGAGGGAGAAAATGAAAAATGTGTTGCATGAACGTGCACAAGGTACATGGGCAGTCATAACTTAGCATTTTTTATACGACCTCCCTCACACGATTTGACCTAAACAAGTTTCCTATGATGTGCCCCTTAGACGGCATGACTCGACCCGCCCAAACAAAGGGCGCACAAGGGGGGAAACAGAAAAGGGATCGCACAAACATGCATAAGTAACATATTAGGTCACAACTTATAATTTTTGATACGACCACCCTCATACGACTCAACCCGACCTGACTCGACCCGCCCAAACATGTTTCCTTGGGCGGCCTCACATGACACGACTCGGTCGAGTGACCTCACACGGCGTGACATGGCGAATGATGCCACAGGGGAGAAAATGGAAAAAAGGCCACCCAAACGTGCACAAGGCACTTGGGCGGTCACAACTTAGAAAAATTGATACGACGCCCTCGAACGAAACGACCCGACCCGAACGTGCCCGGTTGGGCGACCTCACACGGCGTGAAATGATGTGCCCAATCGAATGATGCCACATGGGAAAAAATGGAAAACGGGCTGCCTGAACGTTCACAAGGAACCCAAGCAGTCACAATGTAGCAAAACTAATACGGGTGCCCTCGAACGAAACGACCTAACCCAAATGTGCCTGGTCGGGTGACCTCACACGGTGCGACACAGCGCGCCCAAACAAATGATGAAACAAGGGACCAAACATCAAATGGGCCACCTGAACATGCACAAGGCACTTAGGCAGTCACAACTTAGAAAAACTGATATGGGCACCCTAACGAAATGGCCCGAGCTGAATGCACCCGGTCGGGCGATCTCACACGGTGTGACATAGTGTGCCCGAACAAATGATGCCACAAGGTAGAAAATGGAAAACGGGCCACCTGAATGTGCATAAGGCACCCGGGCATTCACAACTTACCAAAATAGATACGGGTGCTCTCGAACAAATCGACTCGACCCGAACGCACCCAGTTGGGAGCCCTCACATGGCGTGCCCGACAGAACGATGCCATAAGGGAGCAAATGGAAAACGAGCCACCCAAATGTGCACAAGGCACCCGGGCGGTCACAACTTAGTAAACCTGATATAGGCAACCTCGAACGAAATGGCCCGACCCGACCCGAACGCGCCCAGTTGGGTAACCCCACACGGTGCGAAACGGCGCGCCCGACTGAACGATGCCACAAGGGAGCAAATGGAAAATGGGCCACCCGAATGTGCACAAGGCTCTCGGGCAGTCACAACTTAGCAAAAATCGTACGTGCACCCTCGAACAAAACAGCCTGACCTGAACACGCCCGATTAGGCGACCTGATCACAAGGCGCGACATGGTGTGCTCGAATGAACGATGCCTCATGGGAGAAAATGGAAAACAGGCTGCATGAACATGCACAATGCACTTGGGCGGTCACAACTTAGAAAAACTGATACGGGCGCCCTCGAACGAAACGGGCCGACCCGAACGCGCCCGGTCGGGTGACCTCACACGGAACGACATGGTGCGCCCGAGAAAATGATGCCACATGGGATAAAACGGAAAACAGGCCGCCCGAACATGCACAAGGTAGCCGGATGGTCATAACTTAGCAACACTGATACGGGCACCCTCGAATGAAACGACCCGACTCGAATGCGCCCGGTCGGGCAACCTCCCACACCACGACATGGCACACTCGACCGAACGATGCCACAATGGAGAAAATGGAAAACAGGCCACCTGAATGTGCACAAGGCACTCGGGCAGTCACAATTTAGCAAAACTGATACGGGCGCCCTCGAACGAAACTGCCCGACCCGAACTCGACCGGTCGGGAAACCTCGCACGGTGCAACATGGCGTGCCCGACTGAATGATGCCACAAGGGAACAAACAAAAAATGAGCCAATAGAATGTGCTTAAGGCACCCGGGCTTCAAAACTTAGTAAAACTAATATGGGCACCCTTGAACGAAATGACTTGACTTGAATGTGCCCGGTCGGGCGAGTTGATCACAAGGTGCGACATGGCGTGCCCAACCGAACGATGCCACATGGGAGAAAATAAAAAATGGGCTGCTTTTACATGCATAATGAACCCGGGTGGTCACAGCTTAGCAAAATTGATATGGGCTCCCTCGAAAAAAACAGGCCGACCCAAACGTGCCCGATCGGGTGACCTCACATGGCATGACATGACGCGCCCAACCGAATGATGCCACAAGGGAGAAAATGGTAAATGGGCCACCCAAACGTGCACAAGGCACCCAGGCGGTCACAACTTAGAAAAGTTGATACGAGCGCCCTCAAACAAAATGCCCCGACCTGACCCGAATGCGCTCGGTCAGGCAACCTCACACGACGCGACACGATGCACCCGACCGAACGATGCCACAAGGGAGAAAATGGCAAACGGGCTGCCCGAACGTGCATAAGGCACCCAGGCGGTCACAACTTAGCAAAACTGATACGGGCACCCTCGAACGAATCTGCCTGACCTGAACGCGCCCGGTTGGGCGCTCTCACACAACGCACCTGAATGAACGATGCCACAAGGAAGCAAATAGAAAACGGGCCACCCGAACATGCACAAGGAACCCAGGCGATCACAACTTAGAAAAACTGATACAGGCACCCTTGAATGAAATGGCTCGACCCGACTCGAATGCGCCCAGTCGGGCGACCTCACATGGCGTGAAACGGTGCGCCCGACCGAATGATGCCACAAGGGAGAAAACAGAAAACAGGCCACCTGAATGTGCACAAGGCACCTGGGCGGTCACAACTTAGAAAAAATAACACAGGCGCCCTCGAATGAATCGGCCCGACTCGAACGCGCCCAGTTGGGCGCTCTCACATGGCACGACACAGCACGCCTAACCGAATGATTCCATAAGTGAGAAAACAACAAACAAGCCACCCAAATGTGCACAAGCTAGCACTCGGGCAGTCACAACATAGAAAAAATGATACAGACACCCTCAAACGAAACGGCTCGACTCGACCTGAATGCGCCTGTTTGGGTGACCTCACACGGCGCGACACGGCCCGCTCGACCGAATGATGCCACAAGGGAGAAAACGGTAAATAGGCCACCCGAATGTGTACAAGGGACCTGGGCGGTCATAATTTAGCAAAACTGATACGGGCACGCTCAAACGAAACGTTCCAACCCAAACGCGCCCGGTCGGGCGACCTCCCATAGTGTGACACGGCACGCCCGACCGAACGATGCCACAATGGAGAAAATGGAAAACGGGCCGCCCGGACATGCACAAGGCACCCGGGCGGTCACAACTTAGCAAAACTGATATGGGCACCCTTGAACCAAATGACCCGACCTGCATGTGCCCGGTCCGGCGACTCGCACGGAGTGATACGACATGCCCGACCGAACGATGCCACAAGGAAGCAAATGGAAAATGGGCCGCTCGAACGTGCAAAAGGCACCTGGGCGATCACAACTTAGTAAATATGATACGGGCGCCTTCGAACGAAATGGCCTGACCCAAATGCGCTTGGTCGGGCGACCTCACACGGCGCGCCCGACCGAACGATGGCATAAGGGAGAAAATGGCAAACGGGCCACTCAAATGTGCACAAGGCACCTATGTGGTTCCAACTTAGCAAAAATGATATGGGTGCCCTCGAACAAAATGGCCTGACCCGAACGCGCCCGGTCGGGTGGCCTCACACAGTGTGACACGGCGCGCTCGAACGAATGATTCCACAAAGGAGAAAATGGCAAACAGGCCACCCAAATGTGCATAAGGCACTTGGGCGGTCACAATTTAGCAAAACTGATATGGCTGCCCTTGAATGAAATTGTCCGACCCGAACGTGCCCGGTCGGGTAACCTCACACAGCACAACACAGCGCACCCGAATGAACGATGCCATAAGGGAGCAAACAACAAACGGGCCACTCGAATGTGCACAAGGCAACAGGATGGTCACAACATAGAAAAACTGATACGGGTGCCCTCGAACGAAATGACTCGACCTGAACATGCCTGGTCGGGCGACCTCACATGGTTTGACATGGCGCCTCTGACCGAACGATGCCATAAGGGAGAAAACAGAAAATGGGGCACCCGAACGTGCACAAGGCACTCGGAAGGTCACAACTTAGCAAAACTTATACGTGTGCCCTTGAACGAAATGGCCCGACCTAAATGCACTCGATCGAGCGACCTCACACGGCGTGATACGACATGCCCGACTAAACGATGCCATAGGGGAGCAAACGGAAAACAGGCCACCCGAATGCGCACAAGGCACTCGGGTAGTCACAACTTAGCAAAACTGATACAGGTGGCCTTGAATGAAACAACCCGACCCGAACGCGCCTGGTCGGGCGAGCTCATAGGGTGCGACACGGCGCGCCTAACTTAGTAATGCGACAACTAGGGAGCAAACGGAAAATGGGTCTCCTGAACGTGCACAAGGCACCTAGGCGGTCACAACTTAGCAAAACTTATACAAGCACCCTCGAACGAAATGATCCGACCCGAACGCACCCGATCGGGAAACCTCACACGACGCAACACGGCGCACTCGAATGAACGATGCCACAAGGGAGAAAACAAGAAACGGGCCGCCCGAATGTGCACAAGTCACTCGGGTGGTCACAACTTAGCAAAACTGATACAAACGCCCTTGAATGAATCAGCCCCACCCGAACACGCCCGGTCAGGCGCCCTCACACGGCGCGACACGACGCGCCTGACTGAACGATGCCACAAGTGAGAAAATGGAAAACAGGCCACCCAAACGTGCAGAAGCTGGCACCCAGGCGGTCACAACATAGAAAAACTGATACAGGCGCCCTTAAACGAAACGGCCCGACCCGACTCAAACATGCCCAGTCAGGCGACCTCACATGGTGTGACACAGCGCGCTCGACCGAATGATGCCACAAGGCAGAAAATGGAAAACGGGCCACTCGAAAGTGAACAAGGGACCCGGGCAGTCACAACTTAGCAAAACTAATATGGGTGCCCTTGAACAAAACGACCCAACCTGAACATGCCCGGTCAGGCGACTTGATCATAAGGCGCGACATGGGGTGCCCGACCGAACGATGCCACATGAGAGCAAATAGAAAACGGGCTGCCCTTATGTGCACAATGCACCCGGGTGTTCACAACTTAGCAAAATTGATACGGGTGCCCTCGAACGAAACGGGCCGACCCAAACGCGCCCGGTCGGGCGACCTCACATGGCATGACACGACGCAACTGATCAAACGATGCCACAAGGGAGAAAATGGAAAACATACCACCCGAACATGCACAAGGTACCCAGGCGGTCACAACTTAGCAAAACTGATACGGGTGCCCTCGAACGAAATGGCCCGACCCGACCCGAACGCGCCTCGTTAGGCAACCTCACATAATGCAACACGACGCGCCCAACCAAACGATGCCACAAGGGAGAAAATGGCAAACGGGCTGCCCGAATGTGCATAAGGCACCCGGGCGGTCACAACTTAGCAAAACTGATATGGGATCCCTCGAAAAAATTGGCCTAACCCGAACGTGCCCGGTCGGGCACTCTCACACGACACGTCTGACCGAATGATGCCACAAGGGAGAAAATGGAAAACGGGCCACCCAAACATGCAAAAGGCACCCGGGTGGTCACAACTTAGGAAAAATGATACGGGTGCCCTCAAACGAAATGACCAAACCCGACAAGGGAGAAAATGACAAACGGACCACCCGAATGTACACAAGGCACCCGAGTGGTCACAAATTAGCAAAACTAATAGGGGCGCCCTCGAATGAATCGGCCTGACCCGAATGCGCCTGGTTGGGCGCTCTCACATGGCATGACACAGCGCGCCCGATCGATCTATGCCACAAGTGAGAAAATAGCAAACAGGTTGCCCGAACGTGCACAAGCTGGCACTCAGGTGGTCACAACATAGAAAAACTAATACAGGCACCCTCGAATGAAATGGCCTGACCCGACCTGAACACACCTGGTAAGGCGACCTCACACGAAGTGACACGGTCCGCCTGATCGAATGATGTCACAAGGGATAAAATGGCCAACGGGCTGCCTGAACATGCACAAGGGACTCGGGCGGTCACAACTTAGCACAACTAATACAGGTGCCCTCGAATGAAATGGCTCGACCCTAATGTGCCCGGTTGGGTGACCTCCCATAGTGCGACACGGCGCACCCGACCAAACGATGCCACAATGGAGCAAATGGAAAACGGGGCGCCCGAATGTGCACAAGGCACCCAGGCAGTCGCAACTTAGAAAACCTGATTCGGGCGCCCTTGAACGAAACGACCCGACCCAAATGCGCCCGGTCAGGCGACCTCACACAGAGCAACACGACGTGCTCGACCAAACGATGCCACAACGAAGCAAATGGCAAATGGGATGCTCGAACATGCATAAGGAACCCAGGCGGTCACAACTTAGTAAAAATGATACGGTGGCCCTTGAATGAAATAGCCCAACCTAAACATGCCCAATCAGGTGACCTCACATGGCACGCCCGAATGAATGATGCCACAAGGTAGCAAATGGAAAACAGGCTCCCCGAATATGCAAAAGGCACCCGGGCGATCACAGCTTAGCAAAACTGATACCAGTGCCCTAGAACGAAATGGCCCGACCCGAACGCGCCTGCTGGGGCGACCTCACTTGGTGCGACATGGCGCGCCCGACCGAATGATGCCACCAGGGAGCAAACAACAAACAGGCCACCCGAACGTGAACAAGGGACCTGGACGGTCACAACTTAGCAAAACTGATACGGGTGCCCTTGAACGAAATGGTTCAACCCGAACGCGCCCGGTTGGGTAACCTCACACGATGCAACATGGTGCACTCGAATAAATGATGCCACAAGGGAGAAAATAGCAAATGGTATGCCCGAATGTGCACAAGGCATCCGAGGAGTCACAACTTAGCAAAGCTGATACCGATACCCTCGAATGAAACAACTCGACCTGAACATGCCCGGTAGGGCGACCTTACACGGTGCGACACGGCGCCCCCGACCGAACGATGCCACAAGGGAGAAAACAACAAATGGGCAACTTGAACATGCATAAGGAACTCGGGCGGTCACAACTTAGCAAAACTTATACGGGCACCCTCGAACGAAACGGGCCGACTCGAACGCGCTCGGTTGGGCGACCTCACACTGTGCGACACGACGTGGTCGAGCGAACGATGCCACAAGGGAGAAAACGGCAAACGGGCCGCTCGAACGTGCACAAGGCACTCGGGCGGTCACAACTTAGCAAAACTGATACGGGTGCCCTCGAATGAAACGGCCCGATCCGAACATGCCTAGTTGGGCGACCTCACAGGGTACGACATGGCGTGCCTAACCGAATGATGCCACAACTAGGGAGCAAATGGAAAACAGGTCACCTGAACATGCACAAGGCACGTAGGTGGTCAAAAATTATCAAAACTGATACGAGTGCCCTTGAACGAAGTGACCCGACCCAAACGTGCCTTGTCGAGCAACCTCACACGACGCAAAATGGCGCGCCCGAACGAACAATGCCACAAGGGAGCAAACGGCAATTGGGCCGCTCGAATGTGCACAAGGCACCCGGGTGGTCACAACTTAGCAAAAGTGATACGGGCACCCTCGAACGTATCAGCCCAACCTGAATGCACCCATTCAAGTGCCCTCACACGACGCGACATGGCGCGCCCGACTGAACAATGCCACAAGTGAGAAAATAGCAAATAGACCACCCAAATGTGCATAAGCTAGAAACTGGGCGGTCACAACATAGCAAAACTAATACGGGCGCCCTTGAACGAAACGGCCCGACCTGACCCAAACTCGCCTGGTCAGGCGACCTCACATGGCGCTTTACAGCGTGCCTGACCGAACGATGCCACAAGGGAGAAAACGGAAAACGGGCCACCCGAACGTGAACAAGGGACCCGGGCGGTCATAACTTAGCAAAACTGATACGGGCGCCCTCGAACGAAATGACCTGAACGGAACACTCCCGGTCAGGCAACCTCACATGGCCCGACATGGCACGCCCAAAATAACAATGCTACAAGGGAGCAAATGGAAAATGGGCCGCTCGAACAAGCACAAGGCACCCGGGCAGTCACAATTTAGCAAAATTTATACACGTGCGCCCTCGAACGAAACGGCCCAGCCCGAATGCGCCCGGTTAGGTGACCTCACATGGCACGAGACAACGAATTATGCCATAGGGGAGAAAACAACAAACAGGCCACTCAAATGTGCACAAGGCACCCAGGTAGTCACAACTTAGCAAAACTGATACGGGCGCCCTCGAACGAAACGACCCGACCCGAACGCGCTCGGTTGGGTGACGTCACATGGCGCAACACGGCGCACCCGAACGAATGATGCCACAAGGGATAAAATGGAAAACGGGCCACTCGAACATGCACAAGTCTCTCGGGTGGTCACAACTTAGCAAAACTGATACATGAGCCCTCTAATGAAATGACCTGACCTGAACGTGCCCGGTCTGGTAACCTCAACAAATGGGTTGAACGAACCCGAACAGACGGGTTGCACGAACGTGCACAAGGCACACAAGAAGTGAAAACTTAGCATTTTTTATACAACCTCCCTTAGATGATCCAACTCGAACACGTGTCCTGTGGTGCCCTCACACGGCATGACCCAACCCACCTGAATGAAGGGCACACGAGGGAGAAAACGGAAAAAGGATTGCATAAACGTGCACAAGAAACATTGGTGGTCACAACTTAGCATTTTTGATACGACCACCCTCACATGACCCAACCCAACCCGACCCGACCTGACCCGAACCGAACGTGTTTCGATGGGCGGCATCACATGACTCGACCCGACCCACCCGAACGCGTTTCCCTGGGCTCCCTCATGACACAGCCGGACACAACCCGAATTGATTGGACATTTTCCTTTGGTGCCCTCACATGATTCGACCTGACCCAACCCTCTCGAACATGTTTCCTTGGGTGCCCTCACGATCCAACACGACCCAACCAGGCCCGACTCGAATGCATTTCCTTAGGCGATATCACACAACCCAACCCAACCCGACCCACCTGAACGTCATAGGAAAGAGGGAGAAAATGACAAATGGGTTGCATGAACATGCACAGGGTACACGGGTGGTCACAACTTAGCATTTTTGATACGGATCGACCTCCCTCACACGATTTGACCCAAACGAGTTTCCTTTGGCGCAATACCGACACTTACCTCCTAAATTCGCAATACTGACACTCAAGCCTCATCATATCATGTATGACACCCTATAAGGAGTGGTATTGAAGATATGAAGAATATGACATAGGGGATGACTATCTAGAATATGACTCTACCACTAGGATAATTAGTCAAGGTAAATTTGACTAGTTATACTAAAGGATTGTTGGAGTAGAAAATTGTCATGGGTACCACATATTTTTGAGGTAGCTAGGAATCTAATATTTATAAGTGAAATGGGTGATGTAATCATGCATATCATAATTTAAGAAGGATTCCTGTAAGATGATTTGTGGTGTGATGGTGTTGATAAGAGGTGTTAGATTGGCATATTATACAAGTTGTAAGGGCATATTGAACAAAGTGGTTGCAATAGTGAAAATGTTAATAAAACTTATGGGTCAACCCTCCTGCTTAGTCAACAAGACCAAGTTCTAGCATTAAAAGATGTGACACAATGGAGAGAAAATGATTTGAGTTATGAAAAGCAAAGGTATGATTAAATTTTTGTATATTAAACTCTCTAAAAGTTGCTTTATGTGAATATTGTATTTATGGGAAACAGAATCGTGTTAAATTCCCATTTGGTACTACAAGGGAAAAGAGAATTATGGAGTTAATTAATAGTATTGTATTTGGGATAGTACGAATGCAATGACTAGGTCTATCCATATATTATGTTTTCTTCATTGATAATTTCTCCAAGATGACATGGATATATTTCCTAAGGAAGAGGTCTAAGGCTTTCAATAAATTGCAAGAGTTGAAATCTCTTATAGAGAACCAAATTGATAGAAAGGTAAAGGTTATGATAATCGATAACAAAAGTGAATTATATGGCAAATAATTTAAGACACTTTTTATTTTGGTATTGTGATGCTTTTGAAAACACGTTGGAAAAGTGACGTTTTCCAAATAAACGTCGGTCTTACGACGTTGGGCTTCAAAAGGTCGCAAGACCAACGTTTATTTGAGAAATGTCACTTTTCCGACGTTTTCTCTAAAGCGTCGTAATACCAACGAATGTGTAATAGACGTCGCAATTCCGACGTTTCGTCCCATAAATGTTGTAAGACCGAAGAAAAGTTTAAAATGTCACATTTTCGACAACAAACATAAATGTCACAAAAGCGACGATGCCCCTAAACGTCGGTATAGTGAAGGCTTATGGCGGGATTTGAAAAATTGATAGAAATTGGGGAAATTTCCGACAATATGACAAAAGTGTCGGAACTAAAGTGTTGGAATTTCCGCCAAATGTACTAGTGGAGGAAGCTGAGAAAGTTTTAAATGATTTCCACAGTGGCGCCTATGGTGGTCACATGTTCGGTTATGCCACCACATAGACGATCCTTCGTGCTGGCTATTTCTGGCCATCCATTTTTAAAGACTACATTGTCGCAGTATGAAAATTTCATGTGTGCCAGATATACCAATGCAAGATGTGTGCACTACCTGTTCCTTTACACCCTGTCATTACCGTTGGTCCTTTTGCCAAATGGGGCATCAATTTTATGACGTGTAACCATCGCTTGGGCAGGGGGCATGCCTATATTATCGTTACCATCGATTATTTTACAAAATGTGCTGAAGTAATGCCTACTTTGGCTGTGGACAGTAAGACATCAACAAAATTCATATTAAATCATGTTATTACTCAATTTGGTGTCCCTCAAGCCATCTTTACTGATCAGGGTTCGCATTTTCGGGATTATATGATGGTGGAGCTGACATCTAAGTTGGGTCTGCGTCACGATAGCTCAACGCCATATTACCCTCAAGCTAATGGCCAGGTTGAAGTCATAAAAAAATTTCTTGTTATAATGCTTCAATGAACAATTTGGATCCATAAATGAAATTGGCATCTCATGTTGTTTTCAACTCTATGGGCTTACCGAACGTCAATTAAGAGTGCAACCAGATTCACCCCATTTCAATTGGTGTACGGTCTGGAATCTACTCTTCCGATTGAGTGTGAAATTCCTTCACTCAAATTAGCTGTGGAATTACTGCCTAATACTTCACCTGAGGAAGAGCGTCTCCTCTATTTAGAGAGATCGGATGAAACTCGTTGCTTAGCTGCTTTGGTAATCGAAGCACAAAATAAGTGAGTTAAAGCTCGCTTTGACCAAACAGTTTCCCCTCATTATTTTATCAAAGGCGACCTCGTCCTCCTATATGACCAAGCTCATGACAAGCTGGGGGCAGGTAAATTCCAACCCATGTGGCGTGGCCCCTACATCGTCAAACGTGTGTTACAGAATGGGGCTTATGAGCTTATTGATTATGAAGGTTATCGCTTAGCACAACCCAGAAATGGGTTGTATTTGAAAAAGTATTATGCTTGAGTTATTCATACATGATATGTGTACATAGGTGATTTTTTTCATTTTTGTGCATGTTTAGGTTTGATGTGCTTTGTAAGAATTGTTCTGCTTATTGGGTCTTGCTTGATATGTAGATGTCTATTTCCCCTTATGTCGGTTTTGCGGATGGTGCTTCCCACAGTACTAAGAACTTGTCTTCGGCAGCTTGGGCAATTTATAATCCTGCTGGTGAGTTGATTAACCTACAAGGTATTTTTCTAGGACGAACTACAAACAATGTTGCTGAATATAGTGCTTTTTTGGAACTATTAACCAAGGCAGTTAACCTCGGCATACATGCATTGCTTGTAAATCTAGATTCACAGCTTGTTGTTCTTCAACTTAACGGTCATTATTTGGTTCGAAACCAATGCAATTTGAGAATTTATTTACGTATTTGTTTGCTTGAAAGACATTTTGATTTCATCACATATAAACATATACCAGGACGAATGAATACATTAACTGATGCAGTGGCTAACATTGTGTTATATAGAAATTTGCGTAATTTATAAAACATCATCATATGTAAATAGACCCATGGAGAAAATAGATGTATATATATCGATTGTTTGTAGCGTGTGCATCATAAAAACCCAAAAAATATATATGTATGTTTCAGTTACATCCCGAGACAACATGACTATCAAAATATGCAGAAATAAAAGCCTAGGTGCCTAATCAGTGTGGTGCTCATGATAGCATGTCACTGCCCATACCAACTGCCTCAGAAAGCAGTGGATATGACTCGGCACCCCTCCGGTATGCCTCTGGTAGGCCCGATGGAACATCATCAAGGCGAGCATAGTATGGAATCCCACGAGCGATCCCCTTCGGATTTTGTACTATCTCCCCCCCCTCGCTTCCCTCACCAGGAGGATTGAAATCGCGAGGAGTTCGCCTCGCTATCAGTGACATCCCTACAGGTCTCTCTGGGCCAACATATGCATACATATAAGATTAACTATCAGAACATGCATATATACCAAAAAATCATAAACTCATGAAAATAAAAAATGAGTCACACCTAGCTCTTCATCCCAATCCTCTCCCTCCGGGAGCGAGAGGTCTGGATCACTGGTGAAGTATGTACCAGAGTAGGGCTAGTCCTCCATGACAATCATTTGTTAGCAGAGCCAATCGAAGAATTTCGGGGTCCAGGACATCTATTGGCCGCCCCTTGCTCTCGGCATCAGCACAGCCCATTAGGCCATCCGTGGTTCTTTGGGTGGTGGCATCGGGACAATGACCTCCTGGTGCTAGAATATGGGTAGTCGTTCCAAGAAGAACGATACCAAAATTGATCCATACCAAAACTGCTTCAGTTTGGTCTTCTTGCACTTGGTTAGTTTCCACTTAATGTTAATAGTTACGACCTCTGCCCAATTGTAGAGAGTCGGGTTCAAGTAGTCTACGACAAGAAGAATTTTTGTTTTTGTGGCTTCATGTGGTGCTTGTGATCCTGTAGCTCTCATGATAATGTGCAACAATACTCTTAGTGCCAGATCTAGGATGGTTTGGATGTCAACCTTTCCACTCCCTATTCCTGTTCGTGCCCCTCGGCACACCTTGTCGATCACCATCGCCATGCTTTCCACGGAGGGATGGGTACCAGTCATGATAGGGACTGCACCCCTCCGCGATAATCCTATGATAAAATAGACATAAAAAACTTTGATTTCAAGTTCCTGATCTCGAAGCATGAACCTTTCTTGGTCTTCATCCTAGATGCTTATCAACTATTAAAGAAATTCTGGTTGAGCCTGGAGGCATAGTGTTAGGAAGAATTTCTTTAGCCGACAATCTCTAAGGGCATCCATGCATCGATCATTATCCATGAAAATTTCATCTTCCTCATTGTGTTCCCTCTCTTTACACTCAATCACCAGTCTTTTTGCTTGGTACCTGTACACATTGTTCATATGAGCATTGTTAGTATACTTGGGCATTGAAATTTACAAGGAAGTGACTGTCTTTTCCTTAAAATTATGCGGATTTTTAGGTTACGTGGTTGGCACAACTGTTTTGCAAATATTCAAACCAATGGGCACACCCTCTATGTAAAAAATGGGCGATTGGCACGGGTCTGTGCCCGAAACCCGCGCCAACCACGATGCCCTAATTTTGATAAATATTCTCCTAGGAAATCAAAATGACGTGTACAGGTAATGAAATTTAGCTTAAAATATGGGAAATGGTGTTGACTCTTACCTGAGACTGACAGAATCAAGATCGGTTCATTGGATCACTTGCAATCATCACCACAAGATCGCAAAGCACAATGGGTCACTATTGCTCCACAAAGCGGTAAAAGTGAAAAGTAAATAGTTTTTACCACTTATGGAATTTTATAACTTTTCAGAGTCTTAAATTGGGTTTTAAAACATATTTGTCGATTATTTTATCATATTATTTTCGAGAAATAGGTTTTACACATGTCTCTTGTGCAACAACACGTTTTTCACATGGTTATGAGGAAGTAACGAGTTATATTTTATACTTTTTTGGACTCGGTAAAAACACGAAAATTCACTACTGGAGTCATGTTTGAACTCTTTTCCGACTCTCTAAAACTGAAAATATTTCCAAGACGCTTGTCATTTTGAACTCATTAAACGACTGCGAAACGATATCTACCCAATATACGTTTACCCATTTTTCGGGCTGGGATAGATTAATTATGAAAAAGGAATAATTTAGCCTATCGTGACTTAGAGGTTCTCTCGGATGATGTTTTCTACCTTTTCGGATTTGAGAGACTATTTATGAAAAGGGCCTTGCTGGAGTTTTCTTTTCTTCTTTCTTTTCAAACTCTCTAAACATGAAAAGATGCCAAGTTATCCCTTTGTCAGACTCGTTAAAAGCCTATGACATCGGACTCCGTCGTTATGATGTTACTCGAGTTCCTCCTTCCTAGGGCTCGTAAAATATACTAGGTTGGATTTGTCTAAAGGAAAAAATTGCATCGCAAGAATATGCTATCCCCTTCAAGCTTGCTTACAAAAATAATTGGGGTACTTGCCATAAATGGTGGGGGAAAATGGAACCAGACTTTAGTCGGCAGTATGTCACTCTTAAACATGGCATTTGTCTGCATTCCTATTGGGTTGGGGAAATATCACTTCATTATTTGTTTGCCTCCATGGGTTTGGGTAATCTCTTTTGACCACTCATCTACTCTTTTCCATGTCACCATGACCTCAGATTCCTTGATGTCAAATACTGCCAAATCCAGTGTTGTGTCGCCGATATTTTCAAGAGAAGTTTTGCCTTTGAAATTTTCAACCTCCCTCTGATTCTCTTGGTGCTAATTCAAAAATCATCATATTCCTCTGTCTCGTGTCGATGATGTCGGAAACATCATGGCCCTCCTTCGACCATGTCGCTTCCTATCAACTTCAGCTCATTTTTCAGGAAGCTGATCTAGAGACTCCCTTCAGGTACCTTGGAGCATGCATGCCTTAATGGCAGTTTCTTTGCATCCGAAGAAAGGTTCACATCATCGGCCTTCGATAAGATGATTTTGCAAGTGTTCGATGCCAGATCACTATTCACATTCTTTGGATTGTAGATTTTTTACCTTGAGAGCCATTATCATTATTGGTGGTTTCTCTCGTGTCTGTTAACAACTCTCATTATTGGCTAGTAATCAGACGATGTTCCTGCATGTTTGAATTCAACTCGTCTATTCGCATGCTCGAATTTGTACTTTGTTCGGGTCGAGATGGAGCGTAATACCCTGGGTTTTGTTTGATGAAATCTAGGCTGCGGGTTCTTTGTGGATTACTATGATTTATTACATGACTCTTCTGATTGGATGGCTGACCATACCTGAGTCTTTTTGTTGATCCTTATTGATGGATGGCTACGTCCATACCTCCGATCTCAATTTTGATATACTCTATTATGGATGGCTGCACCCGTGCCACATATCATGTATAAGAGATATCAGTTGTATTTGTACTCACAGGTTTCTGACAGCAGTGTTTGGGTCGAACTCGTTTTCATAAAGCATTTCACCCCTCCCTCTCTCTCAGACCTCATGCTTTAGGGGGCATCTGTTACACATCATTTTGTCACTGTCCTTGGAATCCCTCACCCCGCATATTCAAGGGTCATTCCCATTACTTGTGAGCAGTGTCATACTTTGAAAACACCTTCTTTTCATCCTTTTGCATAAGGACATCATTTCTCTTGTTCGACATTTCCTCAAAAAAGCACACAAAACCTATGTTTTGGCCTTGGCGCGGGTAGCTAGTTCAACCCTCGTGCCGATGTGGAAGATTTGCACTAGAGCCCGCACCACCTGGAGCTCTGTTTCAGTGCAGTGCCCATGCCGAGCTGTTTTAGGAATGTTTTTTAAAAATTAGAGGCAAAATTTTCCTTCTAACCACCTCAGGGATGAGTCACTGGAAGTGGTTAAGTGGATTAGCCATGGATCTCCCTCTTTAGGTAGTGGTTTCCACCTCCCATGGAAAAATCCTTGAATATAGGCCTCCCTTCCATAATTATAGGGATCCTAACCTCTCCCTCTCCCTTTATAAAAACAACCCTTATCCCTTTATGAAAGCTAGCTGAATAAAGAGAATTATACAGCTGAAGAGTTGAACTTGGAGAAGAATACTATAGTTGAGTAATTGCTATTGAGAAGGTAGAACCAAGGAGAAATCCATAGAGAGAGTCCCATCTGAATTCCAGACGAGCCTTTGTGAGATGCGGTCCGCTTGAACCCTTTTGAAGGAGACCACGACGTCGAAGCTTGGTTGTACTCTTCCTTTCATTTATTAATATACACGACTATGGTGTTGGTTCCATCATTGTGTTATGTCGTTTATTTAATGCAATTGATTTAGTCCTCTTCGACTGACTAATAGTTACGAATGTGAATTAGTATGTTGTATATAGTCGTTGTTTCTTGTGTGTGTGCAGGTGTCCGAGCGTGAAAGCGAGTGGATCGTGGTTTTTCAAACCAAGAGCGAGAGGCAACCACTCTTTTAGACGACAACAATAGCATAGGACCTCTAGTAAGTCATATATCGAATCTCCGTCCATTTGTTAACTAGGAATCAATATTATAGCTTGTTTTTTTTGTTGCTAGACCCACCCTAGGGCTAGTGGGACTCCCCTGTCCGTAGAGGGGATTTACCTCACCAACAGTGCAACCGAGGTAGAGTACATGGCAACAAGTCAGGCTGCATGTGAGGCCATTTGGATGAGGAAGATTCTGGCTGGTTTGTTTGGTTCTCAGATGCATCCGACGGTGATACATTGTGATAACTAGAGTTGCATTAAATACTCAGTTAATCCAGTATTGAATGATAGGTCCAAGCACATAGACATTTGGTACCACCATCTTAGATATTGTGTTCATAGGCACATTATGTTAATTCACTACATTCGCATGAAATATCAGGATGCAGATATTCTGATGAAGGCACTCGCCAAGAGAAAATTCAAATACCATAGAGGTAGGATTAGGGTCGATGATAATCCCTTTCTTGTTGAGAGGGAGTGTTAAGAGACAAGAAATGTATGTCTAATTTAAATTTCCCTTAATTAAATTGGACAATAAAATGTAATCTTATCTCATAATCAATTGTAATATTAGCGAGTGTGATAAACTTAGTTAGCTTGTTTTTTGTTGCTAGACCCACCCATTTTAGGGCTAATGGGATCTCCACAATCGGTGGGGTTATATAACGGTCTGCCGTAGAGGTAGAGTACATGGCAACAAGTCAGGCTGCATGTGAGGCCATTTGGATGAGGAAGATTCTGGCTGGTTTGTTTGGTTCTCAGATGCATCCGACGGTGATACATTGTGATAACTAGAGTTGCATTAAATACTCAGTTAATCCAGTATTGAATGATAGGTCCAAGCACATAGACATTTGGTACCACCATCTTAGATATTGTGTTCATAGGCACATTATGTTAATTCACTACATTCGCATGAAATATCAGGATGCAGATATTCTGATGAAGGCACTCGCCAAGAGAAAATTCAAATACCATAGAGGTAGGATTAGGGTCGATGATAATCCCTTTCTTGTTGAGAGGGAGTGTTAAAAAGTCAACAAGAAATGTATGTCTAATTTAAATTTCCCTTAATTAAATTGGACAATAAAATGTAATCTTATCTCATAATCAATTGTAATATTTAACTGAGTGTGATAAACTTAGTTAGCTCGTGAATTTCGAGTTGAGGGTGGTTGGTGAGGCATAAAGAGTGATGCTATTAGTTATGGAGTTCAAATTGCAGTTAGTGCATTAGTTTAACGCACGAGAAATCAATTAACTAAATGTATTGAGTTAAAGTTAGTTGAATTAGTTGTAACTGTTTGTTGCACTAGTGCGAGATCAAATGAATTAAATCAGATTTAATTCACATGAAGTTATCTTCCATGCAACTGATGATTTATTATTAGTAGCTGCATGCATTCCAGTTCCAGTGGAGACCCAGTTGATACAAAGGTTAAACGGATGTTAACTATCAGTTGTATCATTAGTAGGCTTCTCGCATGTAGCAAGAAAACCATAGGATTTCCCATGATGATTGCGTAGTTTTGGAAGGATGAATTTTCTAAAGAATAGGGTTTTCATTTCACATGAATCACGTAAGCAAGGCAGGCTGATTAGTGGCAAGAAATTGGCTAACTGTTGGTCTGTTTTTTCGGGGTCAGTGTGAGACAGTTGTGAGAGTGCAGGAGACTCTTGTGAGAAGAGTGCTTTGTAATTGTTTCATGATTCATTGGTGAATATACAATAGAAGATAGAGGGGTTTTGAGTAGCAATATTTCCCCAGGAAAATATCTGTGTTGTGGTTTTATTTATTTATTTCTTTACTTGTTGTGATTGGTGATCGTGTTTATTTTCCGCAATTGATTTGTAGAAGGATTCAATATCTTTATTTAACAGATCGCATGATCGGATTGAATCCATTGATATACATATTATTTGAATAATTTATACAATCAAGACTCTATCAATGGGAGGGAGAAGCTACCATATTGGGAGCGATTTTGGTTGGATTTGGTACAAGAAGAATTCAAGAGGAATACCAGGGATGGATCCTCATCTGATATAGATGATGAGGAAAATTATACCTTGGCTGGTAAGGAAAAGAAGGGCAAGGGAAAGATATCTTATTCCAAATCTAAGATCGACAAAGAAGGCAAGAAGCATGACATGTCCAGAGTGAAATGTTTTCACTATCATGAGAATGGAAATTATGCTACTAATTTTCCACAGAAGAAGAAGAACAATGAGAAGGCATCAGGATTTGCAGCGGGTGATGCTTTGGCTTCACAACTTGAGTTGGAATTGTCACTCATCACATGCATGGTGTCTAGTGTGATGGGATCAGTTTGTTACTTGGATAGTGGTGCATATTTCAACATGAAGGGAGACAAAGAACTCTTTAGTAGCTTGGAGGTGAAGGATCCTTAGATGCACATTGAGATGGGTGATGATGGGATGTATAACACTACTGGGATTGGTACAATTACTTTCCAGAGATAGTCAGGTAAACCTTTCTTATTAAAATATTTCATGCATGTAGTGGGCCTGAAAAATAATTTAGTTTCAGTTGCTATGTTGGAGGATAGAGGATATGATGTGGTTTTAAGTGAAGGGAAATCATTACTTTTTCACAAAGCCACAGGAAAATTTAAGAAAATGGGGTTTCATATGAAGAACCTCTATAAAATTGATGTAGATGGCTACACAACATTGATGAGTAACGTAGACATAGTGGTGAGCCAGGATGAGGATGAGTTATGGCACAGGAGATTGGGCCATCTACACCATAGTGCTTTGAAGGTCATGCAGTAGATTTATATGGGGTATCCAAAGGGTACTCCTGCGTAGATATACACATGCAAGGGATGTACCATGGGGAAGTATAAAAAGTCCACTTTTCATGAGAAGTAGAACCGAGAAGCGGAAAACCTTGAGAGAGTTCACTTAGATGTGTGTGGACCATTCTCTACAAATTCTAAAACAAAGCACATGTATTATGTGATTTTTGTTGATGATTTTTCTAGAAAGTGTTGGATCTACTTCATGCAGAAGAAAGATCAGACGCTCTCAAAATTTTATGAGTTCAAATCATTGGTTGAGAAAGATAAAGGAAAGCAGGTGAGGGCTCTAAGGAGTGAAAATGGTGGTGAGTACATCTCCAATGAATTCAAGAACTTCTGTGCCAAAGAAGGAATTCAGAGAGAGTTGATTACGCCTCATAACCCACAATAGAATGGGGTTTCAGAAAGAAATAATAGAACAATTGTGGGTGTGGCACGAGCTATGTTATATGACCAGGGCCTATTGTTGCATCTATGGGAAGAGGCATGCAAAACAACGATATTTTTGTAGAATCGTAGTCCTCATCAGATACTTGGCATGAGGACACCAGAGGAGGATTTTCTGGTAAGAAACCTGATATTCATATTTTAAAATTTTTGGCTCATCTGTCTATTTCCATGTGACCAAATTTTCCAAAAATAAGCTATAACCAACAACAGAGATTGGGATATTTTTGGGGTACAATGATACTCCCCACAACTATTAGGTGTATTTGCCAAACAACAGGATGATAGTTGTCAGATGGGATGTAAAATTTGATGAGGGGGAAGCCATGCAATTGTCCCTTGAGAGGGAGCTTGAAATACATGCATATGAGGAACTCTTGGATCCAAAGGATGAACCTCAAGATGTGGAGCAAACACTTGAGGAGGATCATGGAGTGGCAAAAAAAACTCATGCAGAGCCATCCACCAGACGTGGTAGGAGGTGCACCACAATGGCTGACAGATTGAGACTTGATGCGACAGAACATGTAGGAGCATCTAAATCACAACACAAACAGAGACAATCACCAAACATGTATAGTGGATACATGGATTTTATGAGAAAGTGTATTGTGACAGAACCATCCTCTTTTGAGGAAGCAGTTAAACAACCAAAATGGGTTGACTCCATGGTTGAGGAGTATGATTCCCTCGTCAGGAATAGTGAATGAGAAGCTGTCCCAAGGAAAATCGGGAAGTCAGTGGTTGGATCTAGAGGAATATATAAGGTGAAGCAGGCAACACATGGGAGTGTGAAGAAGTAAAAGGCTAGATTTGTAGCCCGAGGATTCTCTTAGGTTGAGGGGATTGACTATGAGGAGAATTTTGCACTAGTTGCATGGTACTAATTGATTAGATCCATCCTTGCGCTTTTAGCATAGATGGGTTGAGATACATCAGATGGATGTGAAGACTGCATTTCTCAATGGAGTTATTGAGGAAGAAGTGTACATTCAGTAGCCAGAAGGTTTTGAGACCTTTGACAGGGATTTGCATGTGTGAAGACTCAAGAGAACACTATATAGGATAAAGAAAGCACCTTGTGCTTGGTACACTAGGATTGACAACTATTTCACTGAGTTGGGCTTCACGAAGAGTGAAGCGAATGAAAACCTGTACCAGATTGTGGTTTATGGTAAGCTTATAATTATTTTACTTTATGTAGATGATATTATTATGATAGGTGATGAGAAACTCATAACTTCTTGCAAAGAGGATCTTGCAAGAGAGTTTGAGATGAAGGACATGGGACTCCTTCACTATTTTCTTGTTTTGGAGATATGGCAGCGAGATGGGGAGCTATTTGTTTCTCAAGGAAAGTATGCCAAAGAGATTCTAAGGAAGTTCCACATGGAGAAGTGTAAACCCATGGAGACCCATCTTGCATGAAATTGGAGGAAGGATGGTGCTACTTCAGGTGAGGTAGTGGATGCTACTGTTTATAGGCAGCTTGCAGGTTCACTCATATACTTGGTGAACACATGACCAGACATGTGATACAAAGTTAACCAACTTAGTCAAGATATGGTTAAGCCGACCAAGATATTTTGGAAGGCGGGGAAGCATGTATCGAGATATTTCATTAGGGGAATTTTTAGGTCTAAAATGGGCCTCCTAAGGAAATTATAAAATAAAATTGGAAATAATAAACTAAGATTTGATTACATCATCAAATTTTAGAGGGAAAAAAGAAAAAACAACTTTTTCAACTCGTATTTTTAACTTATCTCCCAAATTTTTTACTCAAATTTTGAGCGGGAGTACTCGTTAGATGAAAAAATTAATTGCTCATAAAAGGACAACCCATGTTGCATAATTTTTATGGGGCCTGCTACACGAAAAATGATAAATACATGAAAAACGTGATTGTAATCACCATTTTTTTTTTTAATGTATTTCTCATTTTTCGTGTAGCAGGGTCCATCGAAAGTATGCAACATGGGTACTCCTTGGATGAGGAATTAAATTTTACATCCAACGAGTACTCCCACTCGACATTTGACTAAAAATTTTGGGAGATAAGTTGAAAATATGAGTTGAAAAATTAGTTTTATTATTTTATTATTTTTTAATCTTTTTACCCTTTTACTCAAAAAATGGTGAATCATCCCCCATGGTTGACATCATCATCTTCAATCCTACTGGTTCATATAAGGTTTATTTTTCTTGTACATTTTTCATAGGAGGCCCATTTTAGACCTCAAAATTCCCCTGATGTCCAAGGCACTACAAAGTATGGATTATGGTACAGACGGACAGAGGGAGTGAATCTTCAAGGATTCATCAATCTAGTTTAGGTAGCCAGTCCATCAAATAGGAAGAGAAAATAAGGAGGGATCTTCAACATAGGATCAAAAACAGTTTCTTGGTACAACAAGAAGTAGAGATCAAGTACACTCAGTTCAGCCAAGGCAGAGTACATGGAAGCCAGTCAGGCGGCATGTGAGGCCATCTAGATGAGGAAGATACTTATTGGTCTGTTTTGTCATCAGATGGATTCGGCGATGATACATTGTGATAACCAAAGTTGCATAAAACTCTCACTTAATCTATTATTCCATAACAGGTCCAAACATATTGACAACTGCTACCACCATATCAGAGATTTTTTTTAGAGATGCATTTTGTTACTTCAGCACATTCCCACGAAGGATTAGGATGCATATATTCTGACGAAGGTGCTTTCCAAGAGAAAATTCGAATACCATAGAGGCAGGATCGGGGTGGCCGATAACCCCTTTCTTGCTGAGAGGGAGTGTTGAAAAGTCAACAATAAATGAGTGTCTAATTTAATTTTCCCTTAATTAAATTGGACAATAAATTGTAATCTTATCTCATAATCACTTGCAATAGTTAATTGAGTGTGATAGGCTCAGTTAGATCATGAAATTCGAGTTGAGGGTGGTTGGTGAGGCATGTAGAGTGATTATATTTGTTTTAGAGTCCAAGTTGCAGTTAGTGTATTAATTTACTGCATGAGAAATCAGGTAACTCAATTAAGTGAGTTAAAGTCAGTCTATCTAGTTGTAACTGATTATTGCACTCGTGAGAGGTCAAGTGAATTAAATCAGATTTAATTCACATGTAGTGATTTGTCAAGTGACTCATGATTTACTATTAATAACTACATGCATGTCAGTTTTGATGAAGACCTAGTTGAAACATAAGTTAAAGGGATGTTATCTATTAGTTGTATTATTAGTAAATTTCTGGCGCGCAATTAGACAACCATAGGGTTGCCCATGATGTATTGCACATTTTTGGAAGGTTGAATTTCCTAATTAACAAGGATCAATTGTTATTATAACTGAGCAAGCAAGGAAAACTGAGCAGAGGCAGGAAATTGGCTAAGTGTTGGTCGATTTTATCCATATCAGTGTGAGACAATTGGTAGAGTGCAATACGGAGATGGGGTTTTGAAACGTTCTTTCCCTAGAAAATTTCATGTGTTGTGGATTTGATTCTTTCTCTTACTTGGTGCGATTATGCGATCGTGTTTAATTTGCGCAAATATTGTAAAATGATTTAATATCTTGTTTTATTATATTGTGATTGAATTGAATCGATTGGTGTAATTTCTACATCGAGGTGAAGTTAATTCCACTTGGAGATAAAACACAACGTGTAGAAGAAAACAACATGTAGCTTAGAAAGCGTCGTGGTAACTTTGGTCTCTTGTTTAAAGTCTTCTTGGATGATGAAGTGCTGAGATTGCCTTTGTAGGTGAGAGAGAACTCTTTCTTCAATGAGGTGAATGAGAAAATGAGCTTGCATTGGTCTTTTATAGCTTGTGATGGTCACTTTTCTTCATAGTAGTGGGATGGCCCACCACATTTTCATTTTGCCTTGAAAACTTGTAGCTTTGAAACTTTCTTATGCAGCTTTGGAATTTGAAACTTATTACATAATATGAAACATAAATTACATTTTGAAACCAAACTTCATTGAACAAATTTACCTATTACCACTCCTTAGTCGGATTTATGCATGAAATGACAGATTTTGGTGACCTTAACCCTAATGACCTAATGGTGACACTGAAATGAATGAAAACCATGATGACATGACTGAAATGATAATGATGATCTTTCAATGATGGTACACTCAACTGAGTGATGACAAGGACCAACATGTAAAAATTTTGAAAGGAGTGGAAATAACCCTAGACACACTATCCAGCGACCAAATTTTTATTTGAAAACCTAATGAAATGACAAAAAATTGACTTTGAGAAACTAACAAGACACGATAAGAGCATATTTGATCACTGGTGACAGTCTGAATGAGTGACACCATCACCGCCATCCCATGCGAATGTGATTAGTTGAGTTGTCTCGAAAATCAATGTAAGTGTTGTTGGGTATGTGTTATATTCTTTCCATGACTGAGCATGCATCGAAGTAGGGGGTAAGAGGGGAGAGATATCCCCACCTTTGTCTTGGGGACAACGGAAGTCCCTTGAGGCGGTAGCCCCCACAGTAGGATAGGGGTAGCCTTAGCGAAAATTTTGGTCCCGCAATTTCCGATTGGGTAGTCTGTGGTTTTGTGCATGAGTTTGCACATGGTTTTGGGGTACTATGGTTTTCGGCCCCTGGTATTTTGTAGATCCGGTCAAGGGAACTACGGTTATGTTCTAATCCAGGGTTAATGGATTGGGGTTTATGTATGCTTCGGCATGTATATATATGTGTTGTACCACTAAAAGGACTATAATGAAAAATCAAGCTGGTCGTCCCGATTTGGGATCCAGGGGAAAATCTCTGTGTTTATCTGTTTTATGTTTTATGCTCTCGCTATTGTTTATTTTCTGTTATAAGATTCGTGTGTAGATAATTTCTGTTCAAGGTTAAAACCTACATTTGGTATCAGAGCTGTTTCGGCTTCAAGGGGACGCCTTTGTTGTTGAGGGTTTTTTGCTCGGGCCTGTGGTAGACCCTGTGCAGTGGGAGATCTACGGGATCGATTCTTGCGGTGAAAGAATATGGCGAGCGGCGGAAAGATAGAGATCGAGAAATTTAATGGTCATAGTTTTGAGTTGTGGAAGCTCAAGATGGAGGATATGCTGGTGGATAAAGATCAGTGGATCGCGGTAGATCCAGGTACTAAACCAACGGCAATGTCAGATGAAGACTGGAAGAAACTGGATCGGAAGGCTAAGAGCACAATACGGTTGTGTGTGTCAGATTCAGTATTGTTGAATGTATCTGGGGAAGCTACGGCGAAAAATTTGTGGGAAAAACTTGGGACTTTGTACCAATCTAAGTCTCTGGTGAATAAGTTGTTCCTGCGGAAAAAGTTGTATAACCTGAGGATGAAGGATGGAGACTCGGTGACAGAGCATCTGAACGCCTTCAATACTGTGGTAAGTCAGCTGTCATCTGTTGATATTAAAATCTCAGATGAAGATAAGTGCATTAGTTTGTTGTGTTCTCTACCAGACTCATGGGACAGTCTGGTTATTGCAATAGGTAGCAATACAACTACCTTGAATTTTGATGACATTGTCTCAGCCTTGCTGTCGGAGGAAATGAGACGAAGAAATATGGAAGGCCAGAATGGAGATGCCTTATCTGTACGAGGAAGGTCCCAAAACAGAAACAAGAATAAGGTTTCGAGTGGGAGATCCAAATATAGCGGGAGATCTAAATCTCCTAGAAATTTTGTAAAGGTATGCTAGAAATGCAGAAAGGAAAGGCATTACAAAAAGGACTGCAGATCTAAAGCTCCTGAGAAAGGAAAGGGATCTGATGATGCTCCTTCTGCAGAGGCGAAAACCACCTCGGATGAAGGTGGGGATGTGTATTTGGCTTCTTCTTCAAATACACATGTAGATCATGAGTCATGGTTAATTGATTCGGGTGCATCCTTTCACTTCACTCCCCATAGGAAGTGGTTCTGCGAGTATGAGAAATATGATGGTGGTGATGTCTTCCTAGGGGATGATAGGAAGGCCAGAATCATCGGACGTGGAAAGGTCAAGCTGAAGCTGCAAGGTGGAAGGATTAGAACACTTCCTGGTGTTCTTCATATTCCTGCATTGGCCAGAAATCTGATTTCTGTAAGCAAGATGGATGATGCAGGTGTAAAAACAGTGTTCGAGAAAGATGCCTGCAAGATGGTTCGGGGAGCACTGGTATTAATGCGGGGAGTTCGGACTGGAACTCTGTACAAGCTACAAGGTAGTACTATTATTGATGGGTGTAATAGTTCTGTGGTTCCTGAAAGTGGGACGGAAAGCCTAGCTGTCTCTGGAGAAAAGACCATGCTATGTCATCAAAGGCTTGGACATATTGGAGAGAAGGGCCTTCGGATACTGCATAGAGATGGTATGGTAGAAGGTATGTCTAATTGTTCTCTGGATTTCGATTTCTGTGAACATTGTGTATATGGGAAGCAGAATCGGGTGAGTTTTCCTTCGGGTGCTAAGAGGGCAAACAAGATATTAGAACTTGTGCACAGTGATGTGTTTGGAAAATCTGTGTCAGTTCCATCACTAGGAAAATCTGTGTATTATGTTTCATTCATAGATGACTTCTCAAGGAACACATGGATATATTTCTTGAGGAAGAAATCTGAAGTCTTTGACAAATTTAAATAATTTAAGGCTCTGGTGGAAAATCAGACAGAGAAGAAGATAAAGGCGCTGAGAACAGATAATGGTGGGGAGTTCTGTAAGAAGGAATTTGAAGATTTCTGTAAGAAGTGTGGTATAGCACGACAGAAGACTACTCCATACACACCGCAGCAAAATGGAGTTGCAGAAAGAATGAACAGAACACTGATGGAAAAGGCAAGAAGCATGCTCAGTGGTACCGAGTTAGGACAAGAATTCTGGGCAGAGGCAGTGGAGACTGCATGCTATCTGGTTAACAGATCACCTTCATTAGTGTTGGAGGATAAGACTCCACATGAGGTATGGACTGGTAAGAAACCCTCTCTTTCACATCTAAGGGTATTTGGATGTGATGCATATGTACATGTTCCAAAGGAGAAAAGGACCAAGTTGGATAATAAATCTGAAAGGTGCATCTTTATTGGGTATAAGGATGGTTTAAAAGGTTACAAGATTTGGAACCCGGAAATAAGGAAGGTTGTGTACAGCCGAGATGTGGTGTTTAGAGAGGTGAAAGATGTTGTTAAACATGAAGTCATACCAAAGGAACCTGAGAAGATAGAGTTTGAGCTAAAGGAGGATGAATCAGACTCTACAACAGAAGAAGACTCAGAAGATGAAGAGCCACAAACTCCAGCTTTGAGAAGATCGGTTCGGGAAAGAAGGCAACCAGAAAGGTATAGTCCATCTGCTTTCTGTTCAAGTTTTTCCTTAACTATAACTGATGATGAACCCAGAACTGTCAGGGAGGCAGTAGATTCAGAGGATGGAAAACTCTGGAAGGAGGCCATGGTTGATGAAATGGCATCCTTGCACAAAAATGATGCATGGGATCTGGTGGAGTTTCCGGCTGGAAGGAAGCCCATTGGGAGCAAATGGGTGTTTAAGAAGAAGATGAATGTAGAAGGCAAAGTGGAGAAATACAAAGCTCGGTTGGTAGCGAAAGGTTATTCCCAGGTGCCGGGAATTGATTTTGGTGATATTTTTTCTCCTGTTGCCAAAGTTAATTCTATTAGATTACTTTTATCTGTTGCTGCTGCATTTGATTTTGAGATAGAACAGATGGATGTGAAGACAACATTTCTTCACGAGGATCTAGAAGAGGAGATCTACATGAAGCAACCTGAAGGTTTTATGGTGAAGGGTAAGAAAGAACTGGTATGCAGGTTGAAGAAGTCTCTGTATGGGTTAAAACAGTCACCAAGGATGTGGTATAAGAAATTTGATACCTATATACGGGGACTTGGCTTCACCAGAAGCAAGGAGGATCACTGTGTTTATTTTAAATTAATTGGTGACCGTGTTGTTTATTTGGTCTTGTATGTGGATGATATGTTGTTGATTGGAAATGACAAAGAAATTATCCAAGATTTGAAGACCCAACTGTTCTCCAAATTCGACATGAAGGATCTTGATGCTACAAACTATATTTTGGGCATGGAAATTAAGAGAGATCGGGCAAAGAGGAAGCTCTGGTTAAACCAGAGGAAGTATGTCGAGACTATATTGCAGAGGTTCAATATGCAGGATAGTAAATCGGTGAATGTTCCTATTCCTGTAGGTGTAAAGCTGTCTGCTGAACAGTGTCCCAAGACACAAGAAGAAGAGGATTATATGTCCCGTGTTCCATATGCAAGTGCAGTGGGTAGCCCGATGTATGCAATGGTCTGTACTAGACCAGACATTGCACATGCAGTGGGAGTATTGAGCAGGTTTATGTCAAACCCAGGGAAGGAGCATTGGACAGTAGTGAAGCGGGTTTTCAGATATTTACGTGGCACTAGTGATTATGTCTTGTGCTACCAGGGAAGACCAGGATTGGAAAGAATGTTGGACATTCGTGGTTTTGTTGATGCAGACTGGGCTGGAGATCTGGACCAAAGAAGATCTACAAGTGGGTATGTGTTTAGCCTATTTGGAGGCGCAGTCGGTTGGATGAGTAAAAGACAGTCTGTAGTGGCTCTTTCAACTACAGAGGCAGAATACATAGCAGCCACTCATGCAAGCAAGGAAGCAGTTTGGTTGC
This sequence comes from Pinus albicaulis, assembly GCA_034641835.2. Lineage (NCBI taxonomy): Eukaryota > Viridiplantae > Streptophyta > Pinopsida > Pinales > Pinaceae > Pinus > Pinus albicaulis. The sequence goes on along the minus strand of CM076575.1, from coordinate 1,150,703,767 downwards.
AGAGATTGTGTTAAAGTATGGGGTTGGTACAGCAAGCTATAAGGATAGACTGTGATAGCCAAAGTGCAATTTTGTTGGCTAAGAACCTTGCTTATCATTCAAAGACAAAGCACGTTGATGTTCAATATCACTTTGTTAGAGATATGGTTGAGGCTAAAAGGGTGTTGCTGGTAAAGGTGGACACTTTGAAGAATGTTGCAGATGCATTGATGAAGTCTGTGAGCACTCAGAAGTTCTCTTGGTGTAGAGAAACAATGGGTGTTGAAGAATTGGCCAAATGACTAAGCTCTCCTGTGGCCCCTCGTGGAAAGAAAACAACAAGTGGGAGAATGTTGGGTATGTGTTATATTCTTTCCACGACTCTAATCACGCGGGGGGGAGTAAGAGGAAGCGATAGCACCCCTTTGCGGCCAGGCACAGCGAGAGTCCAGGGGGGTAGTAGCCCCCTGTCGGTGGCGGCGGTGCCCGGCGAAAATTTTTGGTCCTTAATTTCCAGTGGGTAGTCCACGCCCATGGTTTTGTGCATGGGTTTTCACATGGTTTTGGGGTACAATGGTTTCGGCCCTTGGTATTTTGTAGATCCAGTCAAGGGAACTACGGTTTTGATCTAATCCATGGTTAATGGATTAGGGTTTATGTATGCTTCGACATGTATATATATGTGTTGTAACACTAAAAGGAATATAATGAAAAATCAAGCTGGTCGTCTCGATTTGGGATCCAGGAGAAAATCTCTATGTTTATCTGTTTTATGTTTTATGCTCTTGGTATTGTTTATTTTCTATTACAAGATTTGTGTGTAGATAATTTCTGTTCAAGGTTAAAACCTATAGAAACCATGACATTGAACAACACCAATGGGTAGAATCTTGCTACATTCCTGGTAGTAGACTTCAAATAGGTGTATCATCTTCCCGAGCCAGTTAAGAACATGAAATCACTGTTCTATGCCACACACACCTACATGAACACGAGAGATATCATCAAGGGATGGGTGAAGGAGCCAACCAAGTTTATAAAAATATCTACCCATATGTAAAAGACTAGAGAGCTCAGGAAAGCCTATCAACATTTGGTTATACTAGTTTACAACATCTACCACTAGTCAGACATAAAGATCTTTCCTGAGGGGTGGGATATCTTGTTAAACCAGGTAGTGAATGAGGTCAAGCTTTTCAACTGTTCAGACCTATTGGATCAACTGAGAGTCCATGTGACAAAAGCTCACAATCTACCTAAGGATGATAAAACATGCTTCTACATGTCTACATACTGACTGGATGCAATATGTGCACAGAACTAGTTCCCAGGAATGAAATGGACATTGAAACTGAGAAACACTACCATACATATCTATTTCAAGCTACTCTTGGAGTGCAGTTGTTGCGGATTCACAGAGCAACTTACTTATCACTTCATTATCCCGCTCTATAGGCTCATCTTTCAGGAGGACCCACTTTTCATGTGTCGATCATATATGGAGACAATATCAGAGATCGATGTTTGGTTTTCCTTACCAAATGGAACATCGATCAGAGTATTCAGTAGGAATAATTTGCCACACATTTTACCAAGATATGCCATTGAAAAATTGGTGATGAAAGAGATAGCTTATCACCTCTCCATAGGGTTGTTAGTACAACTATATAAGACGAAGAAGGAACCATGGCCAACTCTTCCTTTGCAGGTCAAATTATACGAGATTAAGAATATCAAGGTCACGGATTCTGAAGGAAAATACATGGTCAAATTCGAGTTTGGCACAAATAATTACAATCTGTATGGTCCGAGGGGAATTTGAAAAGAACATTGTGTGAGAGTGTAATTAAACTGGGTCAGCGGGATATACAAGTGGCTGGAGGAGGGGCCCTAGAGAAACTGTTATAACTCCTACCAACCCCGTGAACCAATCAATACAACTGAGACTTATCAATTTGTTCCATAGGTGACAATGGTTCCAGTAGCAACAACAACAACATGCATCAATCCGACGTGTGACAAAAGAAATAGGAAGGTAATAGACCATACAGAAGGGGAAAAAGGCTGGAAAATGAAAGAAAATCCTCTCATGGAGAAAGTATCTTTAGTAATCAAAGAAAAGAGGGAACAAAGGAAACGGGGATCATAGTGGATAAAGAGAGAGAAACAATCCTTAGAGGAAGCAGTGTAGAGAGCACAGAAAGCAGAACATGAGTTGAAGGAAGAACATGACCTTAGAAGAAGTGAGCAAGAGGAGAGACATAGGAAAGAAGAGGGATAAAGGAAATGTGCCATGGTGGAAGAGACAACACCTATATAGGTTGAAGAACAAGTATAGGATCAATTAGTAGCAAAAGGAGTGAGCGAACATATGCATATATAGGAGTTTTCGCAAGAGCTTGAAGAATTTATTGAACTCACGAACATGGAAGTGTGACTCGACCCATTAAATGAAGATGTGGACCCAATGCCCAATGCACCCTAGGCCACTGTTCAAGCTCCACCACCTCCAGCCATAGACAAAGAACCGAGTGTGTAAGTGGAGGTGATTCCCCTTGATGATGGTCCGGTCATGGACATGTACAATCTATCATTTGATGAGATGCAAAATAATATTGTACAATAAAAAAAAAAAATTTCCCAGATGATCATGCATCACCCACGTTCATGAGAGGAAGGGTGATTGTGGCAGACACTAGTAGGAATCCAAATGTTTTTTTCGACTCCAGGTGGGCCTTCACAGGAGCAACCAGATCCAACACCCACTACTTGGTTTCCGAGAACAAGAAGTTAGAAAATAACATATAGGCACTTCAAGAAGAGAATTAACAAATCCATGCATTATTGTAGAATGCACCATCCACATAGGTCTACCATAAAGAGATAAGAGCAGTGATGCTTGTTGAAGTATCTACACTTGGGGACACTATTTAGGATCTTTATGAGGAGTTGGGAAATGTTGATAAGGAATTTTTCCACATGAATGACTTGCTATGGTAGAGTAGAGATTTTTTCAAGATCCTCATGAATATACAGACTTCCATCACTACCATGCATGAGTGGAAAATGCAATACAAGGTTGTGCCATGTACATTGGTAAATAATTCGAAGTCAAAGGCAGAGTTAGAGAAATCCATAGATCATATTCTAATCCAAAACAACAAGAAAATCACCTCTTTCATTGGAGGCATTCAGGCCACATATGGATGGATATACGATAGCTTGGATTTCATGGTCAGAACCCACCGGATCCTATCAATTGGTACATTCAACGAGGCCAAACACAAGCAACAAGTCCGATAGGAGATTGATTAGTACTTGAAGTAGCTGGAGCAGGAGGAAACTTGGGAGGACATGGATATCAACAAACATATTTTTCATACCTAAATCGATGACTCGGTTAACATAAAAAATATGTTGCACCTGATTGAAGAAGAAGTGGATACCGATTCCAAGAGATTGTACGTGGATGTGTTGGAGGAAAGGTCCTTATTCCATCCTAACACTATCTCACGGTTTGGGGAGACCATCACACAGTACCAAGCTTGGTATGAGTATGTGAACGAGATACACTAAGCCCAATATGGCCAAATTGATTTCACCCCAACTCCAACATCATAATATTTTGTCTTATATGGGTACGAGTGGAAATTGTAATATTTTTTGTAAGTATTATATAAGTGAAATTCCACGTGTCCATGATGGAATGCGAAGATTCATATGTAATGTGAGGAGTCATGAGGGGAGTCCAAGAGTCACCAAGGGGTAATTCCAAGAGTCATCCCTCTTTGGTTATAAATGCATGCTCATAAATCTTGTAAGGGGCTTTTGGGAGCTAATATTTTGGCTAGGCTTAGGCTTAGAGGAGGCTTGAGAATTTTGTGTCAGCGTTGGCTTCTTCGTAGTGTAGAGGGAGTATATTTATTTTGGAGGAGTAGGTGATATTGAATTCACATTCAACTATTGGGGCAAGTGCTTTGTCATGTTGTATGCATGAAAGAAAATTTCACTTATAATATAAATCAGAGCCGACACATTTTCATGCATATATTGTGAATGTAGTTGGAATATTCTAGTTATGTTTGCGATGTATGTCATTTAACTTACACATATGCTTATGAAATATTTCATTTGCATTTGTACGAATATTTTTGAATGAGTGCTCATGTTATAAATCATCACAGTTAACTTGTGGAATATTCTTCTTTTTAGTTTGTGTGAGGTATTTGCAGCTCGTGTGTTCCTTTCAAGTTGCGTACAATTACAGGCTTCTAAGGAGCTCACTTCCTTCCCCCTTTGATGTTAGAACCGCTCACACATCATACTGACTTTATGTAGGGTCACAAAATTGCTTTAACCAAAGAAAAAGTACACCCTCTATGCATTTTTCAATCCAAGTCATATCATTAAATAACCTACTATTTGGATTCCTACTCCAAACAGTGTGAGGTCTAGTAGAGACTTTATATCGAGAAGATCCCCTAAATGTTGGCGGGTCCAACACTGTCAACATTTTTGGCGCTAGAAGGAGGGCAATATGACAAGATAAGCCCTTGAATTTTTTTTTGAATTTCTGCACTCATTTTTATAACTTCTTCCCAAATCACACATCCAACATGTTTTTCTAGAAAACTCAATCTTCAAGTGTCGAAAAATCTCATCAATTACTTTTTGCATCTCAAATTTAATGGTGAAGGTGAAACAATCATCGTTGTGCATACATATTGTTTTCTTCAATTTTTCACAGAGCGCAACATCTCACTTGAGGATGTTGGTTTTTGGTTGTTCTTTCTCACATCCGAAGTGTGCATAAGGAAATGGTGTTACACATTAACCGATGCCTCTATCCTCTCCTTCGAATAACTTGTCATATAATTTTTTCATGAATTTGATGAATTTGATTATAAAATTCTCTGTGACATAATTTTAGAATTTCAGAAATCACCTGATGAATCTCTATACCATTTTATTAATCATTTTTTTCGTATATGTTTTGAATTTCTAGATGATGAATTTGAATGGGAGTTCTTAACCATAATATTTCTACATCTTGTTCATATTTCACTTATTCAGCGTGAGTTGCGATCGCTTAAATCACACCCAACAAACCTCGTGCATAAAGCTTCTAAATCTGCAATGGATAGAGGTGTTGTTCGAAGCAACCTCCCGTCTTCTTTTCATATAACTACTTTACTGCCATAGGATGTGGTGGAAAATATTTGCAAGACATTTGTTCCAAAACCACCATCTTCTCCCACCCCACATACTCAGGAACCCTGCGTAGTTTTGGAGTGAAAGCATAGTGAATGTGTCAAAGAGTTTTCTCCTCATCCTCCACCCTTTGGTCCTTATGATCCTCTGAATTGAGAGTTTGTGTGTTATGCTGTACAAAATCATTCCTTTTATGTTCATGAGGATTAGATGTTGGGTGGATTTTTTCTTTTTTAGAAAAAATACGATGTCATTACAATGAGTTGTGGTGGAGCCCATTATCAAAAACGAATATGCGATGAAGGATGCCTCTCTTCCTTCCGCAACTCTTTTGCATCATCGTGAAACTATCTATGATTTTTCTATGTCGGTTAAATCATGTAAAATTTTAGTTTATGATACTATTAATACATCTAATCCTTCACATAATCCATGGAATGTCAGCTTCTCGCTTAAATGCAGAGAGGATGAATCTTCTATCACTCATCTTCCCAAGCTCTCATTGTGCCTTTCTGGAAACATAGAAGGTGAAATTTCTCATTTTCCATCTCCCCCTCTATACGATTCATTAGATCATGAGGACACCTCCATGTGTGATCTTGAACTCACTGATTATGGTTTTCATGACCTTTTCATTGTTTTAGCTGGTCACGATTGTAATTTTCTTATTATTGATTTTTCCAAGCCACCGATCTTTGATGATCTATATTTTGATGAGTTGGATCTTCCTCAAGCTGTCGGGGCAATTAAGCCCGAGCTGATGGTTATGCCAGGCTATCATAGCCTTGAGGCCAGTTCCACCTCTGATCATAAGAATGTTGAATCTCTTGAGGATCCTCATCACTCTCTTGTACATGTTTAAAATATTTTTGATTTACAATTTTCGCATCCTCCATCTATTTTTTACGATCCTATCACTCAATAATTGGATGAGTTGTACTTGGCGAGCACTGTGGAGAATTTTTTTTTTTCTTTCTTTCTTTATGTTCTCTCGCCTTTATGGTTAAAAAGTTTGTTTTTGCAAGTCTTTGGTTTGTGATATGTCATGGAACCATGATGCGTCCGCATAATGTCTTCCATGTGATTTTCACCATTTATTTTCTGCATGCGCATTCAAAATTCAAATGTTTTGGTTTGCAATGTATTATATTTCTTCCGTAATTTTATGCATGTATATATTTATTTGCATGTATCTCATCGCCCACGTAGTCCTACCAATGCACCAATGGCTACATTGCAAATATCACTTTACATGAGTTGGCCTACTTTCTACTTAGGTTAGTAGTAGGAGTAGTGTTTGCTTTTATTTCCGTTTGATTTGATTTTCTTTCACTCATTCTTTTTAGTATTACTTCTTTCCTTTGTTATTTGCTTTTAGCCTTAGGCTAACTTATGCATGAGACCATGTTTGTCTTTTGAAGCAAGCATGATGAATTCCAAGAGGAAATTTGTTCTTCTTGTTAGCCACCTATAAATTCTGATATACCTAGTGGTGGCTAAATTTGTTTTCAAGCCTTCAAGAGATATATTTCCTTTGAAAATCCATCATATTTGAAGCCTTATGATGATTCTTTATCCTCTGAATTAATATTCACTGCCTTTTCACTATAATCCTCATCATGAACCTCATAGAAATCCTGTGGATCATCCAAAGAACTGCTTCCTAAGGCTGCTTTCATCCAACATTTTCCTTCTTATTCTGCCATTTCCCCTTCTTCAAAAGCAGTTTTTGTACCCATTTTTGAAAGCCTATTTTCAACCTCTCATCCCTCATAAATCCTTTCTTGATTCATCCCCTCCCTTAATTTGACTTTTAAATCGCTTATTCAACCCTATCGAAACCCCCAAATCCTCTTAAAAGGCCTTCATTTTTGGCCTAAAACCCACCTTTTCACTAAGGAACAAAGCCCCATTTTGGATTTTAGTCTAGCCCCTTTCCCCATCATAGGACCATGCATTGTGACCAGGTGCATAAGTCCTCAAACCTTTTTCTTTTTACACCCGGTCACCATTTTTATTGATGGGACCACATCTGCACCCTTTTCCCTAAGCCCCTACGTTTTTTTCCTGTAGAACCTTGTTTCGCTTCGTATTTCTCCATTTTCTCATCCTCCCCCGAGCTTTAATCTTAACCATTAGATCCATAGATCTAGTGAGCATAATCTAATCCGACTTTTCTCATCCACCTTTCAACCATCCCGCTCCACGACAAAGGGCCAACTTCACCAGGTGTCCCACCACACCTTCCACCCTCGCATCTCACCTACTATTGCGTTCTTTCTACACTGTTAGATATATCAACCATGATCCGATGGATGACACTCCGTATAGCAAAATTTTTATACCCGAGGATTAACGCTCAAAAAATTTGCGAAATAGGTAGTTTTTGAGAATCCACGTGTCAGCGAATGTGTGGAATCGCATTCCATCCGCGCAAAACCACATTCCCCCATTTTAGTTTGTGAAAACCATTCCTGGTTTTCCACCATACCGCTGCCCCTTGCAACATCGCCTTCACTTTTAATCCCAGCCGTCGATCTCTGAGATCCGACGGTCCTGATTTAATCCCGCCCCCATTCATTCTCCACCTAACTTGCTCATGAAATATTTCACCAAGTAATCTCGAGTGCTGATTGTCCTAATCCATTGGCTTATATTCGCCGTCATGCCCAAAACTCCATTTTTACCTGGTCAGCTGCTCTGCCAAGGTTTCTTCCATTTTTCCGCTGCATCCACATTCTTCCTCACTGCTCCTCCACCCAAAGAGCCTCTACAAGAAGTCTAAACAAAGCCTGTAGGATTTCATAATGAATTTTTGTGTGTTTGCAGGTTTAAAGGAGTATCTCTGTTAGAAGTTTTCCTACAGTCACAGACAAGTGACAAAACAGTTCGGGATGACTATCCTCCATGGCTCTAGAGGCAGTAAGGAACCAAAAAAACAGATCAAAGGTCAAAGGAATTATCAATGACAAAGCACATTGAAGAAGGAATACACAGAAGAATAGAGAAATTCTTGAAAACAACAGGCATAGACAGTTCAAGTAGATCAACAAAATAAAATCATAACAAAACTAAAACAGGTTGAAGTATAGAGGGGCAGAGCAATTATTGGTGCAGAACGTTGACTGACACTTACAACCTACCTCCATGCACAGAAAAAATCCCAGCAGTTACCACATCAAAGAAAAATACCACAAACTATCAGTGCAGTTATTTGGAAGTATGGGGGGCCTCAAAACCCATGCTTGCACTTAACTTACACTAGGAAATGACAGTACTGCTACAGGCGGTGTTTTCTCCTAAAGGAAATCATGTAGGGTGTTTTCTATCATATTAAAATAGTCCCAGCAAGCAACAAGGTTACTAAATCTATCTAGAATTTAATGTTATGTTTATGACACAGGATGGAGCATTTGAATGCCGGCTCCAATCTCTGATGATCATTAAAAAATTCTTTACCTAATTTTCCTCATTTTTCCTATAAAAATTCTTTGAATTAGCATTGTAAAACGTTTGCATTTGGTGATTTCTAAAGTAATACATAGATTGCTACTTTGAAGAAGCATTGGTGTTATGAAGGAGTGTGGAAGTCTCCATTTTTTCTGTTGATGAAGGAGGCTAGACCAATGGATCCCTGAGCCTAGTTTTGGTGAAGTAATCTCTTATTGTTAATGTTGTTTTCCCGTCTATCACTTTGTTCCATTTTGCTTTGAATTATAGTATGATAAAAAGTTTAGTCAGAGAAATGTATCTCAGAAGCACCTCTGACCTGTTTATCCTTCACTATTTATATGTTTTCCACTACTAAACATGACAGAGTAGTCTAGTAGCTCTCTTGAATATTCAGTTTGTTTTATTTTAGAAATGGTAAATTCAGTTGTGTTAAAGAGTGTTTAGGTGTTCCTACTATAGGGTAAAATTCTTGGGTTGTTGGTTATCGAATATCCTTCTTAGGGATTTTTGGTGCCCAAGGAAGACATTAAGATTAGTTGTATAGTTCACAAAGATGGCACATACATATTCATATTAACTTAAAAAAACTTGATAGAACGAGATATAAGATTACCTCTTTAATGATCTTGGCGTCCCTTGGAGAGCGCTAGGCAGCGAAGCATGAGTTCTCCTTCACCAGCTCCAAATATTGGCCCTGCAATTAATTAAAGCACCCATGTAATCTCTACCATAACATATATTTCCTATCAATTAAGCCAATATATAATAAACACTTAAACTATGCACATCTAAGCCATTCATCTCATGCTATATAAGTGATTAAATAACAATGACAATATCAACGCATAGAATGGAAAAAACAGATACAATTCTATTGATTTATAAAAAAGGAGGATTACAACCGTCAATTTTACCAAGCCCTCCTCAGCCTTCCAATCTCTCTATCTCTCAAAGTGGTGATGTCTTGATCAAAAATTTTCAATGAAACTCTTTGACCTTTGACCTTCACACTAAAACAATGATCTCTACTTCACAAGTATGCAAAAACTTTGACAATCCTTTGACCTTGAACCAAGAGCCTTCAACTCCATTTTATAGGAGATGGAGCGAGCAATCATTTCCCTTCTCTTTCCACCAATTTTGAATAGAAAAAACCAAGATGTTTCCTCAAACTCCATGCTTTTTCCTTCTTTGAGAGTTCGGTTTTTTTTGGCAAGGCCCGATAAGAGTTAGTGCTTTGCAATTTCCTTTTTGTACTGACTCTCTTATGAGAAAAAGCTAGAGATTCAAATCATTATCCGCAGGTTTTTCCAGTTTCAAACTTAAAACATGGGTAACGCTGCCCTCTAGTGTAAACAGAGAATTTCCCTAGCCACTACCGCGGCCCATTCACTGATCATCTGCATTATAACGCTCTTGTGTTTTTATAGTGAGGCATTACCTTGGCAGAAATAGGTTTAGTTTAGGTCTTTGTATTCCTTCCATATTTATCTTCTCCTCTGAGCTGATGAGGGGTTATTTTGACCTATAATAGATTCCCCCTAAAGTGTGAGGTTAGAGAAGAAGACGATGGCCGAAATAGTTTACAATGTGTGTAGTACAGATAAAGAGATTGAAAGACTGAGGAAAACCTGAAACAACAACATATGTCAGAAAATATAGTATCTGCCTTGAGTCAGGAATTCCCATGCTCAGTAGCTTAAACAAAATAATTTCTATAGAATATAGATATGAAGAATATATCCACCGATAAGCACAATGTGGAAGTGTCTGTCATAACAGGATCAAGCTGAAGAAGCTGTTGTGGAGCGATAAAAAGGTGTCTTTGTAACCCCTAATTACCTCACATTAATTGTCAACCCAGGGACGACTTTTTGTTTCAAGAGTGTACTCAGTCTGAGGCGGCTATTTACTCAAGAGTAATGTTTGTGAAGATGCAGTATAGAAATACAAATGCAGAAATAATAAATGCTTGAAAAGAAATGCGCCCGAAAAATCTAATACCAAATGGCCAATGCAAGAACCCTACGTAGCCTTGCTGAACTGCTGAGTTAGGGATGCAGTAGTAATAACTCTTTCCCCTAGAAGTAGATGTGAGATGACCAAATCTGGGGACCTGGAATGATTAGCTCTGCCCTCTACAGTTTAGAGATCTCAAAGCAAGTGAAAACAACTCAAAGGAAATGAAATCTAAAACGCAAACTGGAAAGGAACAACAATCTAAAGCAATGAACAGGAATTGAATAGCAGCGTAAAATAAACAGTGAATTCAATTCATAACCAAGCAAACTAGATTTCTACTCTTTAATCATGTCGACAGCCACGCAACAATCAACTATCGTAATTCATAAACAAAAGGAATAACAACTGGAATTAGATACAGAAAAACAACATTTTATAACAATTGAATCATGAATCATGCTTCTTGTAAAGAATGGAATAACAATGACTCTGTATTTGATCCAATTAGCAATAACTCAATTCTTTAATTGTAATAAACGAACTTCACACAACAGAAATAAACTAATAGAAATACAAACAACAGATCGCTCCACCAGGGTCGGGCCCTCAACCACCGGTGAAGCGTTGCTGTGCTTTACTCCAGCGCTTGAGAAATGAAACAACAGTGAACTCCTTTATTAATCAGGCATTAATAATGTTTACAAACAGCTCACACTCTCTTAACAAGAGCCGATGCACAATTCTGCAAATTACAATAAGAAAAGTCTCTCCATCCTCATACACAATACATGCTTCTCCTTTTATAATCAGAAGGTGGAGAAATTAAATAGCAAATAGGATCTCTAATAATAATATTGAATTTCTTCCAACCAATTGATCAACAATAAAATAGATTTACATCCCTCTTTCAACAACAGCAAGTCGAATTTGGCTTTGTAGCTGAGATTTGGAGGACGGCCGCAACCACAAATCTGAGAAAATCGTGCTCAAAGAACCCTGCGTTTCTCTCAGTATAGACCGAATTTGGGCAAACCGTTCTTTGCTAAAGTTAATTGGGTCCGTTCTGAACAAAACCCATGTTCCGGATTTTCCAGATTCGTCTTCATTTGCTCAGAATCTCAACTGCAAAATTGTCACTCCTTATTCCAGCGCATTTCTGAGTTGACACTTTTAATGATCAAATCTTCAATCTGGAAATTATCTTGGAGGCTAAAAATGGTGAATAATGTTATAACCAACTTATTAAAACCATCATTGATAAAATAATTCATAATCATCAATTTATTAGAAATAAAGGAAGATAAATAATATTCATCCATAAGAGCATAAATCATTTATAAAATGGATTTAAATAATAAATTATAATAAATAACGTGATGAAGAATGGTAGAAATGGGTGGAATAAGCGTTCACAAGTGATAATAATAATGGCATATTAATGGCCCAACAGCTGTCTCCATAAACAATATCGCAACTTGGGGAAGGGAACACAACTTTAATGATGTAACCTTTGCCCCAAGGTCTTGACCATTGATTCACTTAAACTACATATTTCTCAACATGTGAATGAAGGAGATTTCGTCGAACATGTGAGAAATATTCTGATTACTAGTCGATGATGGAAACTGTTAACAGACTCAAAGGTGGCCATCGATAATGATGATGGTCCCTAAGATGCATAGTACAATCTAGCGAGTGCGAATAAAATGAGTTGAAGTCGAACACTCATAGAATCATTCAACCAGGAGCCAATGATGAAGACTCCTGATCAAACAGAAGACTACCTGCCACTGAAGTCTGCAAGTATCCGGGTACTGATGGGTGTCTGGATCAACTTCCTAGATAAGATGTTGAAGTCGATAGGAAGAGATCTGTTGAAAGGTAGGCACTGAGGCGTCCTACATCAGTCAACACGAAACAGAAACCAACTGATTTTTGTTTATGATTGAGATAATGAAGAGTAAATGGGGATGTCGGATGACAAATAATTTCTGGCATAATGAGCAGTTTGGTTGATGAGAGGAGCAGTAGATAGCGAGATCTTCTTGAACAATAGAAGGCACTGTAACAGGGTACTAGGCAGCTGAGACTTAATGAACACCAAAGAGTGTGTTAGGATTTTACTGGTGTAGGGACACTGGGAGATGAAGGCTAATACTCATAGATGGTAGGGTTCGGCTAAATGCGAAAGAGTTTTCTGGGAAGTGTCATGTTCAAGATTTTTGCTGCAAAATCAACCTTTCTGAAATGTAATAGAGGTAGTATCCATTTTTTCCAAATTTTTCCCCATCTGATTAAGTTTAATGAGTCCAGATGAGTAAACTCGGCAAATTTTTCATGTTTAGAGAGTCTGAAAAATATCATAAAAGACAAATCTGTGCCCCGTCTGATTAGGTTTAACGAGTCTAGACGAGTAAACTCGGTGGATTTTTCATGTTTATGGAGTCTGAAAAATATCGTAAAAGACAACTCTGTTGGGGTACCTTTGTCATGTCTTGATAACCAGGCACGGAAAAGGGAGAATAGTAAGCCTGAAACAGTTCATTTTCCGTGAGTTAGTCCATCGAAGCCGGAAAAGTGAGAAATCTATGTTCGATGGACGTCTACCTCATTTTGTTATGAGTACGAGGAGACGGAGTAAACTCAGTATTCTTTGTGAAATTTTAACGAGTCCAACAAAGAAAAACTCAGTGCCCTCCGTGAAATTTTAACGAGTCACGCAGAGAAAACTTGGTTACTTTTTCAGTTTAAAGAGCTTTGAAAAAGAGGAAAAGAATGGCTCCTTACTCTCTGTCGTGGTAGTTTAGCGAGCCCAACAAAGTCAACTCGGGGTTTTTTAAATTTTATGAGCGAGAAAAAGGTCCCTAAAAAGAAAGCTCAGTGCTTCTTCATATCAGTTTTAACGAGTCTGAAGAAGAGGACTATAGGTTTTTCGGATTAACGAGAAAGAAAAATACCATAAAAAGAACGCTTGATATCAACTTCGTATAAGTTTAACGAGTCCGAAGAAGGGAGCTCGAGGTTTTTTGGATTAACGAGAAATAAAAATACCGTAAAAATAATTCTTGTGTAAACATGATTATGTATCAATATGAATCTTGATCACTCATCAGAACATCAATAACAAATCTCAATAGTTGCGACACATGTGCAGCAAGAATTCACGACTTTTTCTGAATAGCTTAAGAGAGTCATGCCCCAGAATTGGCTATAAGAAGGTCAGAAGACCTTCATTTTCACTGTTTTTAGTGCTGTGAAGGAGCTCTGGGGTGAAAAGGGGTGAAATCTTCAATTGACGATTGCAGTCAATCCGGGAAACGGTTTTCCTTCCCGCGAGATCCAAGTAAGAGCTAGAACCTCCTGCTATCATTTAATTGTCTTTTTGTTAAGTTTTGCTGGTTCAAAATGGGAAATTTGTGAGGCCCTAAAAAATGTTTGCGGCTAATGTGGGCTAGTAGTGTTAGAGCCGCATTAAGCACAGTTCCCATGAGGGGATTCCGCATTAGCGCACTCTGTTTTACACTATGGCCAGCGTTTGGCGCACCGCGTTTTTTAGCAACTCATTTCTCAACGTTTTGATGTGGTCCAGGCAATTTCTAATTGGTTAAAAGTTTCATATTTACAGGTATTCAACTGTTAATCATGAGTATCTGGCGAGAGAGAGAACATGAATGGGAATAATGAGATATGATTACGGATGTTGCAAGTTTGATGGCTCTCCGCAGATGTGGTTTGCTAAAATATGCCCGTTTATAACTGATGAGGGGTCAAGAGGACCTCCTGAGGTGGCTAATCCAACAATGGGACGAGCGGCACCATGTCTTCCAGATTGGGGGCAATGAGCTCTCAATCGAGAAGGATGATGTGTAATTTTTTACCTGCCTATCATGTCATGGACCAAGGCCCAACTTGACGGGGTCTAGAGCTTACCTGCGTTCCATTGCTGATCTGATTCTTGAGCATTGCATATGTGACACACAGGCTGTGAGCAACCGGGTACCAATCGCACGGGTGACTTTGAGACCACTGAGGTCTATATTATGGATGATTGCTCTCTTGGCAGGTGCCAAGAGTTAGCATGTGGCCACCAAGGCCCATATGCTACTAGCCTTGGACTATATGCAGCCTCAGGTGTTTGACTGGTGTGACGAAGTTGTCCATCAGGTCTGAGTAGAGCTTACCGCATGTAAGACCCATATCTAGAGAGAGTTTGGGTATGGTACACTGATTGCCTCTTTCTTACTGGAGTGGGTACCATTGATGAGGCCCATGATCATTACAGCGCCATTGGTCCCACGCGAGCCGAGGCAGGCTCGGTGGGCAGCTTTGCTTCCGCGGACTGGAGAGGGTCCCATCTGCCACTATTTTGATGATGGGTTTTTTGATTGGCTAAACTCCCAGATTATTATGATTGAGGATTATCCCTATGTAGGGATGAAATTCACAGGCGATCCAGAGTTAGTGATGCCCCCTAGCACCCAGTGGGGACTCGATGGTAAGAAGGAAATGATCAGTGTATTTCAAGGAAGTACTTTTTTTTTTGTCTTTTGAATGTTTATGCAATTTTTTTGTTGAAAAATAGGGTGAAAATTATGTTTTGACATGAATAGTTGTTTTATTGACACAGATGTGGCACCTATCCGTCCAGTTGGGGCCCCTCACTATGCATGGCGAGAACTATAGCTACCCAGGGCTGGTGCACCAGCAGAGGATGCGGAAGCCACCGAGGATGATGATGCCCAGGTTTTACATGAACTCTCCAGAAACTTGGAGGGTTTGAGTATGGGTATACCACCTCTTCCTATGTGAGAGGTTCCAGTTCATTTGCAGCGGCATACCGTAGGTGTGCCGGAGAGATACGTGGTGCCTCTGAGGAGGATAGCCAGAGTAGTTGTATGTTACCATGATCATCAGGCCTAGCTGGCGGAGCGGACGTATTAGTGTCAGGGCGTGGCTTAGTATAGCCAAATTTTTGTAAAACACCCAAGTTTTGGAATTTTTTTGATGTAAATATTGTACTGGACACGACATATATATATATATATATATATATATATACATATATATATATATATATATATATATATATATATATATATACATATATATATATATATACATATACATACTTTTTGGTGATTTTGTGTTTTTTAATTTTTTATGTATTTTCAATGGGATAAAAATATATATACTCATGAGTAAATCTTTTATAGTAAATGTGACAAATGCCAATCTAACACATAGTTTGCCAAATAATCAGCTAATGCATTAAATTCTCTAGGAACTTGCTCAAATGTAATTGTTTTAAATTGACATTCTAAAAGGCATACCCTTAAAAAATAACGTAACAAGACTGGATGACAGACACAGTAATGATTGTTTAACTGCATAATGACGAGTTGGGAATCTAAACTGACCACTAAATTGGAGTTGGATAACTAACATGTACTTGCAACATTGATGGTGGTGCTACCTAGGAAGATTACCCCAGAACCAAGAAGGTCCGACTAAGGAGTGTAGAGAACCCAAGCAGCTGAAGCAATGCGTCTAGTGTGATGACTAGCACCATCCGCATATTCGACGTATGATAAGGAGGGTGAAAGAAAAAGATTATACATGAGAAAAAACACCTCAAAAACCAAAAAATATCTAGAAACATCAAAACAATAGGCAAAACTTATATGCATAAAATTACAAAGCATATGCCTAGTGCGAAAACTAGGAAAAATACTTCTTTAGATAGAGCCCGTTGCGGGGCTCCGCGAGTGGAATTCCATTACAGTCCTGAAGTTCGTAAGCCCCTTTTGAGAGGAATTTAGTGACGATGTAAGGACCAAGCCATAATGTTCGGAGTGTTCCTACCCCCAAGAGGTCATTTTTTTTATCATAGAGTAGAACAAGATCACCCTCTTGGAAAGAACGAGGCTTGAAAGATTTGTCGTATTGAGCTTTGATTCGGCACTGGTGAGCTTCGAGTGCTAGTGTAGCATCTCGATGAGTTTCGTCCAAATGATCGAGTGAGAGCAAGCACTCTTATATGGCGGTGGTGCCAGGTAGGATTTCAACGACAAGTTTGAGTGATGGAATTTCGCACTCAATTGGAAGTACTGCCTCCAGGCCGAATGCAAGTTGGAATGGCGTGAAGCCTATGGAAGTTTTGACTGACATTCGGTATGCCCATAACACAGAATACAACTTCTGATGCAATGTGGTTTTATGATTACCGACCAATCGAAGAATCATGGTTTTGAGGATGCCATTTACGGCTTCGACTTGACCATTAGCTTGGACGAAGATTGATCTTGACGAAAATCTAGCATGGATGTTAATTCGATCATAATATGATTATGAAAGTGGGATCCATGATCTGTGACAATAGATAGGGGCATGCCGAACCGACAGATTGCCTGATTGAATAGGAAGAGAGTGGCATTTTTTCCATCAGCCTTAAAAGTGGGAATGGCTTTCGCCCATTTCGTAAAATAGTCGACCGCAACCACGATGTAGTTATGTCCATTTTCCGAAGTGGGATTGCAGGTGACGAAGTCAATTCCCCATTTAGCGAAAGGACCAATGGAGATAACCGGATGAAGGGGGGCAGGATGAGCGTACATTTTCTTTGTGAAAATTTGACATGGATGGCACTTCTGGACTACTGCAATGCAGTCTTTAAACAAATTGGGCCAATAGTAACTTGCGAGCAAGATTTTTTGGGGAGTAGCTATGCCCGAAAGATGACCACTGCATGCCCTTGTGTGGCAGTCATTCAAAACGTGTTCTGCTTCATTGAAAGTGAGACAACATCAAAGAATGGTATCAATGCCACGATGATATAGTGTATCATTTAGCAAGAGGTAGTGCTTTGCTTGGTGGCGAATCCGATGACGGTCATCGAACGTGAAATTTGGGTGGAAGCATTGGGTTTGTAGGTAGACAAAAATGTCTCCATACCATGGGTCCAAAGAATCGACCAAGTATACAGATTCATCAGGAAATGGATCATGAGCTACTTTTCTTGGGTCGATTTTGGGAAGGTCCAATAATAATTCGGCGAAGACTAGGGATTTCTTTGCTTTGGCAGCTATGAAAACCAAATCAAATTGTTGGAGGATTATGATCCATTTGGAATATTTTCCTCCAATAATTTTTCTAGACAGGATGTGTCGCATGGGGTTCTCCAAAGCAATAATTGTAGTCTGTCGCAGCAATATATAGTTTCGGAGTCAGGTGACGGCGAAAACTACCGCCAGAGAAAGTTTCTCCACATGTGAATAATGTAGTTCAGGTTTGATTAGACCTTTGGAAAAATAGTATACCACATGTTCACTGTCGCCACTGTGAACTTTAACTAGAACCATTCCAAGTGAGGATGGTGAGACTGCAAAGTAGAGGAGAAAGTCGCGTGAGTAGTCGGGGGCACTGAGGAGTGGGGATGAAACAAGTGCATGTTTTAAAGCGTCAAATGACTATTGAGATTGGTCATCCCACAAGTATAGTGTTCCTTTCTTCAATAATAGCATAAATCCTTTCGTCATCTCGGCATAGTTAACGATGAATCGACGTAAAATTTTTGCCTTCCCTTGCAAACGTTGGAGTTGAAGGATGCATTGTGGTGCCAGAAATTCAACAATTGCCTTAACCTTATCGGGATCAACCCTAATCCCATGCTTTGAGACAATGAAACCTAACAGACACCTAGACTCGACCATAAATACACACTTATGAGGATTTAAATGTATATCGTAGAATCCACACCTAGCAAAAATTTCTTTCAGATAAGCGAGGTGATCAGGTCGTTTCTTGGAATGGGTGGGAAGGTCATCCAAGTAAGCCTATACAATATGTCGAACGTCGTGAAAAGCGTAGTCCATTTCCCGCTGAAAATTTTCTCTAGCATTCTTCAGACCAAAAGGGATTTTACGATACGCAAATGTGCCCCAAGGACAGATGAAGGCAGTTTTATGCTGGTAATATTTTTTAATTGCAATTTGGTTATGGCCCGAGGATCCATCCATGAAGGAAAAAGATTCGCATCGGGCACAATCATCAAGAATCTAATCTATGAATGGTGTAGGATAATATTCTTTGGGAAAGGCGGCATTCAGATCACGATAGTCAACACAAACTCGAATGGTGCCTTGTTTTTTATTGACATGAACCGAATTGGAAACCCATTCCGTCAAAGGAATGGGATATATTAAACTGTTACACTAAAAATTGTCATCCTAACATTTTGCCATAAGTATGAGCTCATTATTACTCATACTTCCCCCTTTTTCAAGTCTAACATATCAGTTCCTCATGTCAAGCCTTGAAAATAAAAAAAAAATTCCTAAAAGTCTCCTAAAATTTGGTGTCGCACTTTCTGGGTATCTTGCCTGCGGTCCCGCACCCAATGTTCAACTTTCCTACATTCCTGAATGCACTTTATCTTTGTTATAGGTGCAGACCCCTGTAAGATTAAAAAGGCGCAAGTAAATCCCAAAAAGCTCAATTAAAGTAAATTCTGGAAGCTTCTAGAATGGATTTTGCGGTGGCAGAACCGCTCTTGTGAGGTGCATGAATCCCTTACCTTATGGAGCTAACCCCTTGATGTGATGAGCTTATCCCTTTGAAGGAGGATTCTATCCCTTCATACTTGGAACATAAAACCTCCTCTTTTCCACTATAAAAAGAGGCATTGGGTAGCCTCAAGGGGAGTTCAAGCTTAAGAATATTTGAGGTTAAGTGTTGTTGAGATTTAGACTCAGTTAACTAAGACTTTTGTGAGGAGAGATTACATACCTCTATTTGTCTTAGTTGGAAAAGTGCAGATCTTATCAAAGTAAAGGAGACTCCTGCTTCGGACCCCGGAAAGTCCTGTGCAACATCAAGGCTCAGGTTGTAAGGATTTTCTTCTTTTGAAATTAATACAAATATACTCATTTTTCTCAATAAGCTTTTAATCAATGGTTTATTTCATAGATTCCTTGATCACTATGATAAGCATGGTTTATGATGATTTCTATACAGGTGCTATGTAATACTTTGCTTGTTTGTGATTGCAGGTTTACAAGCGAAACTCCTTCAAGCGCGCGAGGGATAACAACAACTTCAAGCAAGCACTGGCCAAACGGTAAGTCTTTTACACCTATATAGAGCTTTTCATAGATCATATATGCTTAGAGAAAGATTAGTATATTTGGCTGTTTGTTGCTAGATACTTTTAGTACTAGGGAGATCGGTCTTGTCCGCAAGACGGATTAATCCATACAACAAATTGGCGACTCCACTGGGGAAAGAACTTGTTGTTTTTTGTTCTCTTTTATTTTGATTTGAGGAAACGTTTTTCTTGGTTTTTGATTGATTGACATCTGCCTAGGTAGCTTAGGTTTTATCTGTTTTGAAAATTTTGAAATCCTTTGGGTTTTTCTCTAGATTTTCCTGGGACCACACTTTGCCTTGTTTTCACTGTGCGGCAGTTTCGCACTTTTCCTATGTAAACAGTGCAGGACCGCACCTGTGACATCTTGGAGCTTGCAGACCCTGTTAAAGTTTTGAAAAACTTCAGATTTCTTTCTTTAGTTTATCTTGATTTTGATTTTTTTTTTTTTCTGCCCAGATTGATGATTGTTTCTGTCAAAAGCTTTCTGTTAATAAATCTCAACAGTATTGGTGTTTTGATGATTTTCTAGAAGTTTTGCATTTTGGATTGCATTTCACTTGGTCTTTGTAGCGATTTGAAGCATTTGACACTTAGAAGTACCTCAGATTACCTTGGTATTTTTGGTCTTTTTGCTGGATCTGACCTGATTGTGAAATCATCCTTTATTGAGAAATAGAGTTACCTGTTTCTTTGCAAATCTTCGAAAAGAAACTTTGTTATTGGTTTTTGAATTTCATTTTTAATAAAAACATAATTGAGTGTTTTCGATCTGTTTGTTATTCTAGACGAATAGATCTTTAGTTTGCTGAAAAACTAAGTTAAAACATTCTTCAAAAAAAAATCTTAAAGCTTTTATTCATTTAGATTATTAAAGTTTGTAGTTTTGAGTGCTTTTAAAATTTCTAGATTTCTTTTGAAGGAAAATTGTTTTGTAGCTTCAAGTTTTTGGAAAGTAAATGGATTTTTATTGTGAGCTTTGATCATTGGTTGGAAAAGACAAAAATATTTTCTTTCAAGTATTCTTTATGTTTAAAGAAGGAATTGTTTATTAAAAGAGTTGCATTCTCTAACTTTTCCTTAATTAGAATTTCATTGAAAGAAAACAATCTGATTATCATTTTTAGGTGCATTTTTAGTGTCTTTTGGAAACCGAGTCTTCACACCATCAGAGTTTCATTTCCGCACCCATTGACTTAAGGAACAACTCTTAAAAGTAACGCTTAATTAAAATTCATCTAGCAATCTTTTTATTTTCTAGGGCTCTTATCACCAACATAGCTTAGGCTAGTATCTTGGAGTAGGGAGTAGTTAACTCTCCAAGGTAGTAAAAAACAAACAAGTAGACAAATCTTGTGGTAGGAGATAAATCCAATTGTAATTTGTATAATCTGGGAAGCTTCTCTTAAAGAAGTCAATCACGAGATCATGTCCGAACCTTTGAGACAATCAATTCTGTTTCATTGGGGAAGATAGAAGATTTTGCGTGCATTACAAATGGTAAACCTCGGATTAACCATTGTCGAGGAGCCTGGGGTCACTTGTCGGTAAACCTCGGATTAACCATGTCGAGGAGCCTTCAAGGGGATTGAGCTTGCTACTCTACCCTTGCGCGTGAAATCGGATCGTAGACTATTCCCCCAGTTATATTTGTTACTGTTGGTAACCTTAGTGTCCATTATCTTAAGATTATTTCCTAAGGTGACAGTGAAGGAAAGATCTCACTATACCTGGAGCAGACGTCAACTAGACTCACTTGGACTCTCTAGGGGGTTCTCTTCACATGAGATGGTTTTGTGAGGAAACTTGTGCCAGTCTGTTTCATTAAGCAGGTTGTCGGGGTAACTGTTCCAACCGCCCTTTCTGTGTTAAATTTCTACTAAGTTGGATTTCATCACCAACTAGTGTTTTTAGTATGGAAAGTTATTGTTTGTGTGTGGTTTGAACTCTTAGATTTTTTAAGCGTGTGATTCAGCTATTTGTTTCTTTAGAGACTTTAGGTGTTTTCATTGAAATTTTCTTTGTTTGCGTGTGATTAGTTAATTTAATCGTGGCAGAATTGCCGAGACAATCCCGAAGACTACAAGGGAAACCCCTTGAATATTCACCAAGTCAGCTTGAAGGGCTTCGTGCTCTGGTATCATCCAGTAGTGGTAGGATTAGATCAACAAAAATTGGAAGTTCATCCATAGTTGTCCATCCTGATCATCAAATACCTACA
Source organism: Pinus albicaulis (assembly GCA_034641835.2). Classification (NCBI taxonomy): domain Eukaryota; kingdom Viridiplantae; phylum Streptophyta; class Pinopsida; order Pinales; family Pinaceae; genus Pinus; species Pinus albicaulis. The sequence continues at coordinate 1,150,681,799 of CM076575.1, read as the reverse complement.
ACATAATACATTCAAGAACCGATTTCAGTTTCTGAAGTTACTGGTAGTATTCCTGCTTCCAGTGAACTGGCTGACGAACCTGAAATCTCTGAACCTGAAACTGAACCTTCTGTTTTGGAAACATCCTCAGGATTTATTTCACCAACTTCTAGCGATCTTGGTTCACCTAGGGTAAGAAATATCGTCACTGACGATCTTCCAGCTGGTCTTATTTCTATTGAAGAACTTACTAATCCAGACGAAGATATATCTCTTCCCAACTCCCCTCAATCTTTAAATCTTAGGGAGCGTGAATCTATTTTCTACAGCCCTATTCGAACTAGTGCTTGGTATCTATCTTTAACAAAAATTTTAGAGAATCCGGGTCTTGCCTTTTCTCCACCTCGAGTTCCATTTCATCCTACACCCAGAGGTTACTATCCGCCATCCATCATGGCTAGAGAGTCATCCGTGTTTTCTCAAACACCGGAATCATTTTTACATGGTGGTCCTTCTGTTCCTTCGGGATATCAGGCTTTGTCTGGTACTTTCTCGGGAGCAGCTCCTCAACCAATTGAACAAGTGTTGTCATCTGGTAATAGTGGTGTTAAAACTGAAACGTTGAACGCAGCGCAAATCTATATGATGTCTGGTAATTTTCCGAATCCTCAACCTCAAGGCAGTCAGTTATCGCCTGGGGGGCCAACACAGGGAAATCCGTTACTGCCTGGGGGGCAACCTTCAGGTAGTCAGTTACCGCCTGGGGGGAAACCTTCAGGTAGTCAGTTACCGCCTGGGGAGCAACCTTTAGGAAGTCAGCTACCGCCTGGAGGGCAACCTCGAGGTAACTTTTTCCCAACACAAACTATGGAATAATATTATTTTGGGGGACAACCCCAAGGACAGTACACACCTCAAGGGTATCAACCTTCAGGACAGTGTATACCCCAAGGTCAACCCCAAAATCAATATGCTCCTCAGGGTCCTTATCAACCCCAGCTTCAGTACGCGCCTCAGGGTTATCAACCTCAAGGTCAGTACCAAATTCAAGGTTTCCAATAGCCTTCTGGTCAGCCATCTATTCAAGGAGCTGGAAATGTACCACTCACTTATCAACCCTACGTTCAACCAGGTTATGGTCCTTACGTTCAGCCTTCTGCGGGGCAATACCCTGGAATGAATATGGTGTGGGATCCGTCCCAATATCAACAGCCTATGCAGCCTAATGTGCAGTTGCCTTATCAACCTGGACAGCCTTTAATTATTGGTCCAACTCAGCAACCTGTCCAACCTACTATTCAAACTCCTGCACCTGGTCCTATTCAGAAAGCCGGTCCTAGTTCACCTAAGACTCCGCCTCAAACTGCTGCAACAGCTGCTACGTCTGTTTAACCTGTAACACCTGCTTCTGGAGTATTTGTAACCCCGAGTTTGTCTATCCCTGCCTCCGTGCAAATCCCTCAAGTCTCTGTACCCCAGCCAGGATCTTCGGTTCAGACTTCAGTTCAGATGCCTACGGGACAAGCCGGTACAAGTACAGTTGTCACAAGTCAACCGCAATTCACGTATCAACCGTACCAGGGATAGCCGCAATTCGGTCCCTATACACAAAATCCAAACTATCAGTATCAACCATACCCTGGCTATACTTATCAACAGCCTCAACAACCCCAGTTCGGTACGATTAATCCTGGTTTTCCAGGAGGTTATACAATCCCTAATGCTAATCCGATTCCTAGCTACCCTGGGTATCCACCTCCTAGAACTGCTTTGGCTACTCAAGGTTTTCATGACCCTAACCGTCAGTTACCCTTTATCGCAAATTTGGATTTACCTGATTTGATGCGCCTTACAAATGATCCAATTTTCTATTATTAGTACTGGCCGCCGATGCCACATAAGTTGCCCAGTGATATACCAAAATTCGAAGGTAAGCTAGGAGAGGATCCATCAAATCACGTCATGACTTATCACCTTTGGTGTGCATCTAATTCAATCATTGATGATTCGATTCACTTACGTCTTTTCCAAAGAAATCTTATTGGTCTTGCAGCCAAATGGTACATTGAGTTACCACGAGGCTCATTTCATAACTTCAGTCAGTTAGAAACTGCCTTCTTGAATCATTTTCAGTTGCCAGTCAGATACGACAATGGCACGGAATTATTAACTTCGCTGAAACAATCCACGTCCACTTATATTTCTGATCATATTCATGAATGGCGACGTAGGAGACGTTTGGTGAAAGTTTATATTCCGGATCAAATTTTGGCGGAATGGTTTGTTAAATCATTGTTACCCAAGATTACTGAAGATGTAGCTAAGGCTGGTGTTGTTACTGAAGAGCAAGTAATTTCTCAAGCTCAGTACCTTGACCTCGTTTATACGCAGTCGGGTACTTTACATGAAAAAATCCCAGGCCTTCCAAAACAAGGTCAAATAACTGCTGCTCCTTCAGGGTCTCATGCCATTGACGATATGATTGGTACGGTCAATTCTAAAAGAAAGAAGAAATCTTCAAAGAATTATTCTCCTATTATAACTTTACCTGATTCCTCGAAAGGAGAATCTTCCCCCGAAGTTTCTGCCGATATTCATGTCGTAGAAACATCTACGACCAAATCTAAATCCTGTGGTAAAAAGAAAGGGAAGAATAAAAACAAAAAGAATTCGAAAGAGAAAACTAATAAAAATGAATCCAATGACGAAAAACGTAAACCTCGCTATCCTTGTTTCATTTGTGAAGAGGATCATTTCACGAAAGAATGTCCATATCGAGCGGAAGTTACGAAATTCGTTAAAGGATCGCAACAACCTGCTGTCTTGAAGGATCCTTTTCCAATTCAAGATAGTAAGATGGTTGGTTCTACCTCGACTACTTTTGAAGAACCTATTATGATGATGTCTCATGTAAGGATTGCGACGCGATCAAAATATTATGGTAATAAAAATCCCGTTGATGGTAAAGAAGTAGAATCTTCTAATGCAAATGCATCAACTACACCTCCTCCTGTTTCTGGTCCGCTACAGATCAAGAACCAAAATCTAGACTTAATAATCAAACTGCCTGCTAAAGGTGTTCTTCGTAAATCAGCTTTCAATCCACATGCGATAGCTGCTCAGAATTACAACATTGTTGAAGACTTAGCTATTTCTCCTTCAGCAATGTCGGCTTTGGAAGTGCTGCAATCATGCCCAGCACAATGTAAATTGATTTTTTCTGCCATAGGAGCTATTGATATTCAAGATTCTAATCTTATAATCTTCGATCTAGAAAATAGTACACCTCGTCTACCTCATCAAATGGCTTTCCAGATACCAGTGTTAGTCAAAAACAGACCGATCTATCGGATTGTAATTGATGAGGGAGCTTCAACATGTATTATGTTGATTCAGTGTTGGAAATCACTTGGTTCTCCTACACTGAACCAATCTCCGACGATTCTTAAGGCTTTTGATGGTCGAGGTTTCCACCCTTTTGGTATTTTGCAGGATTTACCCATAGGGGTTGAAGGTAAAGTTGTAAATCTAGATGTGGAAGTGGTTGATGCCCCTCTTGATTACAACCTTCTCCTAGGTCGTAGTTGATCTTATGCTATGACTGTTGTTGTCTCTTCGGTCTTCCGACTCATAAAATTTCCATATCAAGGACGGATCGTTACAATAGATCAGTTAACTTATTTTTCTTCCGACCCAGTCTCTACAGAAACAATCCAGCATGTTAGTAAAGTGGCTATCCCGTACAAGGATGTTGGAGTAGGTTTGATTAAAGATTCTGGTTTGCTAGGAACTTTTTCCATTTCTCCTCCTAACGTATCGCCTTTTGTTGCAACTATTCATATGATTTCGTTAGACTCTGTTATGTTTGATGATCCTTGGATCGTACCTTCCGAATCCGAGTTAGATTCAATTGATGGCATGATGCCTTTGAGTCCATTTGAACTTGCATATCAGGCTGTACAGTCATTTTCCAACCCTTCTTCAACCGAAATTGATCCAGTGAATGGGATCCACGAGGAATCACTTTCTATATCTAGTTCAGCTACAACGTCATTTCCTGAACTTGTTCATTCGGATGAGCAGATTCGTGAATTATTGTCTTTTGACGATTTACCATGGGAAGATCTACATCACCGATCTTCATTTTTACCTAAACTAGATCATTTTGAAGATGATTTCACTTCAATATTTACTGCGGAATATGTCAAGGAACCGCAAAATCCATTGAAAAATCCTGATTCCGAGTTAAATTTGGAAAATATTTCTCGAACGATTCCAATTGACATTTCAGTAAAACCTGGAATAATTAAAAACATTCATATAGGTGCTTCCTGTATTGAAGAAGAAATTCAAACTTAGCCCTATTTCAAGAATTCCGTGGTGTGTTTGCCTGGTCCTATGAAGAAATGCCAGGAATTGATCTGTCAATTGTCATACATGAAATCAAGACTTACCCGGATGCCAAGCCTGTCCGTCAACGTCTACGTCAAATGCATCCTAGGAAAGCTGTTGCTATCAAAGCAGAGGTTGAAAAATTACTTCGTGCAGGTTTTATTTATCCGATTCCCTTAACGGATTGGGTATTTAATATTGTTCCTGTGACTAAAAAACAAGGAACGATACGAGTATGTATCGATTATAGGGATATTAATCAAGCTTGTCCTAAAGACAATTATCCAACTCCCTATATCGATCAAATAATCGATTATTGTGCCGGCAGTGAAATGTTTTCCTTTATGGACGGCTTTTCAGGGTATAATCAAATAAACATACTCCCTGCTGATCAGCCAAAAACAACTTTTATTTGTCCGTGGGGGACATTTGCTTACTGCAAACTACCCTTTGGATTGAAGAACGTTGGAGCAACTTTTCAAAGGGAAATGTCTTATGCGTTTCATGACATTAAGCACATTGTGCAACCGTATCTCGATGATTTACCTGCTCATTCATCACGCAGGGCTGACCATCTCACACATTTACGTGCTATATTTATGAGATGTCGGCATTATCGAATTCGACCGAATCCACACAAATGTGTTTTTTGTGTCGATTCGGGTCGTTTACTGGGGTTTGTTGTCTCGAAAGCAGGTATTCGCGTCGATCCGTCGAAGGTCAAAGCTATTGTCAAATTACCTCCTCCTTCGAATTTACACCAACTCCAAAGTTTGCAGGGGAAAGCAAACTTTTTACGTCGATTTATTCCTAACTATGCCGAGCTTACGAAAGGTTTTACCCGGTTACTGAAACAAAACATTCCATTCTTTTGGGATGAGATTGTTGATCGGTCTTTCGATGCACTTAAACACGCGTTAACCCATGCACCGTTATTGCATCCTCCCAACTACAACCAGGATTACATTTTGTACCTCACTGCTTCTCATTCCACTATTGGGATGGTTTTAGTTCAGGAAGACGAATCTAACGCTGAACATGTGATTTATTATCTTAGTCAGAATCTGCATCCGACCGAAATCAAATACACACATGTGGAGAAATTGGCCTTGGCAGCTGTTCAAGCTGTCCAACGATTTAGACATTACATATTGTTACGCAAAACTATGGTAATTTCTGATTGCAACCCTATGATGTACATTTTGACCAAACAATTGCTAGGGGGCAAGTATTCCAAATGGATAGTCATCCTGCAGGAATTTGACTTGGAGTTTGAGAAATCCAAGGCAAAGAAATCTTTGGTATTTGCGGAACTAATGTGTGATTTCCCCTCTACTGATACTGAAACTGTGGAAGAGAAGCCCATTGCGGACGAATCTCTGTTTCTTATCAGTGCTCTTGATCCATGGTATGGAGATATTATCGTTTATCTCCAAACCCAATATTTTCGGCCTGAAATCTCGCGATCTCAACGACGGAAAATACATTTCCAATCCCAATAGTATAATATTATTGGTGATACACTTTATCATCATGGAGCGGATTCTATTTTCCGACGCTGTCTTGTTCATGAAGAAGCTAAAAAGGTTTTAAATGACTGCCATTCTGGAGCATGTGGCAGTCATATGTCTGGGTATGCCACAGCCCAAAAGATATTGCGCGCTGGTTATTTCTGGCCGTCGTTATTCAAATATTGTATTTATGCAGTCCGGAAATTCCATAATTATCAACTTTTTCATCGTAAGATGCGCGCGCCACCCGCTCCTCTTCATTCCATAATTGTTGTTGGTCCTTTCGCAAAATGGGGTATCGATTTTTTACATGTAACCCTCACTCGGACAGGGGGCATGCGTACATTATCTTATCAGTAGATTATTTTACTAAGTATATTATCTTAGCAGTAGATTAGTTTACTAAGTGGGCCAAGGCGATGCCTACATTTTCGGCTGACGGCACGACTGCTGCAACTTTCATATTTAATCACATAATTGCTAGGTTTGGTTTCCCTCAAGCCATTATTACTCATCATGGAAGCCATTTTTGGAATGTCATGATGACTAAACTGACAGAATAGCTTGGCCTGCGCCACGATAGTTCCACTCCATATTATCCGCAAGCCAATGGTCTGGTCGAAGCCATAAATAATTTTTTAGTCACCATGATCAGACGAATTATTGGTATTCACAAGACGAATTGGCATTCCATGTTATTTTCAGCACTTTGGGCATACCGAACCTCAGTCAAAACATCAACTGGTTTCTTTCCCTTTCAACTCGTTTACGGTTTGGAAGCTGTGTTGCCGATTGAATGCGAAATTCCATCTTTGAAATTAGCCATAGAGTTACTCCCAGCTACGTCTGAAGGGGAGAAACGTTTTTTGTATTTGGCTCAATTGGATGAAAACCGGAGAAACACTGCAATAGCAAACGAGGCTCATGTCAAAAGAGTAAAAGCTCAATATGATAGAAGTGTTACCCCTTGAAATTTTTTAGAAGGAGACCTAGTATTAGTTTATGATCAAGCCAACGATAAGCTAGGAGCTGGGAAATTCGTGCCCATGTGGCATGGTCCTTTCATTGTTAAGCGAAAGATGGCAAAAGGGGCCTATGAGCTGATAGATTTTGATGGTATCCCTTTAGATAAGCCCAGAAATGGGTTATATCTGAAGCGATATTATGCTTAAACCTGGTGTGGAGATCTTTTATTTTTTAGGTTAGATTTCTTTACTGCTGGTGTGTCTTAGATTAGAAAGGTGTGCCTAGTTTAGAAGTGTGTTTTTATCACTATTCCTGCTTATCTGAGTTTTACTCTTGATATTGCAGATGTCGATGTCTCTTCAAACCTACATTGGTTTTGCTGATGGTGCTTGTCGTAGTACACGGAACATTTCTTCCGCAACTTGGGTTATCTATTCACCCTCTGACGAGTTAGTTTCCATGCATGGGGTAAGCCTTGGTCAAACAACGAATAACATTGCCGAGTATAGTGCAGTGATTGAGTTATTATCTGAGTCCATATCATTTGGGATTCGGAGTTTGATTGTGAGGTTGGATTCTGAACTTGTTGTATTACATCTTAACAGGGTTTATGCCATTAGAAATCCAGTGTTGTTACGGTTATTTTTAAGAGTTCGTCTCTTGGAACGTGAATTTGACTACATTGAATATCAACATATTCCAAGACATTTAAATACATTAGCAGACGCAGTTGCTTCTAGTATGATAAATCGACATTTGTAGTGATCGAAACAGTAAAACAAACAACATTCATAAAATGTACGCAGATAGCCGGTAAATAGTGATATATATCATAGTATAAAAGTGTTTTCAAAAAATATACATCTTCTTCGATCATAGGTTGGAAACACCTTATGATCGGCAAATGATAACACAAAAAGTCAAAAATATGAGTCTACAATACGATCATCCCATCACTGATGGTGATCACGATAAGAAACCACTGCCCGAGCCACCCTGCACAGGAACCTCCTAAAAAGTTCTGGAACACCAATCACATATCTCTGCAATCTGAGTGGAATGTCATCTATGTCTGTCTCCAGAATATCTAGAGTCAAACGCTCTAGATGATGCTCTAAATCAGTCAAGATTTCTGCTGATTGGCCTGCTGGAGCTGGTGCAGTTGCAACTGGTTGTCTTCTTTCATAAGGTTGGAGATGGGCTGGTCGCCGTGGGCCCACATATGTATTCAAAAAAATTTTGGTTATTAATTTTCAAGATGATTTAAAAATAATTTTTTTTTTACTTAGAAACTGTTGAAGAAAGATTTTTACCTGAGTCATCCCACTATTCCCCTGCTGGGAGAGTCATGTCTCGGTCGCCACGGAAATCTATCCTGGTGTATGGAAAGTCCTCTATGACAAAAATTTGGCGATCTAGCCAATGAAAATATGAAGAAGAAAATCGAACAATCTCAGTGCCCTTAATACCGGGACGGGCCATCAGTGCGGACCAATGAACCATCCTAGGTTCTCTAAGTCGACCGGCATCAACAGGGATACTTTGTGGAGCTAGCATAGGAATCTTGTCTATAGCAAAGGAGGCGACGATGGATCCATATCCAAAGTTATTCAGTTTCCCATTTTTCGCTCTAGTTAGTTGGCCTTTTATATTAGCCAACACAGCGTCACACCAGTTGAAAATGGTGCCGCGAAAATAGTCCATGCGCATCTGAGAACTGGTAGCTACATGCAATGTTGTGCTCCCGCACAGTCTGGTAATAGTAAATGCACTAACTTTCAACTTGGTACGGATGATAGTTTTTATATCAATCCATTTGTCCCTGGGGTCTACTTCATCGTTACAGAATTCTTGCCGAAGACTAGCGACAGTCTGGCCACCTGGCCTAGTCCCAAACAAGGAGATTTGTTCACCCCTCTTGGACAGACTAGTTAGAAAATAAATTTCCTCCAGCTCGATTTCGAGCCGGTGGCCGCCAATAATGAAACACTGGTGCTGCACGCTCCCCCTGTTTACTAGCCATGTCAGGAGCTCTACCTGTGCTCTCATGCCTTGGATGGCCCAGAATTTATATAAATTGCACGCTGTTAATGCTTGCATTGTGGGCATATGGAGCATTTTGGCGTCATCCATGCCCTCATGCTCATGTTCTCTCCAAATCAACATCTTGTTAATCCTACAATACATAAAAAGATATATTAGAGCAATCTAATTTGAAAAATTTTCGGCGGAAAAAGAGAAATTTGAGTTTTAAATTTAAATGTGCGGGGACCACACTTTACCTTTGTAAACAATGCGTAGGAACGCACGCGCTTTGTAAGGAAAGTGCGGACCCACAAATTTTTTCTTTGTAGAAAAAAGTCGAGGTCTGCAGGTACCATGTGTGTCACCTGCGGACCCCCGCGGGCGATTTTCGAACCATATTTTTTCCTTAAAAATAAAATTTAAAGCCTAAAAACGAATTGTAAACCGATGAAATGTAAGAATAAGAGATCGTGGATTACCTGGGACTGACGGTTCTCAATTTCAATGGACAGATTTTCCAGAATCTTCACACAAACTTTTTACCCAAAAGCTTCTACTTTTCACTCTGAACTTGAACAGTAAAAATGAAATTGAAAAAGTCCTTTTTATAAGTTTTTTTGAATAGATGAATTTTTTAATTTATTTATTTTTCAGTTTAAAAAGGGTATTTTTGAAGCATTTTTACTCATATTAAATGGGTATGTGTAATATTTCAAGTTTTTGTGCAGAAATTGGATTTTTCAGGAGAGTTGATCATTTTTCAACAAAGAGCATACTTTTATCACTTTTTCGGACTCTTTAAAAAATTCATGAAAAAGCGAAACATTGGAGTCCTCTTTTAAGCCCTTTTTAGACTCTCTAAACATGAAAAGATTGCCGAGTACTTGATTGTTTGAACTCATTAAAGTAAATGAATAATCGTCCCTTCAGTATAAGTTTACCCCTTTTACGGACTGAAATGGACTATTTACGAAAAAGGTATACGTTGACTAATTACGGTCAATAGAGTTCTCTCCCGCATTATTTTATCCTTTTTCGAGCTCGAGAGACTAAATTTATGAAAAAGTACACCCATGGAGTTTTCTTAAGTTTTTTCTTCTGACTCCCTAAAATTGAAAAACACTGAGTTTCTCCTATACTGGACTCGTTAAAATTTAACAGTAAAGGACCTGTTCAATTTTTAAACAAGAACGAACCACTCCTTCTTAGGGTTCGAATCTTAAACTAAGTTGGACTCATCCAAAGGATGAGCTTATAAACAAGCAAATGTTATCCTCCTCAATCTTGTCAAAAATAAAGAGGTACTTGCCAGAAATGGTGGGGGAAAAGAGAGGAAAATGGGCGTGTTTGTTGTATTTTGATTCTTCAAAAATTTAGTCAACCACTCTTGAACACGACACTTTCATTCACCTGGGTTGGGAAATCCTTTGCCTAACAATTAATCAAACCTCATTGAAAGTTTTCATCCAGTTTCTGGGTATTAACTTTGGGTCAATTGTCGCCAAGCCATCTGCAGTGTCGTTATGTGTTCAAGAGGACAGTTCAAATAAACCATTCATCTGTAAAATATCTGTCATCCATTTTAACCATCCCTGAGTCAGTCCTTGCCAGTATATTTTCAAAACTTGATCTATGATTTCGTGTTGTGGGCTTGCCTACGACGAATCGCTTTCTATCGACGACAATTCATTATCCGGGAAGTTGATCTAGAAATCCTCAGTACCTTGAAATCTGCATGCCTTAATGGCGGGTTTCTCGCTTTCGAAGACGGGTTACATCATCGACCTTCGATCGAATGATTCCGTGAAATGTTCGACTTTAGCTCATTCATTCACATTTCATGGATTGTACTGGGTACTTTGAGAGCCATTGACATTACTGGTGGTTACTCTCACACTTGTTAATAGTTTACATCATTGACTGGTAATCAAGTGGTTTCTACCATGTTCGACTTCGACACATTCATTCACATGGATAGAATCGTACTAGTTCGAGATGCGGAAATCAAGACCCTGGATCTAGTTTCTACCATCCAGGCTGCGAGGAATTTTGTTATCATTTATAAAGTGGACGATTTATAAACAGATGGCTGCGCCCATACTGTGTTCACACATGTCTATACTGTGATGTACTCAAAATCATTCCTGTATCATAAAATTTGAATCAGTTTTTAGTTAGTTTAATCTTAGTATGGGAATGCCTACCTCAGTGATGATATGTATACATATATATTTTGCATTGAATGTTTTTACAGGTGTTGACTGGGGTGTCCACAGGATGATCCTTGAAATGATAAAGTATTGCACTCTTCATATATGACAGACTTCAGTTTCATCTATTCCAGACTTTGCACTATAGGGGGCAATCTGTTACACTAAAAATTGTCATCCTGACATTCTGCTATATGTATGAGCTCATTATTACTCATACTTCCCCCTTTTCCAAGTCTAACATATCAGTTCCTCATGTCAAGCCTTGAAAATTAGAGAAATGTTCCTAAAAGTCTCCTAAACTTTGGTGTTGCACTTTCTGGCTATCTTGCCTGCGGTCCCGCACCCAATGTTTAGCTTTCCTGCATTCCTGAACGCATTTTATCTTTGTTATAGGTGCGGACCCCTGTAAGATTAAAAAGGTGCAAGTAAATCCAAAAAATCTCAAATAAAGTAAATTCTAGAAGCTTCTAGAATGGATCTTGCAGTGGCAGAATCGCTCTTGTGAGGTGCATGAATCCCTTACCTTATGGAGCTAACCCCTTGATGTGAGGAGCTTATCCCTTTGAAGGAGGATTCTATCCTTTCATACTTGGAACAAAAAACATCCTCTTTTCCACTATAAAAAGAGGCATTGGGTAGCCTCAATGAGGCTTCAAGCTTAAGAATATTTGAGGTTAAGTGCTGTTGAGATTTAGACTCAGTTAACTAAGAATTTTGTGAGGAGAGATTATATACCTCTATTTGTCTTAGTTGGAGGAGTGCAGAGCTTATCAAAGTAAATGAGACTCATGCTTCGGACCCTGGAAAGTCTTGTGCAACATCAAGGCTCAGGTTGTAAGGATTTTCTTCTTTTGAAATTAATACAAATATACTCATTTTTCTCAATAAGCTTTCAATTAATGGTTTATTTCATAGATTCCTTGATCACTATGATAAGCATGGTTTATGATGATTTCTATACAGGTGCTATGTAATATTTTGCTTGTTTGTGACTGCAGGTTTACGAGGAAAACTCCTTCAAGCGCGCGAGGGATAACAACAACTTCAAACAAGCACTGGACAAACGGTAAGTCTTTTACACCTATATAGAGCTTTTCATAGATCATATATGCTTAGAGAAAGATTAGTCTATTTGGCTGTTTGTTGCTAGATACTTTTAGTACTGGGGAGATCGGTCTTGTCCGCAAGATGGATTAATCCATACAACAAATTGGCGACTCCACTGGGGAAAGAACTTGTTGTTTTTGGTTCTCTTTTATTTTGATTTGAGGAAACATTTTTCTTGGTTTTTGATTGATTGACATCTGCCTGGGTAGCTTAGGTTTTCTCTGTTTTTGAAAATTTTGAAATCCTTTAAGTTTTTCTCTAGTTTTTCCTGGGACCGCACTTTGCCTTGTTTTCACAGTGCGGGTAGTTTCGCACTTTTCCTGTGTAAACAGTGCGGGACCACACCTGTGATATCTTGGAGCCTGCGGACCTTGTTAAAGTTTTGAAAAAATTCAGATTTCTTTCTTTAGTTTATCTTGATTTTGATTTTCAGTTTTTGTTTTCTGCCTAGATTGATGATTGTTTCTGTCAAAAGCTTTCTGTTAATAAATCTCAGCAGTATTGGTGTTTTGATGATTTTCTAGAAGTTTTGCGTTTTGGATTTCTTTTCACTTGGTCTTTTTAGCGATTTGAAGCATTTGACACTTAGAAGTACCTCAAATTACCGTGGTCTTTTTGGTCTTTTTGATGGATCTGACCTGATTGTGAAATCATCCTTTATTGAGAAATAGAGTTACCTGTTTCTTTGCAAATCTTCGAAAAGAAACTTTGTTATTGGTTTTTGAATTTCATTTGTTAATAAAAACATAATTGAGTGTTTTGATCTGTTCGTTATTCTGGACGAATAGATCCTTAGTTTGCTGAACAACTAAGTAAAAACATTCTTCAAAAACAATCTTAAAGCTTTTATTCATTTAGATTATTAAAGTTTGTAGTTTTGAGTGCTATTAAACTTTGTAGATCTCGAAATTAGTTTGTGGTTTTGAGTGCTTTTAAAATTTCTAGATTTCTTTTGAAGGAAAATTGTTTTGTAGCTTCAAGTTTTTGGAAAGTAAATGGATTTTTATTGTGAGCTTTGATCATTTGTTGGAAAAGACAAAAATATTTTCTTTCAAGTATTCTTTATGTTTAAAGAAGGAATTGTTTATTAAAAGAGTTGCATTCTCTAACTTTTCCTTAATTAGAATTTCATTGAAAGAAAACAATCTGATTATCATTTTTAGGTGCATTTTTAGTGTCTTTTGGAAATCGAGTCTTCACACCATTAGAGTTTCATTTCCGCACCCATTGACTTAAGAAACAACTCTTAAAAGTAACGCTTAATTAAAATTCATCTAGCAATCTTTTTATTTTCTAGGGCTCTTATCACCAACATAGCTTAGGCTAGTATCTTGGAGTAGGGAGTAGTTAACTCTCCAAGGTAGTAAAAACAAACAAGTAGACAAAGCTTGCGGTAGGAGATAAATCCAATTGTAATTTGTATAATCTGGGAAGCTTCTCTTAAAGAAGTCAATCACGAGATCATATCCCAACCTTTGAGACAATCAATTTTGTTTCATTGGGGAAGATAGAATATTTTGCGCGTATTACAAACGGTAAACCTCGGATTAACCATTGTCGAGGAGCCTGGGGTCACTTGTTGGTAAACCTTGGATTAACCATGTCGAGGAGCCTTCAAGGGGATTGAGCTTGCTACTCTGCCCTTGCACGTGAAATCGGATCGTAGACTGTTCCCCCAGTTATATTTGTTATTTTTGGTAACCTTAGTGTCCATTATCTTAAGATTATTTCCTAAGGTGACGGTGAAGGAAAGATCTCACTGTACCTGGAGCAGACGTCGACTAGACTCACTTGGACTCTCTGGGGGGTTCTCTTCACACGAGATGGTTTTGTGAGGAAACTTGTGCCAGTCTGTTTCATTAAGCAGGTTTTTGGGGTAACTGTTCCAACCGCCCTTTCTGTATTAAATTTCTACTACGTTGGATTTCATCACCAACTAGTGTTTTTAGTACGGGAAGTTATTGTTTGTGTGTGGTTTGAACTCTTAGATTTTTAAGCGTGTGATTCAGCTGTTTGTTTCTTTAGAGACTTTAGGTGTTTTCATTGAAATTTTCTTTGTTTGCGTGTGATTCGTTAATCTTTAATTGTGGCGAAATTGCCGAGACAATCCCAGAGACTACAAGGGAAACCCCCTAAATATTCACCAAGTCAGCTTGAAGGGCTTCGTGCTCTAGTATCATCCAGTAGTGGTAGGATTAGATCAACAGAAATTGGAATTTCATCCATAGTTGTCCATCCCGATAATCAAATACCTACAGCAGAATACATTCAAGAACCGATTTCAGTTTTTGAAGTTACTGGTAGTATTCCTGCTTCCAGTGAACTGGTTGACGAACCTGAAATCTCTGAACCTAAAACTGAACCTTCTTTTTTGGAAACATCCTCAGGATTTATTTCACCAACTTCTAGCGATCTTGGTTCACCTAGGGTAAGAAATATCGTCACTGACGATCTTCCAGCTGGTCTTATTTCCATTGAAGAAATTACTAATCCAGACGAAGATATATCTCTTCCCGACTCCCCTCAATCCTTAAATCTTAAAGAGCGTGAATCTATTTTCTACAGCCCTATTCGAACTAGTGCTTGGTATCTATCTTTAAGAAATTTTTTAGAGAATCCAGGTCTTGATTTTTCTCCACATCGAGTTCCATTTCATCCTACACCCAGAGGTTACTATCTGCCATCCATTATGGCCAGAGATTCATCCATGTTTTCCCAGACACCGGAATCATTTTTACACAGTGGTCCTTATGTTCCTTCGGGATATCAGGCTCTGTTTGGTACTTTCTCGGGGGCATCTCCTCAACCAATCGAACAAGTGTTGTCATTTGGTTTTAATGGTGTTAAAACTGAAACGTCGAACGCAGAGAAAATCTATATGATGTCTGGTAATATTCTGAATCCTCAACCTCAAGGCAGTCAATTACCGCCTGGAGGGCCAACATAGGGAAATCTATTACCGCCCGGGGGGAAACCTCAAGGTAGTCAGGTACCGCCTGGGAGGAAACCTTCAGGTAGTCAGTTACCGCCTGAGGGGCAACCTTCAAGAAGTCAGTTACCGCCTGGGGGGCAACCTCAAGGTAGATTTTTCCTAGGAAAAACTGTGGAATCATATTTTTTAGTGGGACAACCCCAAGGACAGTACACACCTCAAGGGTATCAACCTTCAGGACAGTATATGCCCCAAGGTCAACCCCAAACTCAATATGCTCCTCAGGGTCCTTATCAACCCCAGCTTCAGTACGCGCCTCAGGGTTATCAACCTCAAGATCAGTACCCAATTCAAGGTTTCCAACAGCCTTCTAGTCAGCCATCTATTCAAGGAGCCGGAAATGCACCACTTGCTTATCAACCCTACGTTCAACCAGGTTATGGTCCTTACGTTCAAGCTTCTACGGGACAATACCCCGGAATGAATATGGTGTGGGATCCATCCCAATATCAACAACCTATGCAGCCTAATGTGCAGTTGCCTTATCAGCTTGGACAACCTTTAATCTCTAGTCCAACTCAGCAACCTGTCCAGCCTACTATTCAACCCTCTGCATCTAGTACTGTTCAGCAAGCTGGTCCTAGTTCACCTAAGACTCCGCCTCAAACTGCTGTAACTGCTGCTATGACTATTCAACCTGTAACACCTACTTCTGGAGTATCTGTAACCCCAAGTTTGTCTATCCCTGCATCCGTGCAAATCCCTCAAGTCTCTGTACCCCAGTCAGGATCTTCAGTTCAGACTTCAGTTCAGATGCCTACGGGACAAGCTGGTACGAGTACAGTTGTCACAAGTCAACCACAATTCACGTATCAACCGTACCAGGGACAACCACAATTCGGTCCCTATACACAAAATCCAAACTATCAGTATCAACCGTACCCTGGCTATACTTATCAACAGCCTCAACAACCCCAGTTCGGTCCGGTTAATCCTGGTTTTCCAGGAGGTTATACAATTCCTAATGCAAATCCAATTCCAAGTTATCCTGGATATCCGCCTCCTGGAACTGCTTTGGCTACTCAAGGTTTTCACGACCCTAACCGTCAGTTACCATTTATTGCAACTTTGGATTTACCTGATTTGACGCGCCTTACGAATGATCCAATTTTTTATTATCCGTATTGGCCGCCAATGCCGCATAAGTTGCCCAGTGATATACTGAAATTTGAAGGTAAGTCAGGAGAGGATCCATCAAATCACGTCATGACTTATCACCTTTGGTGTGCGTCTAATTCAATCATTGATGATTCGATTCGCTTACGTCTTTTCCAAAGAACTCTTATTGGTCTTGCAGCCAAATGGTACATTGAGTTACCACGAGGCTCATTTCATAACTTCAGTCAGTTAGCAACTGCCTTCTTGACTCATTTTCAGTTGCCGGTCAGATACGACAATGGCACGGAATTATTAACTTCGCTGAAACAATCCACGTCTACGTATATTTCTGATCATATTCATGAATGGCGACGTAGGAGACGTTTGGTGAAAGTTTATATTCCGGATCAAATTTTGGCAGAATGGTTTGTTAAATCATTGTTGCCCAAGATTACTAAAGATGTAGCTAAGGCTGGTGTTGTTACTGAAGAGCAAGTAATTGCTCAAGCTCGGTACCTTGACCTCGTTTATACGCAGTCGGGTACTTTACATGAAAAAATCCCAGACCTTCCAAAACAAGGTCAGATAGCTGCTGCTCCTTCAGGGTCTCATGCCGCCGACGGTAAGATTGGTACGGTCAATACTAAAAATAAGAAGAAATCTTCAAATAATTCTTCTCCAATTATAACTTTACCTGATTCCCCGAAAGGAGAATCTTCCCCCGAAGTTTCTGCCGATATTCATGTTGTGGAGACATCTACAGCTAAATCTAAATCCGGTAGTAAAAAGAAAGGGAAGAATAAAAAAAAAAAAAATTCGAAAGAAAAAACTGATAAAAATGAATCCAATGACGAAAAACGTAAACCACGTTATCCTTGTTACATTTGTGACGAAGATCATTTTACTAAGGAATGCCCACATCGGGCCGAGGTTGCGAAATTCGTCAAAGGTTCACAACCTGTTGTCTTGAAGGATCCCTTTCCGACTCAAGATAGTAAGATGGTTGGTTCTACCTCGACTGCTTCAGAAGAGCCCATTTTGATGATGTCTCATGTAAGGATTGCGACGCGATCGCAAGATTATGGTACTAAGAATCCTGTTGATGGTAAAGAAGCAGAATCTTCTAATGCAAATACATCAACTACACCTCCTCCTGTTTCTGGTCCGCTACAGATCGAGAAACCAAATCCAGACTTAATAATCAAACTGCCTGCTAAAGGTGTTCTTCGTAAATCAGCTTTCAATCCACATGCGAGAGCTGCTCAGAATTACAACATTGTTGAAGACTTAGCTATTTCTCCTTCAACGATGTCGGCTTTGGAAGTGCTGCAATCATGCCCAGCACAGCGTAAATTTATTTTGTCTACCATAGGAGCTGTTGATATTCAGGATTCTAATCTTATAATCTTCGATCTAGAAAATAGTACACCTCGTCTACCTCATCAGATGGATTTCCAGATACCAGTGTTCGTCAAAAACAGACCAATCTATCGGACTGTGATTGATGAGGGAGCTTCAACGTGTATTATGTCGATTCAGTGTTGGAAATCACTTGGTTCTCCTACACTGAACCAATCTCCGATGATTCTTAAGGCTTTTGATGGTCGAGGTTTCCACCCTTTTGGTATTTTGCAGGATTTACCCATAGGGGTTGAAGGTAAAATTGTAAATCTAGATGTGGAAGTGGTTGATGCCCCTCTTGATTACAACCTTCTTCTGGGTCGTAGTTGGTCTTACGCTATGACTGCTATTGTCTCTTCGGTCTTTCGACTCATAAAATTTCCATATCAAGGAAGGATCGTTACAATAGATCAGTTAACTTATTTTTCTTCCGACCCAGCCTCTACAGAAACAATCCAGCATGTTGGTAAAGCGACTATCCCGTACAAGGATGTTGGAGTAGGTTTGATTAAAGATTCTGGTTTGCTAGGAACTTTTTCCATTCCTCCTCCTAACGTATCGCCTTCTGTTGGAACTATTCATATGATTTCGTCAAACTCTGTTATGTTTGATGATCCTTGGATCGTACCTTCTGAATCCGAGTTAGATTCAATTGATGGCATGATGCCTTTGAGTCCATTTGAACTTGCATATCAGGCTATACAGTCATTTTTCGACCCCTTTTCAACCGAAATTGATCCAGTGAATGGGATCCAAGAGGAATCACTTTCTATATCTAGTTCAGCTACAACGGCATTTCCTGAACTTGTTCATACTTATGAGCAGATTCGTGAGTTCTTGTCTGTTGACGATTTACCATGGGAAGATCTACATCACCGATCTTCATTTTTACTTGAACTAGATCATTTTGAAGATGATTTCGTTCAATATTTACTGCTGAATATGTCAAGGAACCGCAGAATCCATTGAAAAATCCTGATTCTGAGTTAAATTTGGAAAATATTTCCCGAACGATTCCAATTGACATTTCAGTAAAACCTGGAATAATTGAAAACATTCATATAGGTGCTTTTTGTACTGAAGATGAAATTCAAACTTATAAAGCCCTATTTCAAGAATTCCGTGATGTGTTTGCCTGGTCCTACGAGGAAATGCCAGGAATTGATCCGTCGATTGTCGTACATGAAATCAAGACTTAGCCGGATGCCAAACCTGTCCGTCAACGTCTACGTCAAATGCATCCTAGAAAAGCTGCTGCTATCAAAGCAGAGGTTGAAAAATTACTTGATGCAGGTTTCATTTATCCGATTCCTTTAACGGATTGGGTATCAAATATTGTTCCTGTGACTAAAAAACAAGGAATGATACGAGTATGTATCGATTATAGGGATATTAATCGAGCTTGTCCTAAAGACAATTATCCAACTCCCTATATCGATCAAATAATCGATGATTGTGCCGGCAGTGAAATGTTTTCCTTTATGGACGGCTTTTCAGGGTATAATCAAATAAACATACTCCCTGCTAATCAGCCAAAAACAACTTTTATTTGTCCCTGGGGGACATTTTCTTACTGCAAACTACCCTTTGGATTGAAGAACGCTGGAGCAACTTTTCAAAGGGCAATGTCTTATGCGTTTCATGACATTAAGCACATTGTGCAACCGTATCTCGATGATTTACCTGCTCATTCATCGCGCAAGGCTGACCATCTCACACATTTACGTGCTATCTTTATGAGATGTCGGAATTATCGAATTCGTCTAAATCCACACAAATTTGTTTTCTGTGTTGAGTCAGGTCGTTTACTGGGATTTGTTGTCTCGAAAGTAGGTATTCACGTTGATCCATCAAAGGTCGAGGCTATTGTTAAATTACCTCCTCCTTCAACTTTACGCCAACTCCAAAGTTTACAGGGGAAAGAAAACTTTTTACGTCGATTTATTCCTAACTACGCCAAGCTTACAAAAGGTTTTACCCGGTTGCTGAAACAGAACATTCCATTCTTTTGGGATGAGATCGCTGATCGATCTTTTGATGCACTTAAACACGCGTTAACCCATGCACCGTTATTGCATCCTCCCAACTACAACCAGGATTACATTTTGTACCTCGCTGCTTCTCATTCCACTATTGGGATGGTTTTAGTTCAGGAAGACGAATCTAACGCTGAACATGTGATTTATTATCTTAGTCGAAATCTGCATCCGACCGAAATCAAATACACACATGTGGAGAAATTGGCCTTGGCAGCTGTTCAAGCTATCCAACGATTTAGACATTACATATTGTTATGCAAAACTACGGTAATTTCCGATTGCAACCCTATGATGTACATTTTGACCAAACAATTTCTAGGGGGAAAGTATTCCAAATGGATAGTCATCCTGCAAGAATTTGACTTGGAGTTTGAGAAATCTAGGGCAAAGAAATCTTTGGTATTTGCGGAACTGATGTGTGATTTCCCCTCTACTGATACTGAAATTGTGGCAGAGCAGCCCATTGCGGACGAATCTCTATTTCTTATCAGTACTCTTGATCCATGGTATGGAGATATTATCGTTTATCTCCAAACCCAATCTTTTCGGCCTGAAATCTTGCGATCTCAGCGACGGAAGATACGTTTCCAATCCAAACAATATAATATTATTGGTGATACACTTTATTGTCGTGGAGCGGATTTTGTTTTCCGACGCTGTCTTATTCATGAAGAAGTTGAAAAGGTTTTAAATGACTGCCATTCTGGAGCATGTGGCGGTCATATGTCTGGGTATGCCACAGCCCAAAAGATATTGCGCACTGGTTATTTATGGCCGTCGTTATTCAAAAATTGTATTTATGCAGTCTGGAAATGCCACAATTGTCAACTTTTTTATCGTAAGATGCGCGCGCCACCCGCTCCTCTTCATCCCATAATTGTTGTTGGTCCTTTCGCAAAATGGGGTATCGATTTTATTACATGTAACCCTCACTCGGTCGGGGGGCATGTATATATTATCTTAGCAGTAGATTATTTTACTAGGTGGGCCGAGGCGATGCCTACATTTTCGGCTGACGGCAAGACTGCTGCAACTTTCATATTTAATCACATAATTGCTAGGTTCGGTGTTCCTCAAGCCATTATTACTGATCATGGAAGCCATTTTCGGAATGTCATGATGACTGAACTGACAGAACAGCTTGGCCTGCGCCACGATAGTTCCACTCCATATTATCCGCAAGCCAATGGTCTGGTCGAAGCCATAAATAAAGTTTTAGTCACCATGATCAGACGAATTATTGGTATTCACAAGACGAATTGGCATTCCATGTTATTTTTAGCACTTTGGGCATATCGAACCTTAATCAAAACATCAACTGGTTTCACTCCCTTTCAACTTGTTTATGGTTTGGAAGCTGTGTTGCCGATTGAATGCGAAATTCCATCTTTGGAATTAGCCATAGAGTTACTCCTAGCTACGTCTGAAGAGGAGAAACGCTTTTTTTACTTGGCTCAATTGGATGAAAATCGGAGAAACGCTGCAATAGCCAACGAGGCTCATGTCAAAAGAGTAAAAGCTCAGTATGATAGAAGTGTTACCCCTCGAAATTTTTCAGAAGGAGACCTAGTCTTAGTTTATGATCAAGCCAACGATAAGCTAGGGGCTGGAAAATTCGTGCCCATGTGGCATGGTCCTTTCATTGTTAAGCGAAAGCTGGCAAAAGGGGCCTATGAGCTGATAGATTTTGATGGCATCCCTTTAGATAAGCCCAGAAATGGGTTATATCTGAAGCGATATTATGCTTAAACCTGGTGTGGAGATCTTTTATTTTTTAGATTAGATTTCTTTACTGCTGGTGTGTCTTAGATTAGAAAGGTGTGCCTAGTTTATAAGTGTGTTTTATCACTATTCCTGCTTATCTGAGTTTTACTCTTGATATTGCAGATGTCGACGTCTCTTCAAACCTACATTGGTTTTGCTGATGGTGCTTGTCGTAGTACACGGAACATTTCTTCCGCAGCTTGGGTTATCTATTCACCCTTTGACGAGTTAGTTTCCATGCATGGGGTAAGCCTTGGTTAAACAACGAATAACATTGCCGAGTATAGTGCAGTGATTTAGTTATTATCTGAGTCCATATCATTTTGGATTCGGAGTTTTATTATGAGGTTGGATTCTGAACTTGTTGTATTACAGCTTAACAGGGTTTATGCCATTAGAAATCCAGTGTTGTTACGGTTATTTTTAAGAGTTCGTCTCTTGGAACATGAATTTGACTACATTGAATATCAACATATTCCAAGACATTTAAATACAATAGCAGACGAAGTTGCTGCTAGTATGATAAATGGACATTTGCAGTGATCGAAATAGTAAAACAAACAAAATTCATAAAATGTACACAGATAGTTGGTAAATAGTGATATATATCATAGTATAAAAGTGTTTTAAAAAAATATACATCTTCTTCGATCATAGGTTGGAAACACCTTATGATCGGCAAATGATAACACAAAAAGTCAAAAATATGAGTCTGCAATACGATCATCCCATCACTGATGGTGATCACGATAAGAAACCACTGCCCGAGCCACCCTGCACAGGAACCTCCTAAAAGGTCCTGGAACACCAATCACATATCTCTGCAATCTAAGTGGAATTTCATCTATGTATGTCTCCGGAATATCTAGAGTCAAACGCTCTAGATGATGTTCTAAATCAGTCAATATTTCTGCTGATTGGCCTGCTGGAGCTGGTGCGGCTGCAACTGGTTGTCTTCTTTCATAAGGTTGGAGATGGGCTGGTCGCCGTGGGCCCACATCTGTATTAAAAAAAAATTTGGTTATTAATTTTCACGATGATTTAAAAATATTTTTTTTTTTCACTTAGAAACTGTTGAAGAAAGATTTTTTACCTGAGTCATCCCATTGTTCCCCTGCTGGGATAGTCATCTCTCGGTCACCGTGGAAATCTATCCCGGCGTATGGAAAGTCCTCTATGACAAAAAGTTGGCGATCCAGCCAAAGAAAATATGAAGAAGAAAATCGAACAATCTTAGTGCCCTCAATACCGTGACGGGCCATCAGTGCGGACCAATGAACCATCCTAGGTTCTCTAAGTCGACCGGCATCAACAGGGATACTCTGTGGAGCTAGCATAGGAATCCTCTCTAGATCAAAGGAGATGGCGATGGATCCATATCCAAAGTTATTCGGTTTCCCCTTTTTCGCTCTAGTTAGTTGGCCTTTTATATTAGCCAACACAGTGTCACACCAGTTGAAAATGGTGCCGCAAAAACAGTCCATGCGCATCTGAGAACCGGTAGCTACATGCAATGTTGCGCTCCCGCACAGTCTGGTAACAGTAAATGCAATAAATTTCAGCTCAAGATGAATGATATTTTTTATATCAATCCGTTTGTCCCTGGGGTCTGCTTCATCATTACAGAATTGTTGCCGAAGACTAGCAACAGTTTGGCCTCCTGGCCTAGTCCCAAAAAAGGAGATTTGTTCGCCCCTCTTGGACAAACCAGTTAGCAAATAAATTTCCTCCATCTCGATTTCGAGCCGGTGGCCACCAATAATGAAACACTGGTCCTGCACGTTCCACCTGTTTACCAGCCATGTCAGGAGCTCTACCTGTGCTCTCATGCCTTGGATGGCCCAGAATTTATATAAATCGCACGCTCTTAATGCTTGCATTGTGGGCATATGGAGCATTGCGGTGTCATTCACATCCTCGTGCTCACGTTCTCTC
Organism: Pinus albicaulis; assembly: GCA_034641835.2. Lineage (NCBI taxonomy): Eukaryota > Viridiplantae > Streptophyta > Pinopsida > Pinales > Pinaceae > Pinus > Pinus albicaulis. The sequence continues at coordinate 1,150,658,377 of CM076575.1, read as the reverse complement.
CAATTCAACATCTTGTTAATCCTACAATACATAAAAAGATAGATTAGAACAATCTAATTTGAAAAATTTTGGGCGGCAAAAGAGAAATTTTAGTTTTAAATTTAAACGTGTGGGGACCGCACTTAACCTTTGTAAACAGTGCGTAGGAATGCACATGCTTTGTAAGGAAAGTACGGACCCACGACTTTTTTCTTTGTAGAAAAAAGTCGAGGTCCGCAGGTACCATGTGTGTCACCTGCGGACCCCTACGGGCGATTTTTGAACCATATTTTTTCCTTAAAAATAAAATTTAAAGCCTAAAAACGAATTGTAAATGGATGAAATGTAAGATTAAGAGGTCGTGGATTACCTGGGATTGACGGTTCTCGATTTCAACGGACAAATTTTCCAGAATCTTCATAGGAACTTTTTACCCAAAAGCTTCAACTTTTCACTCTGAACTTGAACGGTAAAATTGAAATTGAAAAAGTCGTGTTTATTAGTTTTTTTAAATAGATGATTTTTTTAATTTATTTATTTTTCACTTTAAAAAGGGTATTTTTGAAGCATTTTTACTCATCTTAAATAGGTATGTGTAATGTTTCAAGTTTTTGTGCAGAAATTGGATTTTTTAGGAGAGTTGATCATTTTTCAACAAAGAGCATACTTTTATCACTTTTTTCGGACTCTTTCAAAAATTCACGAAAAAGTGAAACATTGGAGTCCTCGTTTAAGCCGTTTTCAGACTCTCTAAACATGAAAAGATCGCCGAGTACTTGATTGTTCAAACTCATTAAAGTAAATGAATAATCATCCCTTTAGTATAAGTTTACCCCTTTTACTGACTGAAATGGACTATTTACGAAAAAGGTATACGTTGACTAATTAAGGTCAATAGAGTTCTCTCCCACATTATTTTATCCTTTTTCGGGCCTGAGAGAATAAATTTACGAAAAAGTACACCCATGGAGTTTTCTTAAGTTTTTTCTTCTGACTCCCTAAAATTGAAAAACACCGAGTTTCTCCTATACTGGACTCGTTAAGATTTAACAGTAAAGGACCTGTTCGATTTCAAACAGGAACGAACCACTGCTTCTTAGGTTTCGAATCTTAAACTAAGTTGGAATCATCCGAAGGATGAGCTTATAAACAAGCAAATGTTATCCTCCTCAAGCTTGTCAAAAATAAAGAGGTACTTGCTAGAAATGGTGGGGGAAAAGAGAGGAAAATGGGCGTGCTTGTTATATTTTGATTCTTCGAAAATTCAGTCAACCACTCTTGAACATGACACTTTCATTCACCTGGGTTGGGAAATCATTTTCCTAATAGTTAATCAAACCTCATTGAAAGTTTTCATCTGGTTTCTGGGTATTAGCTTTGGGTCAATTGTCGCCAAGCCATCTGCAGTTTCGTTATGTGTTCAAGAGGACAGTTCAAATAAACCACTCATTTGTAAAATATCTGTCATCCATTTTGACCATCCCTGAGTCAGTCCTTGCCAATATATTTTCAAAAATTGATCTATGATTTCGTTTTGTGGGCTTGCCTATGACGGATCGCTTTCTATCGACGACAACTCATTATCTGGGAATTTGATCTAGAAATCGTCAGTACCTTGAAATCTGCATGCCTTAATGGTAGGTTTCTCGCTTTCGACGACGGGTTACATCATCGACCTTCGATCGAATGATTCCGTGAAATGTTTGACTTCAGCTCATTCATTCACATTTCATGGATTGTACTGGGTACTTTGAGAGCCATTGACATTACTGGTGGTTACTCTCACACTTGTTAACAGTTTACATCATTGACTGGTAATCAAGTGGTTTCTACCATGTTCAACTTCGACACATTTATTCACATGGATAGAATCTTACTAGTT